>CM062811.1:1264040444-1264620595 GCA_031772625.1 Pinus tabuliformis
TAGGTTGGTTGATGTACTGTTGCTAATTCATCATTTGCGCTGAGGGCTCATCCTGTTACCATAGGGGTACATACGGGTTTCGAATCCTCCATGCCATATTTCTTCAAGATCTACTTGAGGTACTTGGTTTGTGATAGAAAGATACCGTCCTTGTTTTGTAGGACTTGTAAACCAAGAAAATATGTGAGCTCACCAAGCAGGGACATTTCAAATTCTTTCTGCATCACCAAAGCAAAGTTTTGACTCATGGTTTCTTCATTGCTACCAAAGATGATATCATCAACATACACAACAAGTATTAGCAATTTATCATTGTCAATTTTTATATATAGATTTCTATTTGCTGATCCTTTTGAAAAACCTTGTTGATGGAGGTATTTTTCCAAATGATAATACCAAGCCCTTGGAGCCTGTTTAAGGCCATAGAGAGCCTTTTTGAGTCTACATACAAGTTTTGGATCATTTCCAAGGATGAATCCATGTGGTTGCTCAATATACACTTCTTCTTCTAAGTCTCCATTTAGAAAGGCAGATTTCACATCCATTTGATATACTTTGAACTTCTGAAAGCTAGAAAGAGCAAGAAACATTCTTATGGCTTCAAGTCTAGCAACCGATGAAAAATTTTCTTCAAAGTCTATACCTTCTTGTTGAGCATACCATCTACAAATAAGTCTGGCCTTGTTTCTAATAACATTTCCATTTTCATTCAGCTTGTTTTTGAATATCCATTTGGTCCCTATGACATTCTTATCATTAGGTCTAGAAACTAATTCCCAAGTGTTATTCTTTTCAATCTGCTCAAGTTCTCCATTCATGGCCTTGACCCAGCATTCATCTTTGCATGCTTCGCTTATATTTCATGGTTCAACGGAGGAGAGAAATGCTAGATAGTTTTCCAAACTGTACGCGCTTTTTTGTGCATGAAAGTGTGTGTGTATGCGCATACGCTCCTTTTGGTCTGTGAATCCGCGTATAGACACGACTTGGTCAATGGAAAACTGTGTATACCTCCTTTTCCTTTATTTTGAGAGCCTGTGAGCCTGAACTATCATCTGAGTGATTTGTCGAGTGAGTTGCCATCAAGGACAATATCTACGCCATAGTGCCAAGCCTGTGTCATAATGCCAACAATAGAGGCTGACGCAGGGCCCATGCAGGGGAAACACAAAAGTATCTGGGGAAGTCGTGGTTCAATTACCGGATCAGCCAGGACTTGTAGTGTAGAGTGAGGTAATCTCACTAATTTCTTCTACTAGTTGATTTTATCTATAATTGAATTATTGAAAAGGCATCCAGTAGTTGTATTCAGAAATACTTTAGCTTAATAACAAAAACCCTCAGATTTGTTGCATCGGTTTTCCCGCATTAGGTTTTTCCAGGGACATTTGTCCAAAAACAGTTGTGTCATTTGTGTTGTATCTCTCTATTGTTCATTTTCTTTTTTAAGAATATTATTTTAAATGGTGTAGGAAGTAGTGAATGTATTTTGATGTTTGTCGTAAGAAACTACAAATAACTTGTTCATGTAAATCTAACAAGTACGAGAAATATCATTAGTGGTTGTAGTAGGGATCCCTGTTTAAGGAATTTTGACATAAGCATGGTCCAACGCCACATTGTAATAAAGATTGTCCCAATATGAAATTCAATCATAGTCAACCATGGTCCAACATCACATTGAGACAAAGATTATGCCAATATGAAAATTAGCCTTGGTCAACCATGGTCATCCTTGGCCCAACGTCGCATTGTGACAAATATTGTCTCAATATGAAAATCAACCATGGTCTAACATCATATTGTGACAAATATTGTCTCAATATGAAAATAAACCATGGTCCAACGTCGCATTGTGATAGATATTGTGTCAATATGAAAATCAAGCATGGTCAACCATGGTCCAATGTCGCATTATGACAAAGATTATGTCAATATGAAAATCAACCATGGTCAATGATGGTAAACCATGTTTATTTTAGTGTTTATAATATTTATCTCAGGGTTTATATACCTTGGGTTTATAATCCCTTAGGTTTTTAGTGTTAATCCCTTATGTTTATTATCCCCTTGGGTTTATAATATCAATCCTTTGGGTTTATTAATCTAAGGGTTCATATTCCTAGGTTATAATATTATTCAAAGTGTTTATAATATTAATCATGGGGTTTAATATAAATCCCTTAGGTTTATAATCATCATCAACCATGGTCCAATGTCACACTGTGACAAATATTGTCTCAATATGAAAATCAACCATGTTCAACCATCGTCAACCATCATCAACCATGGTCATTCATGGTCAACTATGGTCTAACGTCACATTGTGACTTTTGAAACCTAATCATTGGGATTGGGTGAATATATGTAAATAGTAAATAATGGAGAATAAGTATATGAAGATATGCTAAGAGGTGAAGCCCAAGAGTCTCTCCCTGCTTGTATATATCCATGTGCAATCTCAATGCAAATTCATAATTTATTTTGAGGAGTTACCTCGTGGCCTCACATGGTATCAGAGCACAGGTCCCAACCTCTATTTTGTATTGATGTGATTTGTTCGATCATGGAACTTTGGGTTCTTGGCCAACTTTATTATGGAGGTGTTTTCAATCATGACTGGAGTTGAATGCACTTGTTTTACCCACAAATATTTCAAAATTATCTTGCGCCACAATTTATTTTTTTGCTTCAGCTACTGCCACATATTTATCCTCTGTTTTGGAATCTATTGGAAGTGATTGTTTGCTTGATCTCCAGGAGACAACTCTTGATCTAAGACTCATAACATAACTTGGAGTAGATACCCCAGTTTATTTGTCTCCATCGAAGTCTGAATCAGAGTATCCATCAAGCTGAAGTCGCCCACCTGTGTATACTTGATTCTAAAGTCTTAAGTTCCCTTCAAGTACTTTAGAACTCTTTTTGCAATAGACCAATGTCCCTCACAAGGCTTTTGCATAAATCTGGAGAGGATTCCAACAACAAATTAAATTTCCAGTCTGGTAGTAGTCAGGTAGTTGAGACTTCCTACAAGCTATCTATACTTTGTTGCATCCTCAAATTCTTTTCCTTCAATTGATGTGAGCTTTAAGTTTTGTTCCATTGGAGTAGTCAAAGGATTTCATTCATCCATGCCAAACCTATTCAACATATCTCCAATATAGTTCTTCTGAGAGAGGAATATAAACTTCGGAAGTCGAGTTACTTCAATACAAAGATAGTAGTGAAAATAGCCCAAGTCAGTCATTTCAAAACCTTTCCTTAATTCTTTCTTTATGGATGCAATGTAGCTCTCATTGTTCCCTGTCATCAAAATATCATCTACATATACCACAACATATACAACTGTTTTTCCAACTTTCTTGACAAACAAAGTTGCATCATCAAGATCATAATGCTTGAATTTGAGTTTCAGAAGATGCTCAGTTAACTTTTCATACTAGGCTCGCGGTGCTTGCTTGAGGCCATACAAGGATTTCACAAGTTTTCATATTTTGTGTTCATAAAAAATTTATTTTTTAGATCTCCATTCAAGAAAGAAGTTTTTACATCCATTTGATGGACTTTCCAACCGTTTTGAGTTGCCAAGGCAAAGAGTGTCTGGATGGTAGCCCATTTTGCTATGGGGGAAAAAGTCTCCTCATAATTGACCCCTTCCTTCTATGCAAAACCTTTTTCCATAATCCTGGCTTTGTGCTTGTCAAGTGAGCCATTAACTTTATACTTGTTCTTGTAGACCCACTTGCATCCAATTGGTTTGGTTCCCAGTGGAGGATCAACCAGCTTCCAAGTGCCATTCTTTATCAAGGCACCATACCACTTTTTCATTGCTTCTTTCCATTCATCATGAGAAGAAGCTTCTTTGAAGGAAGTTGGTTCAAAATCTGTAGACAAATTTAGTTCACAGTCATAAGAAACATCCATATCAACAGGTGAATCAAAATCGTCTACATCACCTCCATTTTACCTAGTTAAATTTCTTGTTCCTGTCTTTCCAACCTCATCAAGATGAACACTTTCAAGTGTCTTTTTCAACCATTTTGGAGGACCTTTCTAAGTTGTCCCAGGCTACTCAGTTGATTGAGTTGGGACTGAATCAAGATTTAGTCTCCAAATTTTGTTAATCACATCACCTAAAGTATCATCGATGGTTGGAGCTTCATGTGGGGGAGAGAGTGCTTCAGAAGAAGATTCCACAGATTGATCCAGTATAGGAATCCCCCCTTCAAGGTGTGGAATCTGATTATCAAATTCTTGAAATGATTTTGCATGTCCAAATCTATCCAAGTGATCAAGCTATTGCTCAACAACATTGTCAACTTTGGAAGATTCAAGAAATATTACATCTCTAGATACAACAAACTTCTTATTAACTTCATCATAGAGATGATATGCTTTGGAGGTATTTGAATACCCCAAGAAGATACACTTATGACTCCTTGCACCAAGTTTGTTTCTTTGTTCCTTTGGATCAAGGCATAATAGGTGGAACCTAAGACCCTGAGATGATTTAACGGAGGAATGTGGCCATACCACATTTCATAAGGAGTCTTGTTTCTAATAGAATTAGATGGACATATATAATTTACATAAACAACACATAGAATGACATCAACCCAAAACATCAATTTTACATTCTTGAAAAACATCATGGAACATACCATATTTAAGATTGTCCTATTCATTCTTTCAGCTACTCCATTTTGTTGGGGATTATAAGGCACAATTGTTTGATGTTTGATCCCATGTTGGCAAAGATAGTTTTCAAATTCATTTAAAGTGTATTCTTTTCCATTATTAGTGTGAATAGATCCAATATGAGATTGTGCATCATTTTCAATCCATGTATGAAAGTTCTTGAATGTTTGAAAAGCATCAAATTTGTTCTTCAATAAATAAACCCAACACATTCTAGTGTAGTCATCAATAAATGTCATCATATATTTATTTCCATTTGCAGAAGGAACAAGAATTGGACTGTATAAATTTGAATGAATGAGTTAAAGTTGTCTATGTGCTCTAGAATGTGAATCATGAAAAGACTGTTTGCTATGTGTTAGTGTCAGTGTTTCACACTACCATCAGTGACCAAAATATGCTCTTTTGCATTTCATAGTAGGAGTCCCATACTGATGAGTTTGCATTCCATTAGGTCATGGATCCACTGATGGTGGTGTTAGCACTTGAAATTTCACCTCAGGCTGAAAAGGCAAATCTCAAAGCTACATCAAACCATTCAGCCTCGTAGCTAGCCCTACGGGGCAGGAGAAGGCTCTCTCGGTCAAATCTCGGCAAATCTTCTATGAGATGAGATGACCAACAAGGTAACACTGATATTAGGCTAGTAAACTGATTATAAAGGTTGATTTGGGGTTTTTGGGGGTTTTTGGTGGCAAATTGAGGAGCTGCAATTTAGGGTGCGGGGATTTGACACAGTTTCTGCAGGGGGGTCTTTGGGGCAAGGTAGGAGCTTGTATTGATGTCTTTAGCTGAAGTGGATGATTAGGAAGAAAGATAAGAAGGCTAAAGAGAGCAAACAATGGATTTGAATTCTCTTTAGACAACAGAAAACATAGAAATTAAACAAATTTGAAAGCAGAGCATGGCAAGCATGAATTCTAACTTTATCACTTCATTTGTTTAATATGCAGCAGTATAGAAAGGAAATGAATCACATAAAAAATCTTACAATAACATGAAGAGACACACCATCAACACAATGAGTCCACAAGAATCCCAAAGATGACTGCAAAACCCTGGTCTTCCTTAGCCAAAAATTGCAGAGATACAAGTGAAATAATACAATGATAGCTTCTCCCTCAAGAGTCCAACCATGAAAATGAGCAAGAAAGTACATAATATAGATGATCTAACCTCTTTCCCTGCCTCCATGGGTCGAGCTCACTATCCTAGGAGCTGTTTGAACCACTTCTAAACTAAGCACTACAAAATAGGCAGTCAAAACAACTTGCCTCTATAAACTTGGAAACCAGTTCATACATTCAATTTTTACCCTTTACATGCAAAAATATTCTAGAAGAGTTAAACAAGAGTAAAAGTATCCAAAAAGTGCCACAAGTACAGTCAAGAGGACCACCATCGACCTCAGAAAGTCAAACTGGAGCTAAACTGCATTTTCTGGGCTGAACTGGTCAAATCTGGCACAAATTCCTCAATGGGTCGCGCACATTGGAGCCCTTTTTGAAGGCCTTAACGGTGTCAGAATGAGGTGCAGGATAGCTCGTTGGAAAGGTCACTGAGTCTACTTTCCAACCCAACTGGAATTTTTTGATTTGGAGGTCATTTTCCCAGTCAAAAGTTAATTCTCCCAAGACTACTTCTGCAGCTCAAAAAAGGGGCAGAAAGTCAAAATTTGGCTGTATTTTGACCTTTTGGAGGCTCAAAACTCCATGAAAACTCAAGTCCATCCATAGGCATGTGTAACTTTGCATGAAAAATCTAGCAATGCTGAGTTTTCACAAAACAGAGCTACGATGACAAAGGGTCTCACCGGGGGTGAGACCCGTTGAGAGGCCAAAACCTGTAAATTTCCCAAAAATACCAAAATTACCCAAAATTCTCAAAAAAAAATTGGGATTTGTGCTGTAGCTGATGCTAATGAGTGCCATGCTCCTTGAGGGATGCCTCAGCCAAGATACGGAGGGGGTTGGTCTTCTTCTTCCACCTAAGAGCTTCGGATAACCTCCTTTGGAACATTTTCATTTTTGCCTTGCAAACATGCATCCTCGCCCAATAGTGATTCTTCATGTTCCTTAGCATCTTTTTCTCGTGGTTGGATTTAGCCAACAGCCTCTCCAAGTGGGCATTCTCCTGAATGAGCAATGACTCCCGGTCAGCAGGCAATGGATCACCGGGCCTCCTACGGTTTAGGACTCGGTCACTACGAATCCTCCAAAGCTCATCAAGCGCCTTCTCCTCCTCTAGCTGTGTGTTCCGCTACTCTAGATAAGTGATGGTCCATTGGGCACCCTCAAGTCTCCGCTGTAAAACATCATTCTCGGCCCTGAGATGCTGAATGATCTCCTTTGCCTCTTGGCTAGGAGAACTGGCCTCGAGATCAATCACTGGATCCTCATGAACCATGGGCTCTTTGCCCCTCTGCAATACCTGTGCTGGTGAAGAAAGCGAGGCCCCTTCCACCTGATGTGGAGATAACACTCGCTGATCTGAAGATGAAGGTGAGACCCCTTCCACCTACTGTGGAGATAGTACTCGCCTAGCTGCTGCAAATAAGGCCCTTGGGCCTTTCTGATAGGTGACCAAAGGAGTGGAGCTGACATGTCGGGTGATGGGAGCATCAGGCTGCTGAGATGGTCCTCCCTCCTCATGAATGGCCTCCTGATGTGGCTGAGGTGGCACTGTGAAAAACTCACGGGAGATGAACTCCTCCCATGAGATGCCCTGCTGAGTCAACTGATGTGAGACTATGAGCTGAATCAAACCATAGTGGAAAAGGCTCCTGTACTGCTGGGCCGGGGTCTTCCTCTGCAACATGGGCACCATCCTCTGAATGTTATGAAACAAGAAGACCGGGAGGTTCATCATCCTCACCCGGGTGAAATGCATCAACAGGCGAATGTGATATGAATACACCTGTGAAAATCTGCCCTCACATGTAAAATAATGCATGATAAGTCTCATGAGGGGAGCATACTCACTCCGAAGAAATCTGAATGGGAAAACACCCGTCAACAGTCTCACAAATGATGGCCGGACATAAGGCTCAAAGTGAACAAAATCAAGTAATCTGCGCTTAGGCCACACCTCACCCACATTCGGTATCCCTGTAGCCTCTGAAATCACCTCAGGTGTCAATATGAAGTTCACCCCTGCAAGAGTGACATGTCCATCATAGAGGTGTAAGACAAACAAGCGGGCCAACTCTCTATGATGCTGAATCTGAGAGATCCTCTCACAAAACTGATAGCAAGACATGTACTGGAAACAATTCACTGCCAAAGGACAAGCCTGTAATTCTGCCAAGGAAGTAGGCTCTTCTCGTTTATGATGTCCTCCCTTACCTCCTCTACGAGGCCTCCTCTGTTCCTCAGCCTCTGTAGATGATGAATGGTCATCACTTTGCTCATAAGTTTCGGTTTCTGACATGGTTTTGGAGCAAAGTGGAAAACTAAACTGCTGTCTCTGCCTGCAAAAGTGCTGAAATCTATGCTGTTTCAAGGGGAACCAAACATGAGGGAAATGTTAGGGGAGGGAATTTTTTAACAAGGAATGGGAATATATAACAACAACAGGGAGTTTTTAAGGGAAACTTTGCAAATCATATTCATATAGGAACACATTTTTATAAGGGAAATCATTTGCAAAGAGTTTTACATATGGGACAAAACATACATATAAGTGAACATGAGCACATATGCATATATGTATCAATAGGGAAATAGGGAAACCATATACAAAATTGCTGATATATTCACCAACATATGCCACTGTTTTCACATGAATCTTTTCTTTGTTTTTTACATGTATATGGTAGAGGGGAATTAGGGTTTCACTTTGTTTTGTTTTTTATACCTTGGGAGAGGGATAGGGTTTGTAGTTTTAGTGATTTAAGGATGGGAAGGGGATCATTTATAAAATCATGGGAAAGGAAATGTGTATATGAGTGTGGGCAAAAGGAATGGGAAAGGAAATCAACCAAGGGAAAAAACAACTTGAAACATCATAAACCCTAACACCATTTGGGCATGAACATTGCAGCCATATCAATCCATTCATTTGCAAATTTGGAGGATAAAATCATAGCATGAAGACTTGCATCCATCACCAATATCAAAAACCATGCATAAAGAGCCTACCTCGACCGATTGAGAAGATTTGAAGGGAGATGAAGAAGTTTGTTTGAAGTTTGATTGCAAACAGCTGAACGGGTCGCGCAGGCTCCCCAACGGGTCGCGCACCGCCCAACGGGTCGCGCCCGTTGAAATTTTGAACTGCTGGAGTGCCCTGGACGGGTCGCGCACCGCCCAACAGGTCGCGCACCGGCTTGAACGGGTCGCGCACCTGCTAACTGCCCGAAATCACTGTGTTTTTGCCTCTTTCGCCTATCACTCTCTCACAACCTCTCTTGCAAGCTTTGAAATGCACAATGAGAGTGAAAGGAGGGAATATGACCTTTTATAATCTTCATTTGAAAAAATTTCATCCATAAACCCACTTTATAAAGTCTATTTTGACACTTTTTTAAAACACTGTTTTTTTGGTTTCCTTTATCCTGAAGTTGACTTTTTGAGTGCTTTGACTTGATTCTTTTTGTAGGTAGATCATCTGAGGGGCTGTGGCAAGGGGACCAGGGTTGTTGCTGCCTTTTTGAAGACTTTTTGGAAATTTATTCTTTTTACAAAAATTTATCATGACCTTGGGTTTAAAAACAAAGTTTTTAAATCCAAGGTGAGAAATGAACTGTACATGATGAAAATTTCAAAGGAACATGTTTACCATCCTCCCTCTGGCTTGCTGGTCACTCAAGGACTTTAAAGACATGACCTTGCATTGACAAATGACCAAAACCCTAGACCTAGAATTTTGACATTAAGACACATCAAGACAAGCTTGAAAAACTCAATGACTGATATGACCTGATCCAGCAGAGCCAAGAGGTATGAATAGACCAACTCCTCCATCAGGTTTATGGCATGCCTAACGGGATGCAAACTTTGACACTGATGAGACACCTACTAATGCAAATGCAAAGAGCTTTGATCACTGATGGAGGGCTTTCAAGACCGACACTAACAGGTGGTAATAACTTCAGTTTTTCCCTCATGAAACATATTTCTGATCCTCTTTCTTATTGTTTTCAGTCAAAATTCATTTTCCTTCTACAGTTCATTCCATAAGGTTACTAGGGTTTGGTCTCATTAGGTTTTAGGGTCCCACCATGGTCAAATCCAATAATTACATGCCAATAATGATCAGCGAGGACATGAGGGGACCAATAATGATTAGCAAAGCCGTAATTTATCATTTTGAAAGCCTAATGTAGTTCTCACCTCAAAACTTGTTTTTAGGTGAAAACAGGGTATTTTGTTTTTATCTCCATTAATGATGTAATTTTATGTTTTCATATGTAATATTGGTTCCCAACTACTCCTAAACATCTTGTGATGTTTCCAAACACCTGCCACTGCAAAAAATCAAGTCATCTTTAGTACCAATCCACCTGCAAAGGCAAAAGAGAAGCAAGCACTAAACCCTAATTTCCTCTCCCACTAAGCTAGGGTTGGCTATGGGATTAGAGATATCTGAGCAGAGGAGGCATTAGAGATATCAGAAGGTATGAGGCCATTTCATTTCATCAAACATCAGGTCTCCATCATTTGTCGAGAAGTTATTCGAGAAGTCATGAATTTGGCAAAAGTGAGAGAGGTTTTTGTCCATCATTGACCCAAGAACAAAAGCCTCTTTCAGTTTTTACACAGGTTTCATGGTTCGAGAGAAATGTCAAAAACATCATTTGCCTCAAGAGGGTTGATGCACCTCTGGAGTGACCTTGGAAAAAACAATTTGCCCCCTAGATGGAATGACCAAATGACTTTCTTAATGAGTCAAATGATAACTAGACACAAAGATGTTTCCAATGCGCTATCATGATCACAATTTGGAGTTCAGGAAGACCTTCAAAAGTTGACTGCAACATCACTATGAATTTTGGCATCTTCATTCTGCACATTTTGACCAGTCTTGGGAGATTGGACTTTTGACAGGGCAAATGAGCTCCAAATTAAAAAATTCAAGATGTTCTAGAAAGTAGACTTGACAAGATTTCTAACGAGCTATCCCATGCCCAATTTGGACACCAGGAAGGTAGTAAAAATTTTCCTTGAAGTGGCGTTGTGCTTTTGGAGACCAGCGCTGCGCTTTTGACCTGGTGCTGCGCTTTTGGCAGATTTTCCCAGTGCAAATTTACACAAGCGTTGGGCCTCTGAGTGGTGGCATTGTGCTTTTAGAAGGAGAGCTTAAAAACCCTCAAAACTTCAAGAAACTTCAAAATTTCTCTCTCTTACCTTCATTGCAAATAATTTGACCTCCCTCACTTTAGTTTTAGTTTGCAAATCAAACTTTTAAGCATCATTTCCCATGGTAAATATGAAACCCTAAATTTTCCCCTAGTATGCCTAAAACCCTAAACCCTCATTGTTCCTCCTATCACCTATCACTACAACTCTAAACTCTTTCCCTATCCCTTTATCCCTCTTCCCAAAGGGAAATTTCTCAAACAAAACAAGCCCTCCCTTTCATTTTTATCATTCCTACTCCCTCATTCATTTTCCAGCCCATAAGGTCATCTCCCATCCCCTCACTCCTAAATCACCCATACTCACTCCTTCCATACCTTCTCTAGGGGTACATAACTTCAAAACTTAGCAAACATGGACAAGGAAGACCTTCCAGTAGTGCTCAGGTGAAGACAGATGAGAAGGCCAAAGAGACTAGAACTGCTGAGATACCGGTGTTCTTGACATATCAGAGAGAGTCAAGGAAGTTGTTTGCAGCTGCTAGGCAAGTGTTTGCTCCACAGGAAGTGGAAGGGACCTTGCCTTCTTCATCAGTCCACAGGCAAGTATTTTATCCATGAGAAGTGGAAGGGACCTTGCCTTCTTCATCGACAAAACAGGCAAATTTTATCTCCACAAGGTGTGGAAGGGGCTTTGCCTTCTACATCGACAAAACAGGTACAGGTTGAGCAGCTGAGCAAAGGCAAGGAAAAGGTACAAGAAGATGACTTGGATGATGACCAAGAAAGGGAATTTCAGTTGGAGGCTCATGTCACATTTACTCCTATTGAGCAAGAGATTGAAAATGATAGGGAAACTTGGCTTGAGAGGGTCAACATACATCTTGAAAGACTTATTGGGAAGGCCAACAGGGATAAGAAAATGCTCTGACACATGGCATACCATCACATGACTCGTAACAAAATTTGTAACACGAGGATCAGGAAGCTAAAAACTAGGATAAGGAGAGCTTTAGAGGGCAATAAAGAGCAAGATAGGTTGAAGATGTTGGCTGAAGCCTCCTTGGCCAACCAAAGCACTTGATGGTGGTGCTCCATGCCAAATTTGGGCAAATTTTGAGGAGTTTTTGCATTTTTGAAATTTTGAAATTCTTAACACAGAAAATTTGCCCAACGCTTTTTCCTGAGGCATCCATTGGAGAAAAGGTTGAAATTTTTGGATTCATAATGATGAGGACATGCACCCTAGCAATTTTTAGAAGTTTTGGAGCAGATCTGGTTCACCAAAAGGTCCAAAAACTACCAAAAATGACCTTTCTGCCTCTTTTTGGACACACAAAAGTAGTCTTGGGAGATTCAAGTTTTGAGGGTGCAAATGACCTCCAAATTCAAAAATTCTAGGTGTTCCAGAAACTAGACTTGAAGACCTTTCCAATGAGCTATCATGGGCTCAATTTGGATGTCAGGAAGGCCTCCAAACGTGACCTGAAAGTGGCGCTATGCTTCTGGCCAATGGCGCTGTGCTTTTGACCATTTTGCTCAGAAAACCAAAATTCGCCTGTTTTGACTATGAATTAGATTTATCTCTCCTCATTGATGATTTCACTGATGTAATTGATGACATGGCATGTAAATTTAATGGTACAATAGTGTTAGAGGGTAGATTCATTAGTTAAAGGTGGTTTTGAGGCAAATGAATCAGTTTCCCTACTTATAGAGGCAAGTTGTTTGACTGCCAATATTCTTGTTCTTTGTTGGGAAATAGTTCAAACAACCCCTATTCTCCTGGATTCGACCCTTGAAGGTCAGGATGAGTAGTTTAGATGTCCATATTATGTGTTTTCTTGGTCATTTGGTGAGGTTGGACTCACTTGGATGCTGTGAGCTTGATTGTACACCATTGTAAGCAGTTTGGCAAGGAAATTAATAGGAATTGCAACTATTTTTATGGGATACCTGTGGTATGGTGTTTTTGCATAGTTTCTTCTTTTGTTATCAGTTGTTTACATATTTTATGTATGTCATCTTCTATTTCACTGCTTCTAATTGAATGATATCAAGATAGATAGGTAGAATCCATTGTTTACAATGCTCTACCTCGGGAAATCATTCAGTATTCTATGTTTTCTATTGTTTGAGAAGGATCCATGATTGCCACATGCCCTCTTCAGCTCCTCACTGGTCTTAGACACCTCATTTCACTTAATTTCAAGTGCTAAATCCTATACCTACCTTGTCCCATAGAACACCCTGCATTTCTGACCTAATTTCCCAAACCCTACTGCCAAGCTCCATCTGATCTAGCAAACACCAACAAAATCAATCAAAACCTTTCGAGCTACTATACCTAGCATAAAATCTTGTCCCTGATCTAGTCATTTTAACTGAGATCCATAAGGAGAGATCCCTCTCCCGGCCTAGTAGAGCTATCTACCAGGTTAAGCGAGGTTTGTGGTTACTCTAGACTTGCCTCCATTCAACCTGAGGTCAATCTAGGTGATAACATTATGCTTTCCTAGAATACAAGCATCACATTGCTTAAGTTTCCTAGGAATTGTAAGCAAACTAGTAACACCATTTTTCTTCAACAAGCGAAGGCTGTCATAGTTCAAGTGTACAAATCTAGCATGCCATAAAAGACTTGATGGAATTTACCTTCATCATAATGAGAACTATATGAGAAATTTTTTGCACGAAAAAAGGTACCTTGCAGCTTCAAAACTCTTTCTTCTTCTATCCTCGTCATGACAAGTGAGTGATCTGATGCTTTTCTGACCTCAACCTTGCCATAAAACATATGAATGGAGTGTCCTTGCTGGCGGATGTGGACCAAGGAAAAGAAGTTTCTCCTTAGTTGTGGGAGATATTAAACATCATGCAAAAGAAAGTTTGGAAGGCCAGGCAATTTGAGCCTGATTGTGCCAAGCCCTGATGGCTTGAGTTTTGATTTGTCTATAAAGTATATTGCTCCATCAACATTGTTAGTAAATTATTCAAAAAAATCTCTTCTAAAAGTCATGTGGCAAGTTGCTCCTGAATCAAGCAACTAATCATTTTTCCAAGAATCAAGTGAAGCATTGAACAAGTCTTCAGTTACACCAATATTACAATGTGCTACAACATAGTGAGCGGATTCAGGTGCTTTACCTTTCTCTTTATCATTGGTTTTACCTTTGGCTTGATTTATTTCCTTCTCAATTATGTCCCAAGGCAACCTACATTTGGATGCATCATGTCCATCTCTATTGCAACGTATGAAATGGAGATCATAATTTTCTACTTGAGAGTCATAGAGTTCCTTCAACTTCTTTAATGCAATAAAACCATTTGAAAATGGTGAAATATGGTGACTCACCTCTTCATTTACAGATATTGCAATCAAGGCATAGGCCTTGATGTTCTTGTTTTCCCAAATGGCAATCTCCTTATCTGAGGTAGGCTTTGCAGGTTCATTATCTCCTTTTCCTACACAAAATCCTTTCCACAACTCATTGAAAATGAGAGTTTTTTTAATCTTCCTTGACCATTTTGGATAGTTCTCTTTTCCAGAGAGGACTACTCCAATAATAGATATCAATGAATGCATTTTAAAGACTATGTACTATGTAAAAAATATGCTCTTCTGCTGGCCAAAAAATGCACTTCTGGTAGTAATATGTGTAAAAAAATGCACTATGATATATCAAACAGAGGTATTATGTGTGGGAGGTGGTTTATGGGGAAGGGTTTATATGGACATCGTATAATGGGAACAGTGTGTATATGTGGGGTAGGTGATATGATAGGCCAATGTCTGTGGACAGTGGACGTGATATGACATGCCAACATTTATGTAACATATATGGACAACGTTCATATAACTAGAGTGGTCAGGTATTAAAAACACTATGTAATATGGAGGGAGGTATGGAGCAACGTTATATGTCAGCGAGGATAGTGGTATGGCAGCATTCAAACAGTGGTATGGAGGCCAAGTGGGAGGGTTGTGTATGGCAGTGGCAATGCAGTGGGGAGAGGTGTAGTGAGGGGTCGAGCACTGTGTGTGGGAGAGCACCATTGAACGCATATAGTATATATAGTATAACCGGGAGGTCCCATTCAATAGTTTGTGGAGATATTTATTATACCCGGGAGTTGGGAGAGAGGCAGAGGTATGCGGAGGAAATATGAACCAGAGGCAATGTATTAACCAATGTATGAGTCGAGTGGTATAAGTCAAGTGTGATATATTCACAAAGAGCCACAACTCGAGTAGGCAGTGTTATAATGTAATATGATTAACGCAACACAATGGTTTGTGGTGAGGAGCGGTGTGAGGAGCATAGAGTAGGGAGGACTGGTTGTATGGTAGTTTGGAGTAATAGATCGATCATATCACACTGACTGTGTTTGATATGGCCCAGAGGAGATAGAACCGGAAGTGATTCCGCAACACAGTATTACCACAACACAGTAATACCACGGTATACGATGGGTGGTATGATATATAACTGTGTGAGGAGTAATAAAATTATGGTGGAGTGGTGTCATACATATAGTCACGCCACAATACCATTAAAATAGTCAATGCAACATTCACCACAACGTAAATAAATTAACAGTCTCAGTAATACCACACTGATACTCAATATTAAACACAGTTACGCCATACCACAACACCTCTAGACAACATCTCCAAGAAGCAACCGCACCACACTTCCGTTGCACCGCACTTTTGCACCATGCTTTCACTATGCCACTCTAGGCAACATCTTTAGGCAACAACTCATTAACTTCTGGAACAAAGGGACCCCTCACACACCAATTAGATAGAATGCAAAGGGACAAAGGATAATGGCAGAGATTAACAGATATGACAGACTGCAAAAAATTGGCAGCAGGGACTTACAAGGACATAAAGGAAGCACATCAATACAAAATACCATCTTATTCAACATCATGTTGAGGCCAAGACAATCCATCTACGCCATTGTTCCACTAATGAGAAGATTGCAGACATCTTCACCAAAGCACTTGGAAGAGAAAAGTTCGAAAGGTTTAGAACGATGCTTGGACTCACCAACATCCCTTCAGATTAAGGGGGGAATTTTGACACCTAATCATTCGGATTGGGTGAATATATGTAAATATATGTAAATAGTAAGTAATGGAGAATAGGAATATGAAGAGACGTTTGGAGGTGAAGCCCAAGAGTCTCTCCCTACTTGTATATATCCCTGAGCAATCTCAATGCAAAGACACAATTCATTTTGAGTTACCTCCTAGCCTGACTGTGAGAAAGATTGTCTCAATATGGAAATCCACCATGGTCAACCATAGTCAACCATGTTCAATCATGGTCAACCATGGTTAAATTTCGAACCGTGACAAAGATTGTCTCAAAATGAAAATGAACCATGGTTAACCATTGTCGACCATGGTCAACCCTGGTCCAATGTCGCTTGCGACAAAGATTGTCTCAATGTGAAAATCAACCATGGTCAACCATGGTCAATCATGATCAACCATGGCCTATAATCATGGTCACATTGTGATGAATATTATCTATTGGTCAAACATCACATTATGTCAACCATGGTCCAACACCACATTGTGACAAAGATTGTCTCAATATGAAAATCAACCATGGTAAACCATGGTGGACCATATTTATTTTAGGGTTTATAATATTTATCTAGGGGTTTATATACCTTAGGTTTATAATATTAATCTAATGGGTTGGATACTATTCCCTTTCGATTTTAGAGGAATCGTATATGATATTTTAAAAAGAAGCTAAATTATTTGAAATATGTATACATACCATTGACTATGTACATGGATATGTTATGGTGAATTATATGTTTTGGAATGAAATGATGTAATATTATTGACTTGTGGATTGTTTGTTATGCATATTTGTGGCTTTAAAAAAAAAAAAGATTGGTCCTTTTGAGTTTAATATTATTCCCTTGAATTTATAATACATAGGGTTTTAGAATTTAATACTTTGATTTATAATTATTAATATTATTATTATTATTATTATTATTATATAAAATTAATAATCAATTCATATTTATTTATTAATATTTATATTTATATTAATTAATATTAATATTAATATTTATTAATATTAATTAACAATATTAAATTTTTAAATTAACAATATTATGGATAAATTATTAAATTAACTATTTAATGAATGAATGAATTAATAATGTACGAAAAATAAATCGATTATTAATATAATAATAAATCATATTATCCTAATAAACCATATTATCCCAGGGATGAATCGAGGTATTAATGAGTGTATATCAAATTTTGAAAGTGGTTGCCACATTTATTAATATTATTATTAAATAATTAATTTATATTACATAATTTAAAATAAAATAATAATAAATAACACTTAATATTAAATAATTAATAATATTAAATATTAAATATTAAATAATTATTATTATTAATTATAATGATAATAATATATTTTTTTGCAATAAATTTTTTTGTATTATTATTTCTATATTTATTAATGACAGACATAAATGAAGCCTTTAACTATATTAACCATATTAATATTTTTAATGTGGTTGTTTTAGTATTACCAAATGAATTTAGATAGATTTTAAATTTAGAGAGTTATTTTAAGTTAATGTTTTGAGTTTTGAAAATAAGATAAATTTTGGAGGAAATAGTAAAGTGTAGATTTTTTTGTGAATTAGAATTTTAAAATCCTTTATATTAGTCAAAATTCTCTCAAATCATAGAGACCTCAATTCAATAATTTTAAAATCGTTTATATTAATCAAAATTAGTAGAAATTATTTAAATTTCAAAATTAATAAAAAAAAAAATGAATAAAATCAATTGTTCTTAGAGAAAAAAAACTATATATTTCTCAATGTTTAAGATATATATTGTTTAATTATTTTTCAGAATTTCAAATTTTTATTATATAGTATTCCATATGAATCCAAATTGGAATTTGGTAACTATACATTAAACTACATCCTCTAAACTGATTTGAATTTTTTATTCTTATTCTTTTGCTGTAGTTGAAAAGTTTTCTTTTGCTCAAATCCTTTGTCCGTGAAATGCTGTGAGTTGGAATAAAAAATAGATTGGTATAAAGTATATGCTGAGAAAACTGAAGGAGGAGCGATTAAGTTGGTAAACAAAGACTTTTGAGAGTTGAGTATCTTGTCAATATTGCGAGCTCTCCGTATTTCTCTGGTAAAGGCCACCAGCTCGCATGAGATTACTCTCCGTATTTCTCTGGTAAAGGCCACCAGCTCGCATGAGATTACTCTGTACGGTAGAGGTCTAAAATTAAATATTTAAATAAATTAAAAGATTATTTATTTAACATTCTGTAGGGCCTGTCAGCTGTGCGTATTTAACATGCCAGAGGGGCGTTGTTGCCCGTGTTCACAAACTCTGTGAGCTGGCCGTATTTGCCTGGAAATAACTCTGTAAAATTTCAATAAAGTTATTTAACAATTCCAATAAAAGAAGACTTTAAACAATGATGCAATTAAGTAATTTCAATAAAGTTATTTAACAATTTCCTCGCGCCTTCTTGTCATCTGGGCACCCCATCTCGCGGAAGACCCACTACCCAAGATATTGTCGTAATAAACACGACAAAACACAAAATGGAGAAACATTTTCATAAACAAAATGGTTGATACATTCATTCAAACAATGATGCCAACACTCACATCCCTTAATTTTCGAGATGTGGTCCCTTAATCAAATATTTCCGACATCTTCGGGTCGCTTAACTTTCTCCAAATAGAAGAGCGCACTCACATTTATTAAATCCAAAAAACACTTGTTTACGCGCACTCACATTTATTAAATCCAAAAAACAATTGTTTTCTGTTTGAAGTTGGAATAAACGAGATAGTTGTCGAATCTAAGAAATGATGGTAAACACGCAAGTAAGAAATGAATGTGACATTTCGATAAAATTACTGGGCTAAAATAATGACCACCGGGACTCGAAATATGGCACTCACATAAAATTAATGAAAAATCATTCTCAGAAATATTCTCCGAATCTTCGCATTGGCTGTTTTCTTTCACGATTTTTTTTTTTTATTACTCTTGAAAAAAATTAAAAATTAATTTTTTGGTACGTTACAAGGTTGAATACTATTCCCAGATAGTCTTCAAACAACTCTTTAATTCTTTCAATCCATATATCATTCTCCTGTAGGATACCATGCACTCGGTCCCCACTGTAATAAAATACTTCAGGAAGATGTTTCCGAGGTGGCACATGGCTGCCATAGATGCTGCTGGTTTATCTGGTGGTCTGGTTGCAATATGGGACCCTCGATGGGTTAGGGTCAGGGCCTTCTCTTGTATTGTTGGTCTCCTTCTTGATGGTTATATTAGAGGTCTCTCCGGATGCATACATATCCTAAACATGTATGCTCCATACAAGAATAAACCTTCTTTTTGGGATAAATTGATCTCATCTACTATCTTTGAGATGGTGTCACTCATTATTGTGGGGGACATGAAATGCACGATTGATATGGATGAGGTTTGGGGGCTCTCCAGGAAAATCGACCCGATGGCGGATGTGATCAAGGATATTATCATGGACCCAAATTTTGTGGGTATATGTCCACCAAAAGTGGTTCCTACTTGGGAAAATGGGCAGGCAGGGCCGACATATATTACGAAGTGATTGGATCGTTTTATTTTGCATGAACAGGTTGTGGAGTGCTCGGGAAATGTGCATTCGGGGGTGATCAATTGCCACATCTGAGATCATTGACCCATTTTGTTAAAATGGCACAAGGGGAGTATAGAAAGGGTATCCATTTTGAATTCAACCGAGTATGGTTGGAGGACCCAGACTTTAATGACCTTGTGCATTCTGTCTGGGCTCGTAACGTGGATCAGTGACTTTCACATATGGATATTTTGTTGGAGAAGCTTGGTATACTTCTTGGGGAAGTAATAACATGGAAAAAAAAGAAGAAAATTGCTTTGACAAAGGAACTACAAGACATCATTGGAGAATTGGACACCATTGGGTCCCATTTGGCTTCTCAGATCTACCAGAAGCCACTTGTTGTCGTATCAAAGAACTGGAAAAAAAAGGGAAGCACATTCTATCTATTGTTGAATCTACCTAGCGCCTTAAGAGTAGGGCCATTTGGATTCGGGAGGGGGACCATAACACGAAATTCTTCTAGAGATTTTCTAATCACAGACGCAAAATTAATACTATTTGGAAGATACAAGATATTGATGGGAATTTATGTCAGTCACAATCTAAGATTTGCAATGCTGCTATATCACATTTCCAGGGTGCCTAAAGTCGGGCAAATGAGACATATGCTGAGGATTTTAATTGGGGGATCGAATTATATCCTAACATGTTTGATGCTGATGCAAACACTGAACTTTTCAAAGCTGTCAACGAGGATGAGCTTATGGCAGTGTTAAAATCATTTAAGGCCGACAAAATCCCGGGGCGGGATGGGTGGATGGTGGAACTTTTCTCCCATGTTTTTGAACTTTTCAAACAGAACCTACTTGACATGGTCGAGGAGTCGAGAACACGGGGATATATACACCCACACATGAATTCCACTTATATCGCTCTCATTCCAAGGAAGTCCCCTACAAATTCTTTCTCTAATTTTCGGCCCATATCTCTCTGTAATATCATTTACAAGGTCATATGCAAAACCATTGCAACTCGAATGAAGACTATCCTGTCCCGCTATATTACCCCTGAGCAATTCGGGTTTCTTCAAAATCGCCAAATCCATGATGTCGTTTCCATCACCCAAGAGTGCATACACTCAATTCATACTAAAAATCTAAATGCAGCCATTATGAAGGTGGACCTGCAAAAAGTATATGATTTCCTAGACTGGGGATATCTCAAACTTTTCTTACATAAAATTGGTATAAAAACGAGGGCAATGGAGTGGATTGTGGCTTGAGTCACAAATATCAATTATGCTGTCAACATCAATGATTTCCCCACAAATTTTTTCAGCATCGGAAGGGGTCTTTGTCGAGGTTGTTCTTTATCGTCACTCCTATTTATATTGGTCATGGATGGTTTGAGCCTTCATATTAAAAAAGAATTGGTTGATGGCTAGTTCTTAGCTTTGCACATGGAGAATGAGATTGATATTTCTCATTTTTTTTGTCGACGTGTTGATGGTGTTGGACCTGCCAACATTCAGGGGATCACCCCGGTATGAAGTCCCAACTAGACCTCACACTACTTAGTGTGGGAGTCCCTTCCGCTATGATGGCCTGGTTGCCATTGTCTTAAGGATTTTCCTCAACTCTTGCTTATCAGCACAGGAGAGTGGTCTGCTTTGTTGATCTAAGATGTTTTCGCTTATAGATGCATAGAAATAATTACATATCTAAATTGCAGCTTAACACATAAATGTACACATATGAAAAGAAGAAGAAAAACACATGAAAAGGCACAAAAGAGAACACCAAGGCTTGATAATGGAGTTCGTCCAATTCGGACTACGTCTCTGGGCCCAGCTCAACAATGGGGAGGCCTTTCTTATTAAATGGCATGAATAAACAGAGTTACAATTATCAATCTGTCCAAAAAGAGGCTTATACCCCTAATCTGCCTGATGGCTATGAAATGAATGCCTAATATGGAGTGGTATGCAGCACCAAAGCTTCCCGCAGCAATAGAAGAGGGTTGGAGTCGTATAACTGTCCAAAACAGATCAAAATACACTCTCGGCCTCTGCGAAACAGCGTGCTGCCACCATAAAAATGCCTCCATCGTGCTCTTCCATTGATCCCTTTATATAATGGTTTCTTGGACAAGATCCCATTTAAAACGAAGCTTTCCTGGTTAATAAGAGAGGTTGGTAGAGTGGAAGCATCGGCGGGCGCAACCATTCCTGTAAATGGCCTCTTATCATTTAAAACGATAAAACTTCCAAAAATCCCGAAAACACTAAGAAATCTGCCAAAACCTGTTCACCGGATTTCAAATATTATTAAGTCGGGCTTATAGTTTGTATCGAGTCTGTGAAGAAGTCACAATCGGCCTATCAGGGGTGTCCATGTCCTGGTTATCAGGAACGACCGACTACTGATCACCGATCGCAGATATCGGTGTCAACCGATCGCATCGGCATTTCCTCATGTATCACTCCGATAATGATCTCCGATCTGATTAATCGCCGATCACAACCTGCCACCGCCGACATACCCATATATATGTAAGACCTCCGATTGCGATTGCCTTCGATCTGCCGATCCGATCTGATCGAAGATCAGCGATCGGGGGTTCCATTGTATCATGCTTAAGTCCGCCCTTATGCCACCTCCGATTGCGATTTTCCTTTAAGGCTTTAAGACCCATTTTAAAGGAAAATCCTCATTTCCTTAAGGATTAATGCATCCTTCTTTGTGCAATAACTTCATCATCCTGAATCGGATTGAAGGTCTGCGCCGTTGGAATCAGGAAGGCGGGACCTTTGCTCTAATCCTGAGTTGACTTCCTTCCAATCACTTTGATTTTCTGAGTTTCTCCATGCCATTATATCTGAAGATCCACCTGGATCAATCCTCCCCATTGAGGATCTTTTGGACCGCCAAAAGCTTTTCATTAGTCAATTGGCAAGTGAGGGTACTGTGCCCTCACTTTCTCTTTCTTCAGCCATCTGGCCTTGCTGGGATGCATTCCCTTGAATCCAACTCAAAGGTATTCTACATCTCCTCGTCGTGACGTCTTGGTTCTTCTTTCAAGGATGATGTCTTCGGGCAACTCATCGAGATATTCAGGTGCAAAATCATTGACGATAGGAACTATGCCCACCTCATGAGTGTCCATGATCAAAGGAAGTTCATACAGCTTTAGGTTCTCCACATTCACTACTGAGTACATCTGCACATATACCGGCAAGTCAAGACAAAAGGCATTGTTCCCAATCTTCTCCAATATGGTGAATGGTCCATACTGGATTGGCCGCAACTTCTTTTCTTCTCCCTTGATCATGTCTTTGCTGATGTGGAACTACACCTTGTCGCCCACTTGGAATTAATGGTCTACCTAGTGTTTATCATGTCGAGCCTTGTAACAAGCTTGACTCTTTTCCAACTATTCTTGCACTTCTTGGTGAATCATTTGGATTCCCCAAATGAACTGCTGAGCTTTGCCTTTATCATTACATCCATTGGAGCCATCCTCCCTTCCAAAGACCATGTCTAAAGGGTCCTTTGGCAGGTAACCAAAGCATGTCTCGAATGGTGACCGTTGTGTCGATGAATGCACTGCTCGGTTATAGGAATGTTGTATATAGGGGAGATGTTCATCCCACAACTTGGGATGCTTCCCACAATAGCCTCGTAATAGATGTACCATGGTATGGTTAACAACCTCTGTCTGCCCGTCGGTTTGTGGGTGAAATGTCGTGCTCCTTTTCAGTTTGGTGTCCATCATTCTCCACAAGCTGGTCCAGAACTCCCCAAGGAAGCGAGAGTCTCAATCTGACACAATTGATGTGGGTAATCCAAAGTGAACCCAAACATATTGAAAGAAAAGAGAAGCAGTTTGCTCTGCAGTAATCTGCTTTTTACAAGGCATAAGAATACACATTTTGCTAAATGGTCAACGACGACATACAAATAGTCATGACCCTTCCTAGACAAAGGTAGACCTCCTACAAAGTCCATTGACACACTTTCCCATGGACGACTCGGAATAGGGAGTGGTGTGTAGAGCCCAGGTTTTCTATTAGAGGGATTTGAAACAGAACACATCACACAACCCTTTACATAGTGAGTCACAATGTTTTTCATATGAGGCCAAAAAAAAATCTTTGTACATGACATAAAGTATTTTTGACACCAAAGTGTCTAGACACAAGAGAGGTGTGGGCCTCTCGAATTACATGCACTCTTTCTCCTGTGGGAATACACAATTTACCAAGGTGATACAACAATTTCCCCTGCAAGTGATAGTTGTCCACCTGTGAACCATGGGTTAGTTTTGCATAAACCTCCTTAAAGTCATCATCGTTAGCATATTGTTCCGAGTAACTTTCAAAATACAACGAAGCATTATGCAAATTAGAGAAGTGGAAATAGGAGGGCGAGATAGCATATCAGCCACTTTATTGCTAGTGCCCTTCTTATACTTTATTACCAGATGAAACTGTTGAAGAAATCCCATCCACTTGAAATGACGAGTTTGTTGCAACTTGGTTTGTGATTGAAGGTACTGCAAGGGCTGATGATTTGTATGGATGATGGTCTCCTTGCCGATCAAGTAGTGTTTCCACTTTTTCACACTCTGCACCAAGGCATAAAGCTCCTTGTCATAGGTGGGATAGTTTATCACAGCTTGAGAAAACTTCTCAGAATGGTAACAAATTGGCTTCTTTTGCTGCATCAGTACAGCTCCCATGGCATAACCGTTGGCATCAGTTTCGATCTCAAATGGCTATTGGAGATTGGGTAAGGCTAAGACTAGCGCGGTGCTAATTTTCTCCTTCAATGTTTCAAAGGACTTCTGTTGTCTTCCTCCCCATTGGAAGACATGTTTCACACTTGTCAATGTGTGCAAAGGTGCTGCAATAACAGAGAAATTAGCAATAAATCTCCTCCAATACTGGACTGCACCTAGAAAGCTACGAACCTCAGTTACACTAGTAGGCTTAGGCCAATTTACAATTGCTTCAACTTTAGCGGGATCAATTTTTAACTAACCATGACCAACAATATGACCTAGGTAACCCAAAGAGGTTTTCCCAAACTCACACTTTGACAATTTTACAAAGAGTTTTTCTTTCTTCAGCACATCAAGCACTTTCTTTACATGACTCACATGTTCAAACCAACTCTTGTTGAAATATAGTATATCATCAAAATATACCAGAACAAAATCATCAATGACAGGACGAAATATATCATTCATAACCCACATAAAGGTGGCTGGAGCGTTGCAAAGCCCGAATGGCATTACCATCCATTCAAACAACCCCTGCTTGGTTTTGAAAGTGGTTTTCCACACGTCCTGCTCCACAATTCAGACCTGGTGATAGCCACTGTGCAGATCCAATTTTGTGAAATATACATCACATTTTAATTGATCCAATAAATCATCTATGTGTGGGAGGGGATAGCGATTTTTTAGTGATATTTTGTTGAGCGTGCGGTGGTCCATGCACATCCTCTAGCTGCCATCCTTCTTGGGCACTAGTACAATCAATGACCTGCATGGAGAGGAGCTCGGCCTGATCACGCCTTGGTCCAACAATTCCTGTACTTGACGCTTAATCTCCTCCATTTCGACTGCTGACATTCTGTACATGCCGATATTCGATAGAGGGGCGTCATGCAACAGTTGGATTTTGTGTTGGATTTCCCTCTTTGGAGGTAGTCCCCGCGGCTCCTGAAACAATGCATTATAATCAGAAATTAAGTCCATCAATTCCTGTTTATGCTCCCCATCACAGCCCTGGAACGCGTCTGTGAATTCGGCCTCCTTCTCCCTTACAACCATAAGCATGCATGTCTTGCTAGAATTCACCAGCCGTTTCATCTGCCCAGCGCTTATGAGGCTGGCGTTAATCTTGTTTTGATGAGCCCGCACTATGTATTCTACCCCATCCTTAGTGATGTGGTATTTATTCTCATGGTGGAAAAAGATTGCTTTCCTGTCATACAGGTATGGGCTCCCTAATACCATGCCACAGATATCCAGTGGGATTACATCCATCTCTACTTCATCTACCAGCTTAGACGCAATCACAAATTTTACCTTGCACTACTGGGTTACATTCAATTCACTACCTTACCCTTCCTTTCACCCTTTATCCTACCCTTCCCCTTTACCTTCCAGTCCACATAACTTTACCAACTGAACCACCTTCACGACTTACCTTTGCCCCACATAGCTTGACTAAAGAGCTTTTGGACAAGCCTTCCAGACAGCATTCACTTGAATCACACTTGCTTAAATAGGCTGGTACATTACCTATTCCGGCTGAGCCTTGCCCAGGATACACTTTCGAAATTTGGGATACCGCGTATCACCTTCTGGTCTGGCCGAGCCTCGCCGATACGATTCTGGATGCGCAAGCAGGCTCAACTGATACAGAGAGCCCCCTCGCCTTGGTCATTGGCCTCTCGCATAGGGGATTCGCTGTATGCCCCTTGTAAGAAAAGACATAAAGCTTTCTATGGGGAATGATAGGTCTATGGCTATGGGGAATGATAGGATTAGATATGTTTCCTAGTGATGATGAGAGAGGTTCTAGTGATATTCATATAGGAGGGGTAGTGTTAGTGGCAAAGAAAGAGAGAGCGGTAACGGGGGTTCGGGGATCTCCCCGAGAATTCTCCCTATCCTGAGAGTGATGATCCTGAGAATCCTTAAACGGATGCGGTAGGAAGGCGAGGCAAGGGGGCTCGCCTGACGAAAGGAAGGCGAGGACGTGGCTCGAGCCCCCCCACCCAATAAGTAAATTGAAAGACGCTCACCTGACAACGTAAGGTGAAGAAGGGAAGCAATCCCGAGCATTCGGGGAATAAGCTAGAATGGTAATTCTGCTCATCTCTTCTCGTTGCTAAGCTAAGGTCCTGGGTCTCCGAGTCAGCCAGCGGCTTTTTCGAAGAATCCTGCACCCATGGGCATACGGCCTGGCAGGCCTTTCCTTTCAGCTTCATGGGCGTTGCCCCGTTCCCCAATCAGATGTTTGGATGTGAGCTATACTCCGCGAGGAGCCCCACGAGCGTATGGCCTTGCCATTTGACCTCTCTGCTTGCTGGCTAGACGTGTGGAGAGACCTCACGAGAGAGAAGGCCCCTTCTACACATACCTACCGAGTCATCTTCACAACATGACACATCCACCCAACACGGTACGGTACGGTGAGTGAGTCACACCTGCTGTGAGTGATACCATCATGACATCACTGAATGAGAGAAAGAAGTGAAGTTACCCATCGTTACCAATAGACGAGAGAAGGAACCGTTGTCCCAGCGGGTAAGGCTTTGGGTGTGGTTTTGTTTCTAAGCCAAGCTTCTTTACCAGGGATGCTACAATTAAATTTGCATGGGACCCCGTATTAAATAGAGTTTCTACTTTGGTATGATTTACTACAACTCTGATATGAAATAATTCAATTCTTTTTCTATCATTTGAAAGGGACTCATCTATAGAACTGGTGCTTCCATGTGATTTAGAATCAACTGGAGGTGTAAGGGTACCTTTTGTTCCCGCTGTTGTGACCAGCGCTTCATCTCCCGAATCTGATCCAAGGTCTTGCTATGCTGCTGCCACTTTTTTCTACTTCCCTTTTCCTCCATATTTCTTTGGAATCTTTTCTGTGTGCTGCTTCCAACAGTGATCATCATCGTGGCCTTCTTTCTTGCAATGATTGCAATAAGTTTGCTCTCCCTCTTTGGCTACTGCTGTTTTCTTCTCCTTCCCTTTCCATTTTGCTTTGGATTTGCCATTGGGAGGCTTGAACGGTGGTTTTCTAGACTAGTCCTTTCTTTTATTCTTGCCCCTGTTCTTAATATGAATTGCTTTCACACTAGCTGTGTCAATAGTGGTTGGTTTAAACAACAATAATGAATGTCGAATATAACTATGCAGTGAGCCAATATACATAGTTACAACTTCAGTTGTATCTAGTGCAATACCCAAATTCAGTGTTTGCTTCCTAAATTCTTCTGTAAAACTTTGAACATCCTGCCCTTTGCCTTGCCTTAAATATTTCCAATTCATCAAAGCTTTCTGTTTGCATCCCAAGGGACAAAACTGTTCCTTTAACACAGAAGTAAAATCAAACCATGATGAAAAGAGCTTACCCACATTTTTACTGCTTTGCAACTTACCCTCCCACCAAACGAGAGCTCTGCTGCCCAGCCGTAGAGAGGCCAGCTGGATTTTCGCCTCATCCTCTATGATTTGTTGAATCCTGTATTAAACCTCAATCTGCCTTATTCAATTATTAAGCTTCTCTGTGTTACTTTCTCCATTAAACATAGGAAGATCAAATTTAACATCTAATTTAAAGAAAGGTTTCTTAGATGTGTCCCTTGGATTTATATGATTATGGTGGTGTGGGGAAGAACAACCTTCACCACTAGAAGGAGAAGGAGGGGGTTCTTCTCCATCATTCCCATGTGCTGAACCTTGTCCTTCTGGATTCCTCTCTTCAGCTTTTTCCAGTCTTATAACTAGTTGATTGATATTCTTTGCCATTGATTAGAAAGTATTTCTGAAATTGTGCTCCTCTTCAATACAGGCTTCCTCTTCAGCCATGTTTCTTCTTCGAGGTACACGCCCTGCCTTTGGATCGAAAGGTTCTAGATTCCCTTTGCCTATTTGAAGCCTGGATCTTGTTAGCATACAAACATGCAATTCACATCTAAAAAGCCCTGCTCTAATACCACTTGACCCAGGATGTTTTGGCTTATAGATGCATAGAAAAGAATTACATATATAAATTGCAACTTAACACATAAATGTGCACATATGAAAAGAAGAATAAAAACACATGAAAAGGCACAAAAGAGAACACCAAGGCTTGATAACGGAGTTTGTCCAATTTGGACTACGTCTCCAAGCCCAGCTCAACAATGGGGAGACCTTTCTTATTAAATGGCATGAATAAACAAAGTTACAATTATCAATCTATCCAAAAAGAGGCTTATACCCCCAATCTACCTAATGGCTATGAAATGAATGCCTGAGATGGAGTGGTGTGCAGCACCAAAGCTTCTCGCAACAATAGAAGAGGGCTGGAGTCGTATAAATATCAAAATAGATCAAAAGACATTCTTGGCCTCTGTGAAACAGCGCGCTGCCACCATAAAAATGCCTCCTTGTGCTCTTCCATTGATCCCTTTATATAATGGTTTCTTGGACAAGATCCCATTTAAAATGGAGCTTGCCTGGTTAATAAGAGAGGTTGGTAGAGTGGAAGCATCAGTGGGCACAACTCTTCCTGTAAATGGCCTCTTATCGTTTAAAATGATAAACTTCCAAAAGTCCCGAAAACACTAAGAAATCCACCAAAACCGTTCACCCAGATTTCAAATATTATTAAATCGGGCTTATATTTTGTATCGGGTCTGCGTCGAAGTCGTAATTGGCCTATCGGGGATGTCCCTGTCTTGGTTATCGGGAACGACTGACCACCGATTTCCGATCGCCGATATCGGTGTCGATCGATCGCATCGGCGTTCCCTCATGTATCGCTCCGATAATGATCGTCGATCTGATTAATCGCCAATCGCAACCTGCCACCGCCGACATACCCATATATATATGTAAGAACTCTGATTGCAATTGCCTCCGATCCACCGATCCGATCTGATCAGAGATCGACAATCGGGGGTTCCATTGTATCATGCTTCAGTCCGCCCTTATGCCACCTCTGATTGCAATTTGCCTTTAAGGCTTTAAGACCCATTTTTAAAGGAAAATCCTCATTTCCTTAAGGATTAATGCATCCTTCTTTGTGCGATAACTTCATCATCCGGAATCGGATTGAAGTACCATCTACGCCATTGGAATCAGGAAGACGAGACCTCCGCTCTGATCCTGAGTTGACTTCCTTCCGATCACTTTGATTTTCTGAGTTTTTCCATGCCATTGTATCTGAAGATCCACCTGGATCATTTTTCTTTGGGAAGTGAGGTTCGTGTGCTTGGTGAGTGTAAGTGTACTTATGTCAATGTTTCTTTCACTACAAGGGGAAGAGAGTGAAGGTGAGTTCCAGGTTGAAAGGGATCAGTCCCAACTCGGCTAGGAACACACAATACAAAAGGACATGCACAGCTTCCGGCGGAGGAGTCCACTCGAATGCAGCTGTCACAACATACAAAGTAAGATAACATGTACAATACTCACGGATCAGTCTGAGACGAGTGCGACGCTTGTTACAATAAGGTTCATATGAAAGGTCTGTCTGATGTCTGGCAGAGCAGTCGATACGCATGGGACATCATTAACAACATATACAACACATTTCCATTAATAGATGATGCATTACAACAAATGAATCCATTCAAATGTAGGACACATGGTTAAAGCAACATACATTACAAGTGTTAAAGTTCAGTGTTACAACAAATACAATACATGTGTGAAAACGTGCTAGCCTGTGTTGTACTACGAAACAACCCCCCCATTTTTAACTAATAATAGCTATTATTTGAGTTATAAATGGGAACCCTTTTTAATTTTTAAGCCTAGGATAATAATGTCTAACTCTAAAGAAAAAACTTAGAAAAACCTTGCAAAATAAGCTAAGGAGGAAACTTATATCGCAAATCGCATATCGCGCTTTTCCACATCACTATTTTATAATACCTTTACGAAATTGCGATATGCGAAAAGGTCTCCCACGGCGATAACCTCATCTTGTCATTACACAATCGCATTTCACAATTCACAGAAAACTTGAACATGCCTTAGGACAAACGTTAGCAATTTTCGAAATGCAATATTGCGATTTTCACAATCCGATTTCACTCAATGTATCTGATAAGCATTATACGGTACCCCTTTAAAGACCACAATCTACGATTAAGGAGGTAAAGTGTGTGGAATAATTACGGTTTGAATAATAAGAACAAACGAGTTGACATGTTATTTAATGTTTAGCGGCCCGAGGGAGGATAACAATTTTCCGGGTTATGGGTAGTTATAATCAAATATCTCATGAAAACCTTTCTCACAATCTAAAGTCATTTCACAAAGGATTTCAGTCTTAATTAATTGATATCGTCTACACTGATATATCTTGTTTGTTTCAGGCAAGAGACAAAAGCCATGTCCTTAAGAAAGGTGATGTAGAAGCAAACTAAGAAGACCGTTGTTGAGACAGAGGATACAGAGATGGCTCCTATCTTTGCTGATACACTCTGTGATGCAGCTGGAGGTGCAACAGATTGGGAAGTAATTTACAATAGGCTGGAGGATGAGCATCCTAAAATCATTGTTACGAGAGTAACAAGTGGGTCAACAAAGCCTTCAGGACCTCAATACGGGGATGCCTCTTTTTCTTTCCTCCATAGGATAGGAGCAAGAGCCAAAATCTTCCCCTACATAGGCATGATCAGATGGGTGGTCGAAAACCTTATCATTGAAGATAGGCAGTTCAAGAATTCAAGGATGGAGCTCATAGGATCGTTCAGGGCAGAAGACTTGAAGGCAATGTATCACATACCTGACCCGCAGGAAATCTATGACATCACATTTGTGGTTAACTTCACAAAGAATAATCTACACCCCTTCAAGTTAATTCAGACTTGGAGAATGTTAGACAGCAAATTCAAGTATGATAAATTGGGTGTATGCAATAGCCTCTTTGGAAAACCCCTACAATTATGCAGTAGCAATGTTATGTAGACTGTATGGACTGCCAAATAACACTAAGTTTTCAATATAATGGATTCCCTTGATTGATGCTTGTGTTAATTCCTATATCATGAATTGGCCTTCTATCCTATCTGACAACTTAGCCACCTCCATTACTGAATATCAACAAAAGAAAGCCTCCTCTTCAGATAACCTCCCTCCCTTCTATTTTTGTGCTTATATTATGGATGTTATCTATTTTTGCACGACATTTCCAACCATGGGTTGGAAATGGACCATACAAGATCCTTACCCAATCCATCTCAGTCATAAACAAATATGGGAATCGCATTACATACCTCACTTCTATAAGATATTTCATTCTATCGTGTTGCCCCTACACCAAATGATTTTCAATGAGAAAGCCCCTAGGTTTTCCCAAGAAGCTGCAACAGACCTGCTTGCTGTAGGCAAGTATTTCATTGAGGAATGGTTCACCTACATTAGGGTTTTTGGTAGCACTGTTGATCCACACGTCCTTCCTTTATATGTTTCTGATAAGCTATTAGCAAGGGAGATTGCCTACCAGACTGTAGGAAAGGGCCTGACTAAAGTTCTTAAAGATGGCAAGAAGTCATTATGGCCTACTTTCCCTATCAAATGCGGCTCTTTTACTTTAGCTAATTTTTTTCATGCTACTAAGGAATCAGCACAAATGGAAGCCCTCAGGCTTCATACATTGCCTACAAGGAAATTCGACCCAAACAAAGTGGCATACAATGTCACTACAGGACTAAAGCTCAAGGTGTACAATCATGGAGATAATTACTTTGAGGATTTGTTACAGTCAACAATTTCTTTCGAGCAAGCACCTGAATGGGAAAAGGTGAACCTGAAACCCGAAGATTTTCAAAGATTTTAGGAATTCAGGAATGAGAGGCTCAAGGTCATTCCAATGCATCTATTAAAGCCCGAGGATAATCCTACCCCAAGTAACACTATCGATAGCGCAGCCCCTAGCTCTCAAAAGGACTCTCAGGTAAACACTGAGAATACACCAAACACAGGGAAAATCTAGGATAGAGACAACACAACTGAGTCCAGTAAGAAGCCAGCTGAAAAAAGGTAATGGATACCCTGATCATAGAGACAAGTTCAGAGGCCCAAGGCACTAGTTTGGAGTAGGAATGGGATCAATTCAATCAGAAATTGCAAGACACTCCCAAAGCTCCAAATACTCAAGAAACAGAGGAATTCAAGACTCCTCTGAAAATTCATCAAGATACAGAGCCCAAGTCTGTTGGCGAACAGTCTACACCTATGGATCAAGAAACAACAACATCCCAGCATGCTGAAATTATCCCTGCTCTGCCCATATCAGAAAGTATTCTAAAAGTGACGGAGATACCTCCACTTGATGTATTCTATAGCCCTCTCCACAAGGTTGTAGTCAAAAGGTAAAGTAAAACGAGAACAGTAGATGCACCTAAATTCTCACCTGGAGATGAGCCAATGGACGTTGTTTGGAAGGACATGCCTTTCAATCCAACCGAGAGCTTGACTAGACTATCACAGTTCACAGGAGCATACGCATTGGCCACTATGGATAAGGCTACTGAGGTGTCTACTCTGCTAAAGGAAAAGGAGGAAATAATTGTGCAACTCGAACAAGAGCTCGAGATAGAAAAAGCAAGCGCAAACAAGCAGGTAGCCGAGCAGCTCGCACAATTGCAACAGGACATGGAAGTCTTAAAAATAAGCCATGAAGCCAACTTATCAGCCAAAAACATGTAGCTCCAAGAATTACAACAATCTATGGACAGGTACAAGGATGTTCCCGCTACTGAGGAATTTATTCAAGAGGCTATAGAACTAAATTCTCTTCTAATCAAGCAACAAGAGTATTTCTGCGAGAACGTTGTCACACATCACTCCCTACCTAATTACTAGTGACCAACTCACAGACAAAGCCATTGACTGAAGAACATAGCTTAATGATTTAAAAACCAAAATATCCGATTTCATTGAATGGAAGGACTTAGAAGATGGAAAGAAGGCCAATCTACTCGAGATTGAGGAAACTCACAAAGTCATCCTCTTCACTGATTGGGATGCTAGGATAAAACAGGCCGAGCTAGCAATCGAAGGGCAGCTGGAGTATCGAAGAACATCATTAAGACAGTAAATCATACCCTATTCACTCCCAATCTCATGAAGGAGGGTAATATGAAAGAAATACCTTAATTGCTTTGAGTAAAGGCTGACAAGAAAAATCCAAGAATCAAAGAGATGCAATTACAAAACTGACTACGACCAACTGGGAGTCATATTGATAGTATCTAGTCAAGACACATAGCCACATTATTACCCTCAATTGTTCCCTTCATGTGACTCAAAGGATGTTGCCACCTCTTTCTGATGTAATCTTTACAGGACAACTCAAATCTCATTTTGGGACATCTCCTCAAATTCAATCGATGATCGATATTTGTGATTTAAAGGACAAGCTGGCAGACGGCAAGTCATGCTCTTAGTTTTGTTTAGTTTATCTCTATTTATTTTTGGAGTTAGTTACCTATGTAGGAGGAAGGTTGTTTAAAACCTCCTCAAATTTTGTATAATTTATTTTTGCACATTTAGCTAGAATAGTATTTATACCCTTCTCATGCATTTAGAGAAGGGTCCAGAATTTTATCAAAAACATTTGAAAAGAATGCACTATTGCAAGTTTGTGAATGCTTTGGTGAAATGATGGAACATGATCTTTTCTTTTAGATATCAGACTACTTTCCTTTGTTGATGCACTTCTGTATTCTTGGGAGACAATTTGATTTGAAGGAAGAAGTTGGTCTATGTCATTTGTCAAATGAGCCGAGCTTCATACATATGGTACTATTATCGTGTATGAATAATTCTGTTTACATTTAATTAGTGGAAAAACTTTATTTTCATCAATTATAAGTGAGATTTATTGCTTCTGTGAAGCATTAATTCACTTTTGTATGATGCCATAACTGAAGTTTTGATTTTCATATATAACTAATTAGATATGCGATATATTTTATAAATTTCTTTGACTACCTATTTAGTCAAAGGAATTATCTTTTATGTTATCATCTCCATTTAATTGTGTTCAATCTTTATTATCACATGTTAAACGAATATCTTTGTAGATCACATACCATACAAGAAAACCTGGGTTTATATTAGAATAAGTTAAGTTAGGGAAATTGAATCATAGAATAAGTCACTTAGATTATCATTATTCTATTGAAAAACACTCATGAACCACCCACTCTCACCTTAAAACCCACATTGGGAAACTGGTCCCATTATCCATATCAGAGCCACCACTTTAAACGGAAAAGGAGTTGCCTTAAGGTTCAGACCGGGTGGTTATCCCCCATGTTTAGGTAGCAGAATTATAAGGCTGCAACATTTTGGTGCTAGAAGGAGGGCCTTCAGCTCTGAATGGCATATAAACCTAAAGATTACTCGGAAAGCATTCACAAGAGTCAAAACCCCTCCACCACTTCTATACCTTCTAGATCTCGTTCAGAATCCCCTGACCAGAAATCTGAAGTTATAGAAACATCTCCCTCGTCTCTTGAAGTAGTAAGGCAACCACCATCTCCAGATTATATTCCCGAATCTCCCGAAGTTCATTCTTTGATATAGAAATTGGAATAGATATCCATTTCTACTGAGAAGCCAGAGAGACCCGAATTATCTGAAGAAAGCGTTACCTCCTTATTACAACAAACTAGTGTATTGACTAGACTACAAAGTGAGAAACTTGGGGTCACTCCTTTCGAGTTCCCTATCCCTCCACGATGTAGGAAAATCACTTCATCACTATCTGAATCAGATACTAGCGAGATCACATCACTTTCCACCTATCTATTCCTTCATCCACTTCTACTCAATCCACTACTTCTCAAATATCCACTTCCCCCGTTAGTACTACAATTATTGGTACTAGCCCAGTAGTAAGTTATTTTCCATCTATACCTACTTTTGGATTGACCTTCCCATTTTCTCAGTCCTCAAGTCAAGTTATGACCATCAACCTGCTCAAACTTGGACAAATCCTGGTGTTTTCCTGGTTGCAAATCCAAATGTGCTCCTAGAAAATCCAGAGAAATGGCTGCCTAAGTATAATCCCAACGATGCTCTCCTGACCGAAGAACATCTAAACAATTTTATGTTAGCCATGAATCTCAATGGGGTCGCACATGAAGTTGTTGTAATCATACTGTTTCCTTATAATTTCCAAGGATATACTGGATCTTGGTATTTTTCCCTTCCAGTGGTTTCAATTAGAGACTGGGATACTTTTCAAGAAGTATTTCTTGCAAAATTTGGTGATGATAGAACCATAGCATCCTTGATCAATGATCTTTCTAATTTAAAAGCTAATACAGATGAAAAGATCAAAGATTTCAACTCTAGATTTAACAAATTGCTAAACAAAATCCCAGCTGCCTCTAAACCTGTTGTAGATGTACAAATAGAATGGTATATATCATCTCTTCCTTCTAATATTGCAATCTTTGTAGATAGAGCCAATAAGGCTACCCTTGTAGAAAACATGAAAGAAGCCTGTCTGTAGAAAGAAGAATCATAGCTTTGGAAAAAAGATCACAAACAGATGAGAGGAAGACCAAGAAAGTAACATTTAAAGATGACTCTAAGAAGAAAACTTCAAAGGACCCTTTCAATCTGGAAGGCCTTCAGAAAGTGTTAAAAACAATGTCTAATGAAATGGTAGAAATTAAAAAATAGGTCGCAGAATCTTCTGCTCCTAAAAGACCTTTCTGATCATTCAAAAAGAACTCCTCTTCTGCATCACAACCTCCAAACACCATTTCAAATGCTGAATATGACCAAGAATCAGGAGAAGATTCACCAAACGATGAAGAAGTTGAAACAGAAGAAGAAATTGAACTAAATGGGATGTGGGATTTTATTCTCCCAACTGAAGAAGAGGCACAAGCAATGCCAGTAACTACCAGAAGCAAAAATTCTCTTGACATGTCTACCACAAATCAGAAGCAAAAAGCTCCTACTCCTGCAAAAGAGAAAACAGTAACTAAGAAATCTAAGACCAGCCAAACAGACCCTATTCCTCCAGACTCCCCGAATGCCTCAAAAACATTGGTAATCTTGGATATGGTCGAATACAATATAGTGGAAGACATGAAAAGGACCAGAGCTAATATCACATTGCATGAGCTTACTAAACTCAAATAGCAATAGAAAATCCTGTTAAGAGAATTGAAATCAGTTCCAGTATCCCCCCTACCATCTGCTGTAGTTACTCAAGCTGCCTACAATATGGGAAGACCTCCTTCATCCTCAAATAAAGTAGATCCCTCAGATCTAGTTCTGATTGGTGATAGGTCTATTTCTCATGTTCCTCCCTTTCTGCTTACTTATGAAATTTTCACAGGAATGTTCATAACTGCCTTGTTGACTCAGGAGCCTCCTCAAACATAATGCCAAGGGTTGTGTGTACTAAATTGAACATTACACCTCAAAAATCTGTAGTACACATAGTTCAGTTAGACAAGACGAAAGTAGAGGTACTTGGAGAAATAACATCAGTTTCAATTAGGCTTTCCTCTAATCCAAAAGTTTCACAAATAATTGATATATTGGTGGCTGATATCCCTAAATTTTATGGTTTGATTCTCTACAGGGATTGGTCTAAAAAGTTGCATGGTTATTTTGCAACTGACTGGTCTCACATGTGGTTTCCACACAATGGTAAACCAAACCAAATCAGGGTAGATCGAGAAAAATTCATGAAATATACAGTCACAGACCTTGAGTGAAGCAACGAACCTATTTCCTTCACTAATAACATCATTGGAAACTACTCAGTTGAGTCCTCTTTAGGATCTTTTAATGCTCAGAAGTCTCCCTTTTTAGATAATGTTGTAGTTTCTCAAATTGAGAATTTCTCACAAACATATGCTTCCAAGTGTTTAAATTTAGTTGATAAAGTTTATAATGACTCTTTGTTCCAGACTCTCTATTTTGATGGTTCTAAATCAGAAGACAGTGCAGGTGCAGGATGCATTTTAATCAATCCGCAAGGAGAGAAAATTATGCTGGCCTGCAGACTTGAATTCCAGTGTACTAATAATATCGCTGAATATGAAGCACTGATCCAAGGACTGTATAAAGCCATCGGTCTTAATGTCAAATACCTTCAAGTCTATAGTGAATCTGAAATAATTGTGAAATAGGTGAGAAATACAATTCACTGTGCTTTTGGGCATCTTAAACACTATCAATCTATAGCCCAGAAATTGACTTCTCATTTTTCTGCTTTCAACATTTCTTCAATCCCTAGACTCCAGAACGCAAGTGCTGACTTACTTGCCAATGTGGCATCTAGACTTATACCATCAGAAGACTTTAGTCCAAATAGATTTTCAATAGAATTAATGTTTAGGCCATCTATTCCTGACAATATAACAAATTGGAGAGTATTCAATAATGATGCAAATATAGTAAATTTCCTTACATCAGAAGTATCATATGAAGAGCAGGTCATAGACGAGCATGAGCATGATATAGAAATAAAAAATAATCTTGATCTAAACCCAATTCCTAAGTATGTGGTTAAGATGGAAGATCTTTATGATTTGAAGGATAGATTTAAGAAAATTACTAGCTCCAAAACTCAAAGTTCTACTCTGAGATTTGAAGTAGTAAACCTAGGATCAAATGAGAAACCTTAAAATATCAACCTAGGTCTTGACCTAGCTCTCAATAAAGAGTATAATTCATCAGGTTATTGAAAACATATAAAGGTGTCTTCACTTGGGATTATGCAGATCTCAAAACCTATGATACATCTATAATTCAACATACCATACCCATGACTTCAAATGAAAAACCAGTTCAATAGAAGCTTCGAAAAATTCACCCGAACCTTGAAATTCAAATTAAATCAGAATTGAACAAGATTTTGAAAGCCAAGATAATCTTCCTCGCCAAGCATTCTAAATGGGCATCAAAAACCTGTGAGGAAAACGAACGGTGATATTAGTATCTGCATTGATTTTAGAAACCTTAACAAACCTTGCCAAAAGGATAATTTTCCTTTGCCTACTATGGAACAGGTACTGCAATCAGTTGCAGGTTCCGAATTAATGTCTTTTCTAGATGGATTCTCAGGATATAATCAAATCCTTGTGCATCTAGATGATGGATTAAAGACAACATTCAAGACCAAGTGGGGAACATATCCCTATCAGAAAATGCCTTTTTGACTCATAAATGCTGGTGCCACATTTCAACGTGCTATGGACATTGCCTTTAGAGGTCTAATCAATAAATCGGTTGTTATTTACTTGGATGATATCACAATCTATTCCAAGGATAGGAACAATCATTTAAGTGACCTCAAGCACATCTTTGAAAGATGCATGAAATATGGCATTTCCTTAAACCCAAAGAATCTTATTTTTCTTTACCAGAAGGAAAACTCCTTGGGTTTATAGTATCCAAGAAAGGAATTTACATCGATCCTGATAGAGTCCAAGAAATAGAAAAAAAATCCCCTCCCACACAATAAGAAAACCATGCAATCATTCCTAGGCCAAATAAATTTTGTTAAATGATTCGTCCCAGATTTTGCACAAATAGTCTTACCCCTTCAAGCGATGATAAGAAAAAATGCAGTTTTCAGATGGAACAAGGATGAAAGAGAATCATTTGAGTTGATAAAGAATCATGTGGACTATTTTGATGGGTGTTGTGCGTGCTATCTGTTCAATTTGTGTTTGTGACTGTCTCATTCATGTGGACTACTCCAGCGGAAGCTACGCATGTCTTGCTGTGTTGTGTGTCTCTACCTGATTTGGGACTATTCCCTTTTGACTTGAGACTCATTCTCACCCTCTCCCTTTGTATTGAAAGAACTTAGACACAAGTTACACTAAGAACTCACCAAGCACATGAACCTCACTGCTTAAGGACTAAGTATACCACTCTCATGTGTTGACAAGAAGGAGCTAAGGCATATATTTAAGATAATGGCAACTGGGCCATAATACTAGATATGACTCCTACACTAAATGGTGTGAGGTCTAGTGGGGACTTCATACCAAGGAGATTCCCTGAATGTTGTCAGGGCGAGCACCGTTAACATTTCTGGTGCTAGAAGGAGGGTCGCTAGTTGTTTATGGTTGAATTTCCTCTCAGACCCACTCATCAATCATATGGTCAAGGCATTAACTGACACTCCCTCTCACCTACGAGCAACTCTAAAGTTGGTTACTCCTCACCTCCTAGACGTGAACACGAAATTTCATATCAGCACCTCCACTTTGTTCGTCCCATCACCCATCAGTTTTCCAAAGTAGTTGGAGTGATCCCAGGAATACAAGATCCTCCATATACATCAAAGAAGCAAAAGACCACTCCGAGAGGAGTCGTTGTCTCATTAGTGGAAGAAGTAGTTCCTGCCACTCTCAAAGGCCTGGCAGAAGCAATTGAGAATGGAGAGGAACCTCCAGTCTTCCGACATGGAGAACAAGACACCCTCGTGATCTTGGGCTCAGGCTATGGTAAAGGAGACAGAGGGGAAGGAAGCGGAGGAGGTGGAGGTAGAGACGAACCAACAGACACAGAGGAGGAACCATCAGATTCTAAAGAAGAGGAGGAAGTGTTTCAGGGAAAACTAGTGTCGATTTGAACTGCTAGTCCCACTAAGATGGGTAGCTATCTTAGAAACAAACAATGAAAGCTCTTCAAGAGTTCCTTTAAGTGTGATAGATGGAAGAGAAGAAAAGAGGACCAACCTGGATCTTCCGCTTTGATCCTAGCTTGATTTCTCCTTTCCTTGATAGAATTTGCCACTCCTCTCTTACTTGTCCCAATTCAAAGAGTACATGTAGAGTCAAAGTAACAACAAACTATCAAAGCCTCTCTATCTAAAACATCATAAACAATGTGGAATCAGAAACACATCGACCATACAATTTCATTCATAAACAATAAGATTCACAAATACAAGATCATATGGAGGAAAACTCAAAAAACTTTATTAATAGTAATGTAAGAGAGGATTACAACCCATCTGTCTAATCCAGCATCTTCCTCCCAGTTGTAGAAGCCCTCTTCACCTCATGAACAAGAAAATCACCCAACAATGCAAAGTCTCTTCTCACCAAAAACCAACAACACTTCCTTAAAAATACAAAATTCCAGCCTCCTCAAATGAGGGATCCATTTATAGATGTCTTGCAAGGGTGTGAGTTAGCTCTGGTTTTTTGATTAGTGTCATTCCACTGATAGTTCTTGGTTCCACTTGGAGATTTCAATGATCTCTTACTCATCCCTGGGCGAATTCAGAGAGGCAAGTGTCACAGGAGAAGTTTCTGGAAGATTCCATGATCATCCACCTTGCAAACTGTCTCTGCCATTTGTCTATTCTCGCTCATCGCACCCCACAGAAGGCCATTTCAGTATGCATCGCACCTAGCCAGTTAGGCAGTCAGTATGCATCACACCTTACCCATGGAGTAGTCTGTATGGTCCAGTTTTGGCCAGTTCTGAGTAGTTTTTCAGGTGGAACTTCTGGGAAATGATGTAATCAGCTGACCATGATCCTTTAGGGTATGAAGCAACACTTTTAGGGACTTAAGGAGTCCTTAGTTTATGGACATATGAGTTTGGGGTTGCAGTGCCCAAATATGTCTATAATAGATGCCCCCTAAAGCATGAGGTCGTAAATCTTCTGATGTCGGGTGAAATGCTTTATTCATGAGGATCCGAGGTATTCGTACTGGAAGGTGACCTATATAAGATACAATACAATACATCATCATCATATATTTTCATGATCTAGCTAAGGCGAGCATTCCCATGCTCAGCTTTATAAATTCATTTTCATGTACATAGGACAGACAATCGTCTGTTGTTACAGACTAGTGATTCTTTGCATGAAGAGTCATCTTCCCTGGCTTAGATGACTATCTGTGTAGCTTCTGTGTACAATTGATGTCTTTATTTTCCTGAATATATCGCAGCTCGGATGGATGAAACTAGATCCGGGGTCTTCAAAACTCGTCCAATATTTGTCCGGTGTACAAGTCGATCCATGTGAAAAGATGTTCTGAAGTCGAACATGGAAAGACATCATCTGATTACCAGCCAATAATGTGAGCTATTAACAGACACAAGAGGAATCACCGATAATGATGATGACTCTCAAGGTACTAAAGTACAATTCACATTGTGTGAATATATGAGTTGAAGTCAAACACCACACAAAGTCTTTCGGTCGAAGGTCATTGATATAAACTTGTCGCCAAAAGTGAGAAACTTGCCATTAAGGCATGCAAGCTTCAAAGTACTGAAAGGGTTGTTTCTAAGTCAACTTCTTGGGTAATAAGCTGATGTTGACAAGAAGTGACTTGTCATAGGAGGGCCTTGATGTATCCCACATCTACGAAGCGAAACGAAGCAAATGATTTTTGTGGAGGTGAAAATGATCTGATGATATGAGGTTCAGGAATGGCGGCCATGAAAAATGAAGAGTAGATGTAATGCAGTGGATGAGGCGTTTGCTAGATGGTGAATTCTCTGAATGACTTCTCTTGAACATATTGGCGACACTGATATGGATTGGTAGTGTTAACCCCATGGATGGCACAGTGGACCAGTGGTGACGGTGAACGGAAAATCCCAACCCAACTCAATCACGGTGATGGAGTGAAAGTGTCATTTTCAAGAGCGACTTGCTACCAATAAAGTTCTTAAAGTTTTCTTCCCATTTTTCCCCAGTCATTGCTGACCAGTACCTCTTTATTTTTGACAATCTTGAAGAGGATAACATATGCTTGGTCTATAATTTGCCGTTCGGGTAAACCTGTTGCTTTGTGTTTAGCGAGCCTAGCGTCAGTGAGACTCGTTCTTGTCTGGGTGGACAAGTTTGTCGCTATTGTTTTAACAAGTTTAATGACAAAGATAAGTCAGTCCTTTTCATATTTAGAGATTTTGAAAAGGGACGAAAGGGAGACTCCTATAGTCCTTTTTCGTGGCATAATCCATTAAGTCCGAAAAAGTATAAAATAATACGAAAGGGATGACTTTTCAATAGTTTTAATGAGCTGACAAAGACAAGCGCTCGATATTTTTGTTTAATAATCCCTCAAATCCAAAAATATTAAAATATATGAGAGGGATCACATTCCCCTTACTTTAACGAGCTGGGAAGGCCAATAGCTCAACAATCTTTTAATATTTAATGAGTCTAAAAAGAGTTTAAAAGAGACTCATTTTTGAGGAACGAGTGGTATTTCTGGGTAGCGGTTGGTTCCAGGTAAGTTTGGAACTTCTCAAAACATGGCAGTGTGAAGAGGGTGGCAATCAAAATCACTCGTCGCAGATGTTCCTCAAAAGGGTAAACAATCAAGTGGAAGCGCATGGTCGGCCAAATGAAATGGAGGTAATGGAAGGAACACAACCAAATTTAAAAAGGGCAGATAGCAAAGCGATCACAAAGGTTATTTACCAAAGGCGGGTTCATTTTTTAATGAGCTTGAACCTTGTACCAACATGTGCTCAGTGTAGGTTGATTTTTTAACGAGCTTGAACCTTACGGGAACATTGCTCTTTGCCTTTTTATGTAAGCTAGGAATGACCAAACTATAAAGCTAAAAAGCTAAACAATGAAAATTCGTCACTTTTGCTTGTATAAAAAGGTTTGCATGCCCCCAGCATAAAAAAAAAAAAGTCTTCAGTAACCATATGGAAACTTACTATGGTTAAGCAGGATGATTTTCTGTCAATACTTAGACAAAACACTTCCTGCACTTTGTCCACCAAATAGACAAAGGTGAAAGGTCACTCGGACCGATCACATAACTTACAGGGAAACTTATCTCTACAGCTGGGTTTGTCCGCAAAATAGACAAGGGTGCATGCCCCCTAAGCTTTGTTACATTCACCAGACTACTCGCGGTAATTAGGTGGATGGAATGAAGGTTCCTTTACGAGATCAAGTGAAAGACTCGACTTGGAACTTTGCTCAGCCTTGTTTCATTTTTTAACGAGCTTGACACAAGACAAGGAATTCTGCTCAGATCCTTGGTTTCATTTTTTAACGAGGTTGACACCAATCAACGAACTATCCTCTGGCAACATTTGATCAAAATCATAAGGGGTCATGAAGGAAAGATCTGGTTCCAATGCCTCCAATACATATTGTACAACATCACTTAATTGAGTCATGTCAGTCGGATTTTCAACTATGAAAACCTTGCTGTGATCGACACTATCAAAATGGTCAGAGTCCTTCTTAATCTTTGATGATGTAGAAGATATCATATGATAGGTTTCCACTGTGGCCACTTCTGCCAGATTACTTGGAGGCGGGAGGGCAAAAGTACCCATTAAGGATGAGTCTTTTGGGAATGAATAGTTTGTTTTGTTTGTTTATTGTTTGCTTTATAAACTACAGACGGAGCCTGAAGTTAGCCAGCTAGCCTTCAAAACGCCTTTGCTATGCAATTGCGAAGTAGATGAATGTTGCTTTAGTCAATCTCCGGGTTGGTTTATGAATTGAACATCTGACTTACAAAGCATTCTAAGTGCTCTTGTGGTAGCTCAGAACCTCATCAGATCTTGCCCTTATGCTTTGTGTTTACTGTCCATCATTACTCAGCTTAAATCACTGAACTTAGCTACAAATTTTGAGCAAAAACCAAGCTCAGTTTCGCTCCCTGGCCCATCGCACTATCTGTAACTATGCAACCTAGATGCATTGCACCTCCCGTGTGTTGCAGGTGAGATGCATCCCTGTTTCCTTGTGTTGCAGGTGCGATGATTGAGTGATACTGTTTTCTTCTCTGAAATTTGGTTTTTTCTCTTTCTTTCCAGCTTTATTCAGTAGTTTTGTTGTTCATGATCAATACCTTCTTGCTGAATCCATCTTCCTTCACATTATTTCAGCCTCCATCAGTTAGGAATTGTAAATGTTTTTGTGTATTTGTCAATCATTTACAGTCTTCCTTTATCGAAAGTAGCCTAATCGAACTGTCATTTTTGATGCAAGTATCGTAATTGTCATTTTAAATCAAAAGAAGAGTGTCGTAAAGTCTTCCTCTTCTAGATAGTTGATTGTACTTTTGTCATTGTACTTGATTTTGAAATTATTAGTATTTGAAGTGTCGAAAACAGTTTTCAATTCGAAATCGAAAAGTGTCGTCTTAGTCTTCCTTTCATTTTGAAAAGAAAATTGTTAGTAATGTCGCTTTGAAAGAAAATAGTTCAGATCTGTACTTAGCTTTCTTTTTTTCCATTCACACATTAAGAAAGCGGAAAAAAAATACATGCATGTGCATCTGCATTTTGACTGCATGCGAAATTTGATTTAGGAAAGTGCATTTAGTGTGTGCTCTATGCTCTCTACTGAAAGAAAATCATTATCTTCGTTCCTTTGTAGCTAGGATTTTCATTGCTAAAAGAACATAAACGACTGTTTATCATTTTAGATTGCATATTTATGAATTTCACATCTACATCACGTGGTGAACCTTGAAAGACAAACTTCTAAGCAAGATCAAATCTAAAATAAACCTCAATGAACATAAAAACGCTTTGGAACCTAACACAACACATCTAGAAGTCTAGGCTAGAGATGTGTTCCAGCGTCGTAAAACCTGGTAACTATCGTTTTCATCGAAGGTTGGGTGATTCCTCCTCTTTGATACGACAAGTGCCAGTATGGACTTGTGCTCCAGAGGATAGTTCGTTGACTGGTGTCAACCTTGTTAAAAAATGAAACGAAGGATCTGATCAGAATTCCTTGTCTTGTGTCAAGCTCGTTAAAAAATGAAACAAGGCTGAGAAAAGTTCCAAGTCGATTCTTTCACTTGATCTCATAAAGGAACCTTCATTCCATCCACCTAATTACCGCGAGTAGTCTGGTGAATGTAACGAAGCTTAGGGGGCATGCACCCTTGTCTATTTTGTGGACAAACCCAGCTGTAGAGATAAGTTTCCCTGTAAGTTATGTGATCGGTCCGAGTGACCTTTCACCTTTGTCTATTTGGTAGACAAAGTGCAAGAAGTGTTTTGTCTAAGTATTGATAGAAAATCATCCTACTTAACCACAGTAAGTTTCCATATGGTTACTGAAGACTTTTTTTTATGCTGGGGGCATGCAAACCTTTTTATACAAGCAAAAATGACCAATTTCATTGTTTAGCTTTTTAGCATTTTTATATTTTTAGCTTTATAGTTTGGTCGTTCCTCGCTTACATAAAAAGGCAAAGAGCAATGTTCCCATAAGGTTCAAACTCGTTAAAAAATCAACCTACATTGAGCACATGTTGGCACAAGGTTCAAGCTCATTAAAAAATAAACCTGCCTTTGGTAAATAACCTTTGTGATCGCTTTGCTATCTGCCATTTTGAACTTTGGTTGTGTTCCTTCCGTCACCTCCATTTCATTCGGCTGACCATACGCTTCCACTTGATTGTTTACCCTTTTGAGGAACATCTGTGACGAGTGATTCTGATTGCCACCCTCTTCACACTGCCATGTTTTGAGAAGTTCCAAACTTACCTAGAACCAGCTGCTACCCAGAAATACCACTCGTTCCTAAAAAACGAGCCTCTTTTAAACTCTTTTTAGACTCGTTAAACATAAAAATATTGTCGAGCTATTGGCCTTCCCAGCTCGTTAAAGTAAGGGGAATGCCATCCCTCTCATATATTTTAATCTTTTTGGACTTGAGGGATTATTAAACAAAAAGATCGAGTGCTTGTCTTTGTCGGCTCGTTAAAACTATCGAAAAGTCATCCCTTTCGTATTATTTTACACTTTTTCGGACTTAAGGGATCATGCCACAAAAAATACTATTAGAGTCTCCTTTTCATCCCTTTTCAAACTCTCTAAACATGAAAAGGACCGAGTTATCTTTGTCGTTAAACTCGTTAAAACAATAGCAACAAACTTTTCCACCCAGACAAGAATGAGTCTCACTGACGCTAGGCTTGCTAAACAAAAAGTGACAGGTTTGCCTGAAGGGCAAATTATAGACCAAGCATATGTTATCCTCCTCAAGCTTGTCAAAAATAAAGAGGTACTAGTCAGCAATGACTGGGGAAAAATAGGAAGAAAACTTGAAGAACTTCATTGGTAGCAAGTCGCTCTTGAACATGACAATTTCACTCCATCACTGTGATTGAGTTGGGTTGGGATTTTCTATTCACCGTCACCATTGGTTTGGAGTGTCATCCATGGGGTTAACGCTACTAGTCCATATCAGTGTCGCCAATATGTTCAAGAGAAGTCATTCAGAGAATTCACCATCTAGCAAATGCCTCATCCACTGCATTACATCCACTCTTCATTTTTCATGGCCGCCATTCCTGAACCTCATATCATCAGATTGTTTTCACCTCCACAAAAATCATTTGCTCCGTTTCACGTCGTAGATGTGGGATACATCAAGGCCCTCCTATGACAAGTCACTTCTTGCTAACATCAGCTCATTATCCGAGAAGTTGACTTAGAAACAACCCTTTCAGTACTTTGAAGCTTGCATGCCTTAATGGAAAGTTTCTCACTTCCGGTGACAGGTTTACATCAATGATCTTCGACCGAAAGACTTTGCGTGGTGTTCAACTTCGACTCATATATTCACACCACGTGAATTGTACTGTAGTACCTTGAGAGTCATCATCATTATCGGTGATTCCTCTCGCGTCTATTAACAGCTCACATTATTGGTTGGTAATCAGACGATGTCTTTCCATGTTTGACTTCAGAACATCTTTTCACATGGATCGACTTGTACACCGGGCGAAGATTGGACAAGTTTTAAAGACCCCAGATCTAGTTTCATGCATCTGGGCTGCGATATATTCAGGAAAATAAAGACATCAATTGTACACAGAAGTTGCACAGATAGTCATCTAAGCCAGGGAAGATGACTCTTCATACGAAGAATCACCAGTCTGCAACAACAGACGATTGTCTGTCCTATGTACATGAAAATGAATTTATAAAGCTGAGCATGGGAATGCTCGCCTCAGCTAGATCATGAAAATATATGATGATGATGTATTTTATTGTATCTTATACAGGTCACCTTCTAGTATGAATACCTCGGATCCTCATGAATAAAGCATTTCACCCAACATCAGAAGATTTACGACCTCATGCTTTAGGGGGCATCTGTTATAGACATATTTGGGCATAGACATATTTGGGCACTACAACCCCAAACTCATATGTCCATAAACTAAGGACTCATTAAGTCCCTAAAAGTGTTTCTTCATACCCTAAAGGATCATGGTCAAATGATTACATCATTTCCCAGAAGTTCCACCTGAAAAACTACTCAGAACTGGCCAAAACTGGACCATACAGACTACTCCATGGGCAAGGTGTGATGCATACTAACTGCCTAACTGGCCAGGTGTGATGCATACTGAAATGGCCTTCTGTGGGGTGCGATGAGTGAGAATAGACAAATGGTAGAGACAGTTTGCAAGGTGGATGATCATGGAATCTTCCAGAAACTTCTCCTGTGACACTTGCCTCTCTGAATTTGCCCAGGGATGAGTAAGAGATCATTGAAATCTCCAAGTGGAACCAAGAAATATCAGTGGAATGACACTAATCAAAAACCCAGAGTTGACTCACACCCTTGCAAGACATCTATAAATGGATCCCTCATCTGAGAGATCTAGAGGCTGGAACTTTGTACTTTGTAAGGAAGTGTTGTTGGTTTGTCGGTGAGAAAAGACATTGCATTGTTGGGTGATTTGCTTGTTCATGAGGCGAAGAGGGCTTCTACAACTGGGAGGATGATGCTGGATCAGACAGCTGGGTTGTAATCCCCTCTTTCATTACTATTAATAAATGTCTTTGAGTTTTCCTCCATATAATCGTGTATTTGTGAATCTTATTGTTTATGAATGCAATTGTATGGTCAATGTGTCGATTCGAACTGCTAGTCCCACTAAGACGGGTAGCTATCTTAGAAACAAACAATGAAAGATTTTCAAGAGTTCCTTTAAGTGTGATAGACGGAAGAGAAGAAAAGAGGACCAACCTGGATCTTTCGCTTTGATCCTAGCTTGATTTCTCCTTTCCTTGATAGAATTTGCCACTCCTCTCCTACTTGTCCCGCTTCAAAGAGTACCTGTAGAGTCAAAGTAACAGCAAACTATCAAAGCATCTCTATCTAAAACATCATAAAAAATGCAGAATCAGAAACACATTGACCATACAATTGCATTCATAAACAATAAGATTCACAAATACACGATTATATGGAGGAAAACTCAAAGAACTTTATTAATAGTAATGTAAGAGAGGATTACAACCCAACTGTCTGATCCAGCATCATCCTCCCAGTTGTAGAATCCCTCTTCGCCTCATGAACAAGCAAATCACGCAACAATGCAATGTCTCTTCTCACCGACAAGCCAACAACACTTCCTTACAAAATACAAAGTTCCAGCCTCTAGATCTCTTAGATGAGGGATCCATTTATAGATGTCTTGCAAGGGTGTGAGTCAGCTCTGGGATTTTGATTAGTGTAATTCCACTGACAGTTCTTGGTTCCACTTGGATATTTCAATGATCTCTTACTCATCCCTAGGCTAATTCATAAAGGCAAGTGTCATAGGAGAAGTTTTTGGAAGATTCCATGATTACAAGTAGGAGAGGAGTGGCAAATTCTATTAGGGAAAGGAGAAATCAAGCTAGGATCAAAGCGAAAGATCCAGGTTGGTCCTCTTCCATCTATCACACTTAAAGGAACTCTTGAAAAGCTTTCATTGTTTGTTTCTAAGATAGCTACCCGTCTTAGTGGGACTAGCAGTTCGTTCTATCTTGCTTGTCCCGCTTCAAAGAGTACCTGTAGAGTCAAAGTAACAGCAAACTATAAAAGCATCTCTATCTAAAACATCATAAACAATGTGGAATCAGAAACACATTGACCATACAATTGCATTCATAAACAATTAGATTCACAAATACAAGATCATATGGAGGAAAACTCAAAGAAATTTATTAATAGTAATGTAAGAGACGATTACAACCCAACTGTCTGATCCAGCATCATCCTCCCAGTTGTAGAAGCCCTCTTCACATCATGAACAAGCAAATCAACCAACAATGCAAAGTGTCTTCTCACCAACAAACCAACAACACTTCCTTACAAAATACAAAATTCCAGCCTCTAGATCTCTCAGATGAGGGATCCATTTATAGATGTCTTGCAAGGGTGTGAGTCAGCTCTAGGTTTTTTATTAGTTTCATTCCACTGATAGTTCTTGGTTCCACTTAGAGATTTCAATGATCTCTTACTCATCCCTGGGCGAATTTAGAGAGGCAAGTGTCACAGGAGAAGTTTTTGAAAGATTCCGTGATCATCCACCTTGCAAACTATCTCTGCCATTTGTCTATTCTTGCTCATCGCATCCCACAGAAGGCCATTTCAATATGCATCGCACCTGGCGAGTTAGGCAGTCAGTATGCATCGTACCTTGCCCATGGAGGAGTCTGTATGGTCTAGTTTTGGCCAGTTCTAAGTAGTTTTTTAGGTGGAACTTCTGGGAAATGATGTAATCAGCTGACCATGATCCTTTAGGGTATGAAGCAACACTTTTAGGGACTTAAGGAGTCCTTAGTTTATGGACATATGAGTTTGGGGTTGCAGTGCCCAAATATGTCTATAACAGGAAGACGAAGAAGAATAAGGCATGGCTGACCAAAACTTGGAATGGATTACTCAGGGACCATTGGCTCTCTCGGGTGCTTGCACAGGATGCCAAAGCATTCGGAGAGGATGTTGACAAAGTATGACCATGATAGAACAGTGAAGGCAGAAGACCACTTGGACAACTTCTACCTACAACTGTAGACACTCAAGGTACGGTACGATGACATTGCATGAAGATTATTTCCATGTACCTTGGATGATTGAGCAATGGTATGGTATCACAACCTTCCTGTCAACTCCATCCAGAACTGGGGTATGTTCAAAAGGATGTTTTTGGAAAAATTTGTTGATGACAAGACCCTTGCCATGTTGCTCAAAGAGTTGAGTAGTCTCAAGATGGAGTCAAAAGAGAAAGTGAAAGACTTCAATCAGAGGTTTTTACACATCTTGAGACACAAAACTTCATGACTCCATCAATTACGACTATTATGTGTCTCCACTGCCAACCAGTATTGCGTAGTTCGTCAAGGGGGCTATGAAACCAGCGTTATTTGAAAATTGCGAAGAGATGATTGTTGTGGAAAAGGAGTTGCACACAATTGGAGTCATCAAGGATGACAAACTAACAAAAGAATCCAAAGATGCGAGCAGGAAGCCCCAAGCTGCTGCGAGTAAGGGGAAATACAAGGAAGCAAGTGACATTGAAACCCTTACTCATCTTGTCAAGAACTTGAAAATAGAGGTATCTGAGCTAAAGCAATGAACACTCGAGACATCTGCTAGCAGCCGACCTCCCAAAGAACAGAAGAGGAGCATGTCATCAGGAAGCAACAACTTCCCAGCCAAAACTGCACAGAGCTCTAACTCAGTGTTCTAGATGGAAATGTGCGCGAACTCCAAGTTTTTCTCATTCCATGAAGACCATCACCCGAAAGGGACTTGTTCAGAATGGAAACGAGTTGCGGACTCGTGTACAACAGTTTGAAAAACATGGTAAACAATGCGCAGTGTCAACCGGAAGATGAAGATGATGATGAATATGCTGCATCTGATGAGGCACCAGGTATTGGGCAGGTGATCAAGATGTATCAATGCTCGCGTGCAACATAGAAAACGAATACCGAGAAGCAACCCCCAAAACAAAATGGTCGATACAATCTCAAAAGTCAAGGGGCTCCCCCTACTGTTGGGGAGATGCAAGAAAAGATTGAACTATTGAGGAAGGTTGATCCACCAGCCATCCCAAAGAAGAAAGAACAAAGCAAGCCCGAGAAGACAACTGCAAACAAGATTACATCCATGAGCAGTAAACTTCAGAACACTCTGCTAGACAATACAAACACAAGTCTAACCTTGGACACCTCGGTGAGTTTACCCGCTCTTGACTACAATATTTGGAAGATATGAAGAAAACTCATGCCAACATATCTTTGTTTGAGTTAGCTAAGCTCAAGGGTCAACGAGATATTCTGTTGCGCACATTGGGGTAAACATCATCAGACAACACATTATCTACTAGCAAGGGAGAAATCACATCTCCCGATTCACTCACAACTGTGCTCAACACACTCTGGATGGAAGAAGAAAACCTGGTTTGCCCTCCATTATTTATCTCATTTGAAACTATTTGGTTGACTCTGGTGCATCAGCTAACGTCATTCCACTCTCCATTTCCAAGTGAATCAATGCACAATGGAGAAAGGCATATGCGTAGATCATCCAACTAGATCGAACATGCGTACCAGCCATTGGTGAACTTCGGGATGTGATCATCTGATTATCTCATGACGGTCGAGTTCCCCAGTGCATCAACATTGTCATTGTCGACATACCGGAAGCGTATGGCTTACTTCTTAACAGAGACTGGTCTAGCAAGTTGAATGAAAACTTTACCATAGACTAGTCACACTTATGGCTTCCATACCATGAAAAAGTAATCAGATCTGGGTGTTACCTGAGAGATACATGAAACATAATGTCACTCCCATCAATGGTGAGAATGAACCATTGGCTTTCGCAGAACTCATGTTCAGAAACTGCCTCTTGGAAACACAGCTGGGGTGTTATCTCGCACAATGAGCTCCAACCCCACCAGGCATGTAGTTAGGTCTCCTTCCTTGCCCAACTGATGGGAATGAAACATGTACAGTACATTGTAACACTAGTAGAAGTAGCAGTAGTAGTACTAGCGCATCGAGCGGTTTGTGTACTGACGAATTGTGGACCATGTATTTGATGGATCAAAGACACAGGATGGCTCTGGAGCCGGGTGTGTCTTGATAGACCCAAAGCACAAGAAACACTTTATCTCAAGCCACTTGGAGTTCAAGTGCACGAACAACACTGCTGAATATGAAGCACTCATATTGAGATTGCACAAAGTCATTAGCCTCAATGTTTCTACACTCAAAGTGGTAGGTGATTCAGAAATCGTGGTACGGAAGGTACGTAACACCATACACTATTTGTCACCTCATCTCAAAAGTTATCAACAAGAGGTATGGTGACTGATCTCTAACTTCCAAGATTTCAATATCATTGTTGTGCCAAGAATGCATAATGCAACTATCGATGCCTTAGCTAACACAACTACTAGGATGACACCACTTAGGGATAGGTTTACTATTGAGATTTTGTATAAGCCTTCTATCCATGATAACATAACTAATATATGCATTTTTTATGATGATCAACAAATACTACACTTCATGGCCAACATTTATGTCTTCAAGGACATAGTGATTGACGAAGATGAGCACGAGCATTCTATGCAAGTCGCAGCTGATGGCAAGAAAGGAAACCTCATCCCCAAGGGTGTGGTATATCTCAAAAAGCTCTATGACTTGCAGAACTGCTTTCAAGGGCCAATGAACAACAAAACCCATAGTTCCACCATGACGCATGAACAAATCAAGTTGGGAACTGAACAAGACCGGGAGTTCATCAATCTCGGTATGTGTTGCACACCGCGGGAGCGACAAGCCTTTGTCCGCTTGTTCAAATAATATTGGGATGTGTTCGTGTGGACATAAGATTATCTGAAAACATATGACACATGAACATGTGATTCTGATCAAAGAAGGGGTCAAGACATTTCAGCAGAAGCTAAGAAAAGTAAATCCGTCACTTCACCCCCTCATACAGAAAGAACTGACTAAGCTATTGGATGCACGGATCATTTACAGAGTTCGTCATTCTACATGGGTTTCTAACTTAGTTCCTATACGTAAGAAGTCTAGGGAGATCCACTTATGTGTTTATTTCCAAAACTTGAATCGTGCCTCGGACAGAGACAACTATCCCATGCCGTCGATGGAACATATTTTACAGACAATATCTGGAGCACAAATGTTTTCCTTGCTCGATGGTTTTTTGGGATAAAACCAGGTTCTGGTAGTGGAACCTGATAGACTAAAAACTACCTTCCGTACCAAGTGCAGTACGTTCGTCTACAGGAGAATTCCATTTGGGATTGTGAACATAGGCACACCCTTTCAGCACACCATGGACATCACTTTCCATGGACTTATCGAATAGAGCATAGTGGTGTACCTTGATGACATAACTGTCTTTTCCAAAAAATGGTCAGACCACATATGCCATTTGAAGAAGATATTCGAGCGATGTCAAAAATATGGGATATCTTTGAATCCTAAGAAAAGCGTATTTGCAGTGTCTAAGGGGAACTTCCTTCGGCACAGTGCAGATTTTCCTGCACTTTATAGCCCAGACTTTAACAAGGATTTCTTGCTATACACCTTTGCCTCTGATAATTCGCTTGCTATGGTACTCACTCAAAAGGATGAGTTGAACGATGAACGTCCCATCTCCTTCATGAGTGAAAGCATGTAGGGACCCGAACTCAACTACCCCATCGTTGACAAATAAGCATACACATATACAAGGCGGTGAAACACTTTAGAGCCTACTTGTTCAAGAGCCATTGCATAGTCTTTGTGCCACACCCAACAGTCTGATCACTGCGTGTACAACAAGAGCTGGGTGAAAGATGTGTGAACTGGATGACAAGATTACAAGAGTATGATCTTGACATCAAGCCAATTCATACTGTCAAGGGTCATGGCCTCTGCAGACTCACAGCCAAAGCAGTCCATGCACAATAAGAAGAAGAAGAGCTCCTTGGTTGGGAGCAAGAAATCGAGATGTACGATGTAGATCGAGGACCACCCACTTCATACGGAAACTCTTGGTATGAATATGTGCACCAGTACCTTGAGCATGGCACCATACCCTGTCACTTCTCCATGAGACAGAAGAGGGCACTTCGTCGCAAAGCTTTAACTTATCAGTTGGTGCATAGAGTGTTGTACAGAAAGCACAACAACATAATTGTTCTCAAGTGCCTAGAGGCACATGATTCAGAGAAGGTCTTGCATTATCTGTATGGCAGACGAGTCAGGGGCCACTTCGCGAGAAATACCATTGCACACAAAGTCATGCAAGTCGGTTTCTACTGGCCCACATTATTCAAGGATGCACATGCCTATGCCTGCAAGTGCCCAATCTGTCAGCGATGCGTCGATAGAACACGAAGGTCAACAGCCCCGCTGCACCCTGTTGTAGTGACTGAACCATTTCAATAGTGGGGTCTGGACATCATTGGGGAAATATTCCCACATTCATCGAAATAGCACCACTACATCTTAATAGCTACTGATTACTTCACACAATGGACATAAGTAGTTCCGCTTAAGCAAGTGAATGACCAGGAAGTCATCAGCTTCCTCCAACAGAACATCATCTCACGATTTTGCGTTCCAGTATCACTTGTTTTTGACAATGCAACTTACTTTTCATCTTTAAAGCTTTATGATTTTGCATTGCAATATGGTATCATGCTTAAACACTCAGCTAACTACTACCCATAGGGAAATGGTCTCGCTGAATCTACAAATAAAAACCTTATCTGCATTATCAAGAAGACCATTTACTCTGAGTAGCATAACTGGCACTCTGCTTTAACGAATGCTATATGTGCTGACCGTGTAACACCCAAACTCTCTCTGAGCACTTCGCCATACTTCTTGGTTCATGGGAAGATGCCATCCTTCTGCCAAACATCTACTTCCCACACTCCAATTGTCCCAAGAATCCCAAGGCAAGCCTTGTGTTATAGCGCCATTTACCACTCTTGGTATATATGATGCTTTATTTATGGCCTAGGGAAACCCCTCCTTCTAAACTTGGTCCAAATATATAAAAAACAATGTTTTATTCCCTGTACGCTACTTTTCCCTGAGCTAAAAGTGTGTACACATAGGTCAGTCAATACCCAACCCGCGTATATGTATTAAAACACTTAAAAAATTAAATTCCTTAATTTTGGGTGGAGTTCACGGGTTTTACCTATTGATTACCTCCTATTTCCCATGGCCCAACTGTTTCCCAACTAAAAAACTAATTGGGAGAGGTATAAATAGACCTCTATGGGAAGGCCTTAAGGGGAGGAGAAGAGATAGAGTTATTATACTGAGATTATCCCTGACTGAATCTAATGAATCCTTGTGCCTCATGCACTTCCCCAAGCTTCAAGAAACCCTTGTTTCCTTGATTATAGATATCCTTCCTTTTGCTTGAGATATCATGGTGTTGGTGATGGAAGAAGATTATTGAAGGCTGGGATAGGACGAATCTGGAGGACGGTTCCGCTTGGAGCCAGAGAAAGACTCAGGTGAATTCTCTCCATGTTATTTATAGCTTACTGCAATAAAAGAAATGTTGTCTTGTTTCCGAAATTAACTATGTCTGTGCATCAAATTATGTTTTAATTCATATATGAATGTCATTTTGATGTATGATCAATCATTTGTTTATATGATATAAAGTCAATTTCAGGAATATGCTTTACTTCTATACTGCTATGTATATTTGAATTGAATGATTTTTCAAGTTTGAAGGACATTGGGAGTTGCAGAGGGTTTGAACCCTACGGGACCTACTCAAACGAAGGAAATCTGGGTATGGTCACTCTTACGTAGTTTGATAATATAAGCATCTTTCCTGAGCTATTTGAGTATTTCTTGTTGTAGTTTGCTTCTACTCTGCTGGGGTTCTAACCCAAAGCCCTAGGGTGCTTTCACCCGAAATAGGATTGGCAAGTCCACTGGGGATAACAATCTTGTTATTCCTGGTTTTGGTTGTTCATTCTCAATCAGGGCTCAGTCTTTGGTTTTCTTATAGTTACAGTCTTATTTGGTCTACTAGAGTCCTAGGCCTCAAGTCTGATATTTTGGATCAGACTTTGTTTTTTATCTTTTCTTTCAAAGCTTTGTATATGCTCTTTACTTTGTTTACAGTCGCGTATACACGCTTGTTTCTGTAAAGTGAATTCACGTATACACGAGTTTCCTGTGTCAGAAGCGCGTGTGCACACCTCTGTGTTTACACACAGTCGCGTATGCAAATTTTTGCATTGTTTCTTCAAATCTTTTAGCCCAGATAGATTTGTTGCCTGGTCTTTTCAGTCTCTATGTGGCCAATTGTTGTTTGAAGAATTTAATTATTCTGCAAGCTTACTGTTTTGAAGTCTCTTCCTCATTGAAAAGATTTGGCCTAGGTTTGCAAGCTTACTATTTTGAAGTCTCTTCGATCAGGTTGAGGTTATTTCAGCACACCCTAACTGAAAAAACGACCAAATGGTATATAAAGTTGCCAGGGGGCACCTATACTTCTTTTTGTGATTTGGCTAATGTCTTTTTGAACCATTTTCAGTTGCATGTCCGATATGAAGCCAAAACTGAACTTCTGGCTAACTTTCAGCAAGACACCGCAACTCACATTTCGGATCACATCTAGGAATGGAGGAGGAGGAAAAGGCTTATCAAAGCTGAAATCCCGCTAGAGTTTCTTCTCGAATGGTTTCTCAAATCATTACAACTTGAGATCTCAAAGGATGTGTCTCTCTCCGATGTTTATATGGAAGAGCAAGCCATTTTCAGAGCCCAATAATTAGAACTGATATATTCTCAGTCTGGGGTTCTTCAGAAAATTCTACCTAATGCTCCTAGATCTAAGGTTGATTTAGCCAAACCGAAACCATGTCCCCATTCCGATGGTATATTCAGATCGATTGATGTTAATGCACTGAACCTATTGAATCAATTACAACAGTTGTCTCTACAAACTGCCTCTTCTACCCAGGCAACATCGTCTATACCTACACCTTCCCAACCTACCTCTATAAACATCATCCATACCACTAACCCCAAAGGAAATCAAAAATTTGATGGGAAGAGGAAGGTACGAGGTAAGAAGAAGAACCATGAAGGAAAAGGCAATGCAAACAAACCCAACAATGATGCCGGAGAGGGTAGGAAAGAGTCCAAGAAAAATGTAAAATTTCCATGCAAGTTATGCAATGGAGATCATCTGACTCACCTCTACCCTAAGATGCAATATGATCAGTGCTTATTAGTACAGCAAGGGTCCTCTAGCTCCCAAGATGTTCTGACTAACCCTTTCCTCAAGGGCAGCAATTGCTTGCTGGCATGAATTCTAATGTTGGCACCTCCGTTTGGGACAACCAGGAAGGGGAAATTTGTCAAATGTTTATATGATGAGCTCTCATATCGACGTCGCTATGTGAGCACATGATTATGGTGAATTGGAAACATCTAAGGCTAAATCTATTCCCGAAGCCACATAACCACTTCATATTGAGCAGCCCTCTATTGAGTCTATACCTCGGATACCGAAAGGCTCCACAAAGTGCTCGACTATTAACCCTAATGCTAGGGCAGCCCAGAACTACTCGATTGTAGAAGATCTGGCTCAAAGTCCTTGTGCTATGTCAGCATTGGAGGTACTCCAGTCATGCCCTGCTTAGAGAAGTGCTTTGCTTTCGGCAATCAGCGCAGTAGACCCAAAGAATTATTTAGTGCTCACTTTTGATATGTTGAATGTCAAAAAGAGACTTCCTCACCATATGGCTTTCCAGATAAAGTCCACATACTAAAAGACCAATATTTTTCAGACTGTTATAGATGAGGGAGCTTCCACATGCGTGATGTCTATGTCATGTTGGAAGGCCATTGGATCACCTTCAGTTGTTCCTTCACCGACTCTTTTGACAGCATTTGATGGACATTCTCATAGGCTGCATGGGATTATCCCAGTCTTTCCTATCTAAGTTGGGGGAAAGGTAGTAAATATTGAGGTAGAAATCGTCGATGCAAACCTGGATTATAACCTCCTCTTAGGCAGGAATTGGATTTATGAGATGGATTCCATAGTTTCATCATTATTTTGCATCCTCTGTTTTCCTCATGAAGGAAGGATTGTTAGAGTTGATTAGTTAGATTATTCTCCAGGCGACTCTCACACAACTTCTTGTCTGCTAGTTTAGCATAGGATGGATACACTTCACAAGTTGCAGGAAGAAATGATGAAAGCAAAAGAAAAATTCATAGTCCACTAAAATTGTATCAAGATATGGTTTGACAAGAAGTTTGCAGGGAACACTAACTTTGATGTGGGTGACTTAGTCTTGAAATGGGACAAACCCCATGAAGACAAAGGAAAACATACGAAGTTCCAGTCCCTGTGGATTGGTCCATACACTATCCAGGAAAATCTTGGTCCACACATGTACCATCTGCAATCACTTGACAGGAGGATTGACAACCTTCATGTCAACATCCAAGACTTAAAGCAATACATTTAGTAAGTCGGGGTTGCACCCCGTGCCTTGTACATAGTCTGTTTACTGCTTGTTATCTTTTTTCTTTGCTTTGTTTTTTTTGCTTAATATCATGCTATTTTTGGTTTTGTCAATAAGTTCTGCCCTCTACTGAGTTCTGGCTTTTGAATGAGTATGTGGCTGAGATCCAAAGAGTCTTGTGACACTGTAGCACTTGGCCAGCCTTGTGTCCATCTTCTCTATGCTTGGTTATAACATTCAGCCGATGAAGTCTCGACAGAAAATACAAGCCGTCTGTAAGGGGATCTCTGGTCCAACCATGAACCTGTGTCCACACTGGGAAACACCATGCCTATACTCAGTCTTCTACTCTGTGTGTTCAAGCTCATCCAACTAGTAGAAACAGAGAAGGGGAAATTCTAAACGAGCATACCTAAATCATAGGTCTTACATGATTCTCTGAAGGAACAACCTCTTCTACTCTCAATAAGTTGGGATCCCTCTTCCACCCCAAAAATAAATAAGTTCCTATGCACGGTCCTCTTTTCAAAAATACAAAGACGAAAGAAGAGAAAGGCTTCTTGCGCAAAGAGGTGAAGCATGCAACTCCACCATGGTACTAACCGGGCTTGCTAGAAGTGGAGCAATATGTGTGTTCCTACGTGATTCTGTTGGGGTATTGTCCAGGCTTGCTGGCAGTGGAGCAACACCAGATATGAAAACTTATAATCTAAAAAATTTAAACTCATGAGCCAAACTACCCTTCCCGATTTTAAAACACTGTGATCAAGTTGAATCTTGTTGTGTGTTCGACTAAGTTGGAAAAATGTGAACCATGTTTGTCCATGGGGTAAGTGGGGAAACCAAATTAATCTGCACAATGATTCAATACTCCCTGATAGACCAAGGCCTTGTGCTATCAATGGACCGAAGCAGAGAAGCTGGTATTCCACCAGTGTGTTTTAGGTGTTGTAGCAGCTGCAAAACCCTCCAAAATTTTGGCCTGCATCCAATTTCGGAGCCTTCCTTGGTTTTTCCTTGATGATTGAAAACACTCGAACTCATCCCATGAGCTTGTGTCGAGTCTTTACACCCTCTTTGTTTGACCATTCACAAGTCGTCTTTTAGCATGTTGGTTGCAATGTCATGCTTGCAGTCTTGTTATGGCTATGTTCAAGGTATGTCTTCGTGTGTACAAGTTGTGTTCGCTATGTAATCATATGTCGCACTCATACAAGAAGTTGTATGCAATGTCATGCAAGTGTCGTCACGATCATTCAATGATCTATCTCAAGTGCCACACTTGTTGCTCGCACCCATTAGTCAGTCACACTAAGCATGTTGTCTGGTTGGTTTGAGGTGTCTTATCGTCGAGTCATGTTGAGTGCGTGTTTGCAAGGTCATGTATACATGAGTTCACTTTCTCACACACTTAACCATTTTTCTAAAGATCTGTCAAACGAACCACCCTCCATCAACCAGACCTTCACTAAGCTGCACTGCACAGTCTTAGCCCTCGGTGACCAAGCATTGTTGCCTAGAATTGTGCAGAGCTTGAGGATACCTCCCACGAACTCTGCACTACATAATCTTGGAATCAACATGGATGACTATCACCCAGTACAACATAGAAGTTGCCCAAGAAGTTATCTCAATTTGTGCTTCCCGCAAGCCTATCCATGAAGCCTCCCATTGGTCAACCGAAGAATTTTAGTGGGAAGTGACCCCGGGCTTCACTCCTCTCAAAAATTGTGCAGAAGTTGTCAGCCTACTTGCCTGCACCGATTGAAGAAATTGTGCATACAAGAGGGACAGGAACACGCTGCTTGTGACTGCACTGTCTCTGGAAATGGTGCAATTTTGTTAGGCAATCTGCCTGTCGGCCAACCTCCCACTCCTCCTGAAACCTGCGCTGTTTTCTTGGGCTATCCACTAGCTACCCGACACCCTGCTCAGCCTGGAAACTGCCCAGACATGTCTTACATGACTGCCTCCCAGATCTACGCAGTTTTGTCCAGAAAGCTCTGATAGCCTACTCCCAGTTATCACTGCCAGTGCCTCTTGCTGCCTGCTCTGCCTTCCACAGAAAAATTGCACAATTCTACCTCTCAGCTGAGCTAGATCCCACAAATGTCACTTCTTTCCTGGACTTCTCAACCTAGCCTTTCAGTGACCTCTGCACAGTTGTTCCCGCCAGTGCCCCGGAGCCTCACATCACGACCTAAAATGTGCTCTGTGCAGTTTCAAAAGCCTTGTCCTCTCTCCCTGTCACCTACACTCAAAAGTGAAAGATGATGCATCATGGTAGACTAGGGGATTTTTGGATTTGATGTCGTCTCATCATGAGTGATTACAGGTACATGTACGTGGATGAGACATGGTGTGACGAAGAATAGGATGAACAAGGAGTGCATGATAGGAGACTTGTTCGCGAATGGATGAACACATGAAGCATGCCAAGTACCAGCGAAGGGGATACATGCACATGCAACATCAAACGAACTCCAAGACCATCGAAGAATCTGCACACATTGTCATGCGGTGAAGCTATGATAGACTAAGAGCACACTCATCATTTAGCAGCACTACAACTCGACATGGACACCACCATTAGCATGAACATACCAACACTATGATGTCGAGTCATGTCATGAGTCATCTCGAACACATCACTACTGTGGGCCATACCGCTGTAATCAATGTAATGTAACATGGAAGTCCAAGAGACCCACATATGAAGTTGAAGAGTCATGTCAGTTGAAGAGTCATGTAAGTCAAACAGTCATGAGGGAAGTCGAAGAGTCACAAGGGTCAAGTTCACCCTTGGCTATATATACCCCTCATTTCTACATGCAAAAGACTTTTTCACCTTGGCTCCTCCCACATAGCCTTAAGATTCTGTAGTCTTTTCTTTAAGGAGTTAGCAGTGGCTCCAATGCCCCATTATTGGGGTTAGTGATGTATGGTGTATGGATGTGTCTTGGAACTTTCGCTTAATTCAAAAGCTTGTTAACAAGCCAACACATTTTCACACATGTATTGTATTAGTGTGTAAGACTATTCTTTGGATGGTTGTAATGCATGTTGCTTTAACCTGTACTACAATAGTTGAACTATTTCGGTTATTTTAGTGCATATGCTGTTGAAAATGTGTTGTATCAGTTGTCAACATTGTCTCGCCCGAGTTGACTACTCCATCGAACACTCGACATATTCATCCTTGTAAACTTGTTATAACGACCATCACACTCGTGTGGACTATTCCACTGGGTGTTGTACGTGCTATATATTCACTTTGTGTTTGTGACTGTCGCATTTGTGTGGACTATTCTGCCGAAAGCTACGCATGTCCTGTTGTGTTTTGTGTCTCTAACTGAGTTGGGACTATTCCCTTTCGACTTGAGACTCACTCTCACCCTCTCCTTCTGTAGTGAAAGAACTTAGACACAAGTTACAGTAAGCACTCATCACGCACACTAACCTTGTTGTTTGAATACTAAGTATACCACTCTTACGTGCTGAGAAGCAATAGCTAAGGCATATCTTTAAGATCATTGCAACCGAACCATCATACTGGACGAGACTCCTACACTAAACAATGTGAGGTCAAGTTGAGACTTCATATCGAGGATATCCCCTGAATGTTGGCGGGTCCAGCACCGTCAACAGGACAACAACATAATTCTCCACAAATTGTCTTTCTACTTCGAATCAAAATTCACAGCTTATATGAATTTTGAGGGCTTCAATTCTAAATTTTTTGAAATTTTAAAGCTACAATTGGCCCAAAAGAGTAACCCATCTTCATGCATTTCCCCAAAGTAGTTTCTTTCTTCTTATCGTGCATCAATTGCAAGAGTGGTATGATCTAATGTTGTTGAGCATATGGAGAATGTAATTTTGTTCCTTGTTTTTCAGGTTGAATAAAATATGATTTTTCCTTCAAAACAAATCTCTTATACTTGACATCTAGGATCATTTCTGCTTATTTTTTCTCGTATTTATGGTGATAGGCATATTTATTTTGGAATAGGGCTTCTAGAATTTTAATTTAATTATCAATGATTATTTGGTGGATGGTATGGATTTCACTTTATGGAATATTCTAGAATATTCTTAAAATGTCATATGATCCTGTGTCATATGAATGTGAGTGATGGTTTTTTGGCATGTGGTATAGTAAGGGTATTGGCTCATGGTATTGTAAGAAAGCCTATTTAAAGTGGAATGGATATCAATGGTAAAGGGGAGATTGTAACAAAGTTTGTTTAAAGTAGAATTAATCTCCATGATAAATTGTTAGCAATCTTGTTTAAAGTGGAATGAATCTTGTTAGGATATTCTGACACATAGGAAATATTTAAGCATAACTTGGTCTAGTGTAGAGTTAGGTAAAGTGTGTTTCTTTACTATGTAGATTTTCAACTTACAATCCGATGGTCATGATATGTTCTAGACATGAAGTGATCTGACAGTTCATTCTCTCCTCGGTGTTACTGACACTTGATCCATGGCTTAACACCCAATTGGTCCATGATCTCTATTTAAAGAGCATGGAGGGTCATTTATAGGGTAACCATTCATGATATAAGCTTATGTAAATTTTCATTCTTTTATTAATAAATTTCCTAAAGTGGCCGCGTTGGCTTAGGCCGTGGACTGTTTCCCTCTTTGAGGGTTTTAACCACGTCAAGAATACTGGTGATTGATCTGTGATCTATTTTTGAGCGGTGTCTTTTGGTGTTTTGTCTGAGGAACTTACCTTGTAAATTCCTACATGGTATTGGAGCTATTTGAGGGCCACATCCGTTGGTGATCCAAATCTGAAGCTGACACAACTGCATCCGACTGTCGTTTCCTAGATCTACTATTTCTGACTGCTTTCGGGCGAAGAGGACTTCTCTATTGTGTTAGAAGTATATGTTCCAGTGAGGAACCCCTTTCGTTTCATGCGAAAAGGTTTCTGGTAGCCCTAGCTATGTAATTTTTAAGATCTGGAGGTATACAGTCTTTATTTGTAGTTCTAGCTATTCATCTCTCTGTTTATTCAGTTCTCTCTTTTTTATTACCGGATCTATACTTTTCATTTCTATGTATTCTCTTTGCCCTGTGACTCTGTGCGATCTGGGAAAATCAGAAATAGAAAGGAAGGATTTTTCTCATGCATATGCTCTTTTCCGCCGCGCCCTAGTGTGATCTCAGAAAATCAGAAACATCGAGGAAAATATTTAGTTTCTGGCTAAAGCTAACTTGAAGCCGTAAGGTTTGTCTTTTTTGTATGTCTGTGTTGGGTTTTGTGGTTTTCGTTTTGCAGGCAAAAAAAGAGCTTTTTCAAGTAAGCAAGCACCCCAAAGCTTCAGCGATTAAAAAAATAAAAAAAACCCCTTTCTCTTTTCCAAAAATTACTAACCTTTTAAACTAGCTCACTTGGTCCAAAGTTACTTTATGAGAATAGAGGTTTTGAGTTCCAAGTCTTTCTTTTTGTTGAGTTACTTTTTCAAAAAGCACATGTAACTTATGTTTTAAAGTTACTTTATGTAAAAGTGTTCTCACCCATTATAAAAAGTGAGTCACTTATAATTCTAAAGTCTCTTTATCTTTTATTTAAGTTACAATTTAGTAGGTGGCTCATAAAGTACCATTGTAAAAGTGACTTTTACTTATTTATAAAAGTGAGTCACATAATTTTTTTTTAAAGTGAGCTAATTAGATTAAGTTTGGAAAGGAGGGGGATTCTTTTTTAAATATAACATTATCATTCATTTCCACACATTCATGCACTTTGTCGGCATCTTCAACAACTTTTCTTCAAAAAACCATAAATTCCTCATCCGGAAGCTGTTTTCTTAACTATTTTTTTTTAATTAGCCTAATTTTTCAAGATCTTTCCATTAGAACACTTATTTTCAGCATATACAGCTTCAATTTTTGTTAAAATGGAAAGTTCATTCCAAGTTATTCTTGACAACACCAACTACTTCCAATGGTGGTCCTACATTGTGGATTTACTTTGAATTAAAGGTCTTTACAGAATAGCCTCAGGCCAAGAAACCAAACGTCAAGATGAAGATAAGGCAGTCAAATGGGAAAATAGGCAAGATCAAGCACGTGGGTTGACAGGGATGTCTATTTCTTCATATCTTAGATTCCATATCGCAGAACTTGATACTCCTAATGAAGCAATGAAACAACTCACTAAAGTTTTTGGAATTAAAAATGAAATTATAGCGCATCAACTCGAAAATGAGTTGCTTACATTGGACCCCAATAATTTTTCTTCCATTGAAGATTTTTTGTCCAAGTTCAAGACCCTTAGACTTCTCTTCAAAGGTGTCAAGGTTAAGAAATAATATGGTAGCCTTATCTATTCCATTCTCACTAAGTTGGGACCAGCCTACTCTGTGTTTGTTTCCACCTTCCATTCTACTAGAGAAGCCTATATTTCTCAAGGACAAGACTACAAGTCCCCCTCTTTTGATGCCTTTTGTGATTCTTTAATAAGAGAACAAGAAAATCTCTTATATCTTAGTCTTCTTCATCTTGGAAACTCTTCTAAGAAAGCCTTAGCCACCCAGCAGTAACCAAATTCAAAGAATCCTAAGAAGAAGTATCCTAAAAAGAATGATCCTAAACCAAACAAGGGTCCTAAGCAATTTCAGTCTCAAAATGATAAGGAAAATAAAAACAAAGGGAAGAGGACTGATAGACATTTCCACTTTTTTAATCGAGATGACCACTTAGAATCCAAATGCTTTAAGAAAATGGAAGCCTTGGAAGCAACAATGAAGAAGCATAACATCCATTTGGAGCACTCTTCAACTTCAACTTCATCTTCAGGAATAGCACTTTCTATATGTGGTTGTCAAGCATCTCGGTCTAGTTATGCACTAAATGTGTCTTCTTCTTCTCATCCTCATGAGTGACTCATTGACTCTAGAGCTTCTTATCACATGGCCAAAAACAAGGCCATGTTTTCTTCTTTAAATGATTGTAACACCAAAAATATATATGTTGGTGATGATAGATCTCTTAGTCTTGTAGGGACTAGAACTATTCATCTAAACAATGGTCAATTTAATGATGTATTATGTGTTCCAACCTTATCTTGCAACCTTCTATATGTATATCAGATAACTCATTCAGGTGAAGGTAAAATTGTTGAATTTTCACCTCACGATGTTGTAATTAAGGACCTAAGAGATCCTAGACAGATTTTAGCTACTGGCATTAATGATGATTCTACAAGGTTGTATAAGTTTAACAACTCTGGGTCATGAAATATTCCCTCAGTATTTGTGGCTCGTAATGATGAAGTGAGCAAACTTTGGCATGAGCGATTTGGTCACTTAAACTATCGCTCCCTTAAGAATCTATGTAAAGAAAATATGGTGACAAGTCTTCATATGGTATCTTGTAGAGATGGTGTTTGTTCTGGATGTGTACTCGGAAAACATCATCAGGATAGTTTTGAAAAACATGACCCTTGGCACGCCTCAGCCCCTTTACAACTTGTGCATAGTGATTTATATGGTCCACTTCCAGTTATTTCATTCTCTGGCTACAAGTATTTCTTAACTTTCACTGATGATTTCTCCAGATGCACTTGGGTATACTTCTTAAGACTCAAGAGTGAAGTATTTAACATGTTCTTGGCCTTTAAGGCCTTTGTCGAAAAACAATATGGACATCAAATTCTTAAGCTAAGATCTGATAATGGCGGAGAATATGTTAAAAACAAATTCATCAACTTTTGCATTGAGAATGGAATTCAAATGCAACATACTGTTCCATATACTTCACAACAAAATGGTGTAGCTGAAAGGAAGAATCACACCTTAAAGGAAATGGATAATTGTATGCTTCAATCTAAAGGACTTAGTCTTAATTTTTGGGTAGAAACAATTAACTGTGCAAATTACATAGTAAATCGCACTCCTACTAAGGTTTTAAAGAATATCACTCCAGAAGAAGCATGGAGCTCAATTAAACCAGATGTAAGTCACTTTTGTGTTTTTGGAAGTGAAGCATGGGCCCATATTCCAGATGAGAAACATAAAGCTTTAGAACCTAAAAGTGAAAAATGTATTTTTGTTGGATATTCTGAAGATGTCAAATGATATAGACTTATTCCACTTAAGTCCAAAAATGTTATCATTAGAAGATATGTAAATTTTGCTGAAAATATATCGGCCTACAAGCCTAGTTCGGCGAATGTGCCACCTCTCTCTATCCATTCTACTTCTGAAAATATTTATTCTTCAGATGATGACAGCGAGGAGGAAAATCCTCCCCCACCTTCTCAGGATCCTCCTTCAGCTCCTCAGCTTCCAAAATGGGTCAGTGCTACTCGAGATGCAACAGGTGCTCTTTCTGGTGATCCTACAGATCAACGACGTACACGTTCTCATTTCAATAGAGCCTCTTATTTACTGGCTCAAGCTTCAGCGAATTATGATCCTGACAGTTTTGCTGAAGTTTTAGGCCATCTAGATTGGGACGCAGCTATGAATGAATAATATCGTTCATTATTGGGAAATGATACATGGGATCTTGTTCCTCTTCCAAAGGGATGAAAACTTGTTAGATGCAAATGGATTTACAGAACCAAATATGGACAAGATGGAAAAGTTGATAAACATAAATCTCGTCTTGTGCTAAGGGTTTTTCACAAGTTAAAGGCATTGACTATACTGAAACCTTCTCCCCTATTGCCAAAATGAACTCTATCTGCCTTGTTCTTTCCCTTGATGCCTCTTTCAAATGGGAAGTCCATCAGATGGATGTTAAATCTGCCTTCTTGCATGGGGACTTGCATGAAGAAATCTATATGGAACAACCTACTGGCTTTATACAAACAGACTCCAGCCTTATATGTCGACTTAAGAAATATCTTTATGGTCTCAAGAAAACTCCTCGAGCTTGGTATGCCAAAATGGATAGCTTTCTTTTAGATACTGGCTTTTCTAGGTGTCATTTTGATAATACTATCTACACCAAGAAAGAGGGTAAGTCTCTTATCATTCTTGTTCTTTATGTTGAAGATCTTATCCTTACTAGTAGTGATCCCAACCTTATAAACCATGTGAAGTCCACCCTCAAAAAGAAGTTTGAAATGACAGACTTAGGACACTTGCATTATTTTCTTGGTCTTCAAGTCTTGCAAACCAAGGAAGGTATTTCCCTTTCCTAGTCCAAGTATGCTTGTGATCTTCTACGGCACTTTCACGTGGAAGACTATAAGCCAACCCCTTCTCCCTTTCAGTTTGGAGCCAAACTTTCAGTCACTTGTACTTCCCCTGAAGTTGATGTTACCTTATACCGTCGACTTGTAGGAAAACTTTTGTATCTGACCCATACTCGTCCTGACATTTCCTTTGTTGTTGGTCTTATTGCTCGGTTTATGAAAAACCCACATGAAAGTCATTGGAAAGCATCTAAAAGAATACTTTGTTATGTTCAAGGTACAATTCAGTTTGGGATTCATTACAGTGCAGAAGCATCTCCTTTATTGGTTGGTTTCACTGATTCTGATTGGGCTAGTGACGTTGATGATCGGAATTCTACTACAGGTTATGTGTTCACTCTTGGTTCAGGACCTATTACATGGGCTTGCAAGAAACAAAGTGCCATTTCTTTTTCTTCAGCAGAAGAAGAGTATCGTGGTGTCATAGAAGCTAGTAAGGAAGCCCTGTGGCTTCGTCAGATCCTGTCAGAGTTTGGCTTTCAACAGCAGCATCCGACCACACTTTGGTGTGATAATCAAAGTGCCATTCAACTATGCAAAGATCCAGTCCAACATCAGTGCAAAAAACACATTGAACTGCACATGCACTTCATTAGCAAGCTCATTCATGACCATGTTCTTGAAGTGCAATATTGTTCAACAGATGATCAAGTTGAAGACATCTTTACAAAGGCTCTCACAGAGGCGAAGTTTACTAAACTTCGATTTATGGTTGGAGTTCAGGAAGTTGTCACTAAGGGGGGATAAGCTCTAGTGCCTCCTTCCTTCTACTATTATGTCATATTTGTACATCCTTCAATCCTATCCCAATTTGTTCTTAAGGGGGGATGTTAGGATATTCCGACACATAGGAAATAGTTAATTATAACTTGGTCTAGTTTATAGTTAGTTAAAGTGTGTTTCTTTACTATGTACATTTGTAACTTACAATCCGAAGGTCACGATATGTTCTAGACATGAAGTGATCCGATGGTTCATTCTCTCCTTGGTATTATCGACACTTGATCCGTGGCTTAACACCCAATTGGTCCATGGTCTCTATTTAAAGAGCATGGAGGGTCATTTGTGGGGTAACCGTTCATGAGAGAAGCTTATGTAAATTTTCATTCTTTTATTAATAAATTGCCTGAAGTGGCCACGTTGGCTCAGGCCGTGGACTGTTTCCCTCTTTGAAAGTTTTAACCATGTCAAGAACACTGGTGTATTGATCTGTGATCTGTTTGTGAGCGGTGTCCTTTGGTGTTCTATCTAAGGAACTTACCCTGTAAATTCCTACAAATCTCCATTGTAAGGGGAAATTGTAACAAAGTCGGCTTAAAGCGGAATGAATCTCCATGATAAAGGGAAGATATATGGATATCTATTGAAGTATCTCAAGCTGCTTTCCCATCATTTATTCCCTTGTTGCTTGCATATCATTTATTCCCCTAAATTTTTTTGCTTGCTATAAATTAAGATTATATCTAACATTATTCCTTTCAATAATCATCTACCTGATTTAAGGCACCATCAATTTCTTTCTATTTTTGAGAATCTAAGCAACATAAGAACCCTATAAAGAAGAAAGAAGGGAAGAAATAAGAAAGAAAAAACCTAATAAGAAGGAAAATCTAAAAGAAATGAATATTTGCATCTTATTAATAATTTTGTTACATATTTATATGTTTAATATATATTAATTATTATTATTATTAAATTATATGTTTAATATATATTAATTATTTTTATTATTAAATTATATATTTAATGTATATTAATTATTTTTATTATTAATAATACAAAATTATAATTAAGTTGATTTTTAATTATTTTTTTTGTGAATATAAAATTTATCTATAATTAATAATAATTTAAAATAAAATTATAATTTAGTTAATTTTAAATTATTATTATTATTAATTTCACCCCTTTGAAATTGTTTAAATGTATTTTAAAATAAATAATTATTTTGATGTAACTTTTTTACCTTATCAGTTGGTGCACGAAGTGTTGTATAGAAAGAACAACGACAGAGGCACATGATTAAGAGAAGGTCTTGCATTATCTGCATAGCAGACCAGTCAGGGGCCACTTCACGGGAAACACCATTGCACACAAAGTCAAATGAGCTGGTTTATACTAGCCCACATAATTCAAGGACACACATGCCTATGCCTGCAAGTGCCCGGTCTATCAGCGATACACCAACAGAACACGAAGGTCAGTAGCCCCGCTGCACCCTGTTGCACTGACTGAACCATTTTAACAGTGGGACCTGGACATCATTGGGGAAATATTCCCATATTCATTGAAATATAATTGCTACATCCTGACAGCTACAAATTATTTCACATGGTTGACAGAAGTAGTTCCTCTTAAGTAAGTGAATGACCAAGAAGTCATCAGCTTCCTCAAACAGAACATCATCTCATGATTTGGCATTCTGGTATCACTTGTTTTTGGCAATGCATCTTACTTTTTTTCTTTAAAGATTTATGATTTTGCATTGAAATATGGTATCGTGCTTAAACACTCAGCTAACTACTACCTGCAGGGAAATGGTCTTGCTGAATCTACAAATAAAAACCTTATCTCCATTATCAAGATGACCATTTACTCTAAGCAGCGTAACTAGCACTCCGCTTTGATGAATGCTTTATGGGCTGACCGTGTAACACCCAAACCCTCTCTGAAAACTTCACCATACTTCCTGGTTTATGGGAAAGAAGCCATCCTTCTGCCAAACATCTACTTGCCTGTGCTCCAATTGTCCCAAGAATCCCAAGGCAAGCCTTGTCTGCTAGTTCAGCGTAGGATGGATACACTTCACAAGTTGCAGGAAGAAAGGATGAAAGCAAAAGAAAAATTCACACTCCACCAAAACCGTATCAAGAGATGGTTCGACAAGAAGTCTGCATGGAATACTAACTTCGATGTGGGTGACTTAGCCTTGAAATGGGACAAACCCCATGAAGACAAAGGAAAACATACGAAGTTTGAATCCCTGTGGATTGGTCCATACACTGTCTAGGAAAAGATTGGCCCACACACGTACCATCTGCAATCACTTGACGAAAGGATTGATAACCTTCCTGTCAATGACCAAGACTTAAAGCACTACTTTCAGTAATCTGGGTTTGTGCCCCGCGCCATGTACATAGTCTATTTACTTCTTGTTGTCTTTTCGCTTTGCTTTGCTATTTTTGCTTTTCTTTGTTTTGTTTGCTTAATATCATGCTATTTTTGGTTTTGTCAATAAGTGCTACCCTCTATTGAGTTCTGGCTTTTGAATGAGTATGTGGCTGAGATCTAAAGAGTCTTGTGACACTGCAGCACTTGTTCAACCCTGTGTCTGTCTTCTCTATGCTTGGTTATAACCTTCGGCTGATGAAGTCTTGACGGAAAATACAAGTCATATGTAAGGGGATCTATGGTCCAACCATGAACTTGTGTCCACACTGGGAAACCCCATGTTTGTACTTAGCCTTCTTCTCTATGTTTTCAAGCCCATCCAATTAATAGAAACGGAGAAGGGGAAAATCTAAACGAGAAAACCTAAATCATAGGTCTTACATGCTTCTCTAAACAAACAACCTCTTTTGCTCTCAATAAGTCAAGATCCCTCTTCCACCCCAAAAATAAATAAGTGCCTATGCACAGTCCTTTTTAAAAACATACAAAGGCAAAAGAAGAGAAAGGCTTCCTGCACAGAGAGGTGAAGCATGCAACTCCACCAGGTATTGACCATGCTCGCTGGAAGTGGAGCAATACATGTGTTCCTACATGACTCCGTCAGGGTATTGTCTAGGCCTGCTGGCAGCAGAGCAACACTAGAGATGAAAACTTATACTATGAAAATTTTAAACTCGTGAGCCAAACTACCGTTCCCGATTTCGAAACACTGTGATTAAGCTGAAACTTATTGTGTGTTCAACTGAGTTGCCAAAAGGTGAACCATGTTTGTCCATGGGGTAAGTGGGGAAACTGAATTAACCCACACAACGATTCAATGCTCCCTAATAGACCAAGGTCCTGTGTTGTCAATGGACCGAAATAGAGAAGATGATATTCAACAAGTGTGTCGCCAAGTGTTGTAGCGACTGCAACACCCTTCAAAATTTTCGCCTACATCCAATTTCGGAGCCTTCCTTGGTTTTTCCTTGATGATTGCAAACACTTGGTCTCATCTCATGAGCTCCTGTTGAGTCTTTAAACCCTATTTTCTTGACCGTTCACCGGTCGTCTTTTAGCATGTTGGTTGTAATGTCATGCTTGCAGTCTTGTTCTGGATATGTTCAAGGTCTGTCTTCGTGTGTACAAGTTGTGTTTGCTATGTAAGCATTTTTCGCACTCACACAAGAATTTGTATGCAATGTCGTGCAAGTGTCGTCACGATCATTCAACGATCTATCTCAAGTGTCGCACTTGTCATTCGCACCCGTTAGTCAGTCACATTGAGCATGTTGTCTGGTTGGTTTGAGGTGTCTTGTCCTTGAGTCATGTTGAGTGTGTGTTCGCAAGGTCATGCATATATGAGTTCAATCGCTCACACACTTAACCATTTTTCTGAAGATCTATTGACTGGACCACCCTCCATTAGCCAGACCTCCACTGAGCTGCACTGCGCAGTCTCAACCCTCAATGACCAAGAATTGCTGCCCAGAATTGCAGAGAGCTTGAGGTTGACTCCCAGGCAGTCTGCACTACGCAATCCTGGAATCAACCTGGTTGACTGTCACCCAGAACAACACAGAAGTTGCCCAAGAAGCTATCTCAATTTGCGCTTCCTGCAAGCATATCCATCAAGCCTCCTGTTGGTCAACTAGAGAATTTGACTGGGTAGTGACCCTCGGCTTCACTCCTCCCAAAAATTGTGCAGAAGTTATCATCTTGCCTTCCTGCACTAATTAAAGAAATTACATAGACAAGAGGGATAGGAACCTGCTGCCTGTCACTGCACTGTCTCTGGAAATTGCAGAGTTTTGTTAGGGAGTCCCCCTCCCGGCCGGCCTGCCACTCCTCCTGAAAATTCACAATTTTCCTAGCACGCTGCTCAGCCCAGAAACTGTGCAAACATGTCCTGCACATTGTCTCCTAGATCTGCGTAGTTTTGGTCAGTAAGCTCCCGCAGCCTGCTCCTAGCCTCTCTAAAAATTTGTGCAGTTTTCACTGTGAGTGCCTCCTGCTGTCCACACTGCCTTGCCCGAAAAAATTGCGCAATTATTCCTCCCAGCTGAGCTAGATCCCGTAGATATCACTACTTTCATGGACTGCTCAACCCACCCTCTTAGTGACCTCTATGAAATTTTTCCTGACAGTGCCCCGAAGCCTCGCATCCTGACCTGAAATGTGCTCTATGCAATTTCAAAAACCTTGTACTCTCTCGGTCACCTCCACCCGAAAGAGAAAGATGATGCATCATGGTAGACTAGGGGATTTCTGGATTTGATGTCTTCTCATCATGAGTGATTGCAGACACAGATACATGGATGAGACATGGCGCGACGATGAATGGGATCGACAAGGAGCGCATGCTAGGAGACTTGTTCTCGAATGGATGAACACATGAAGCACGCCAAGTACCAGTGAAGGGGATACATGCACATGCAAAATCAAGCGTACTCCAAGACCATCGAAGGATCCATACACCCTCTCATGCGGAGAAGAAGATATGATACATTAAGAGCACACTCATCATTCAATAGCACTACAACTCGACATGGACAACACCATCAACATGAACATACTCGTATTGTCATGTCGAGTCATGTCATGAGTTGTATCAGCCACATCACTATTGTGGGCCATATTGTTGTAATCAATGTAATGTAGCATGGAAGTCCAAGAGACCCACATACAAAGTTGAAGAGTCATGTAAGTCAAACATTCATGAGGGAAGTCAAAGAGTCACAAGGGTCAAGTTCACCCTTGGCTAAATATACCCCTCATTTGTACATGCAAAAGAATTTTTCACTTTGGCTCCTCCCACATAGCCTTGAGAGTCTATAGTCTTTTCTTTGAGGAGCGAGCAGTGGCTCCAACGCCCCACTATTGGGGTTAGTGATGTATGGTGTACAAATGTGTCTTGGAACTTTCGCTTAATTTAGAATTCTGTTAACAGGCTAGCACGTTTTCACACATGTATTGTATTCGTTTGTAAGACTATTATTTGGACGCTTGTAATGCATGTTGCTTTAACCTGTACTAAGATAGTTGAACTATTTTGGTTGTTTTAGTGCATATGCTATTGGAAATGTGTTGTATCAGTTGTTAACATTGTCTCGCCCGAGTGGACTACTCTGCCAGACACTTGAAAGGTTCATCCTTGTAAACTTGTTATAACGACCGTCGCACTTGTGTGGACTATTCCGCTGGGTGTTGTACATGCTATCTGTTCACTTTGTGTTTGTGACTGCTGCATTCATGTGGACAACTCCGCCAGAAGCCGCACATGTCCTGTTGTGTTGTGTGTTTCTAACTGAGTTGGGACTATTCCCTTTCAAATTGAGACTAACTCTTACCCTCTCCCTCTCAGTGAAAGAACCTAGACACGAGTTACACTAAGCACTCTCCAGGCTCACGAACCTTGTTGTTTGAAGACTAAGTATACCACTCTCATGTGTTGACAAGCAAGAGCTAAGGCATATCTTTAAGATGATTGCAACTGTGCCATCATACTGGATGGGACTCCTACAATAAACGGTGTGAGGTCTAGTTGGGGCTTCATACCAGAGAGATCCCCTGAATGTTGGGGGTCCAGCACCGTCAACATGACAACAACATAACTCTTTACAAACTGTCTTTCTACTCTGAATCAAAATTCACAGCTTATATGAATTTTGAGAGCTTCAATTCTAAAAATTTTGAAATTTTAAAGCTACATTTTTCCCAAAAGAGTAACCCATCTTCATGCATTCCCCCAAAGTAATTTCTTTGTTCTTATCGTGCATCAATTGCAAGACTGATATGATCCAATGTTGTTGAGCATATGTAAAATGTAATTTTGTTCCTTGTTTTTGAGGTTGAATAAAATGTGATTTTTCCTTCAAAAACAATCTCTTATACTTGACGTCTAGGATCATTTGTGCTTATTTTTTCCCGTATTTATGGTGATAGGCATATTTATTTTGGAATAGGGCTTCCAGAATTTTAATTTAATTATCAATGATTATTTGGTGGATGATAAGGATTTCACTTTATGGAATATTCTATAATATTCTTAAAATGTCATATGATCCTGTGTCATATGAATGTGAGCGATGGTTTTTTGGAATGTGGTATAGTAAGGGTATTGGCTTATGGTATTGTAAGAAAGCCTATTTAAAGTGGAATGAATATCAATGGTAAATGAGAGATTGTAACAAAATTTGTTTAAAGTAGAATGAATCTCCATGATAAATTGTAAGAAATCTTGTTTAAAGTAGAATGAATCTCCATGGTAAAGGGGAGATTGTAAGAAAGTCGGTTTAAAGTGGAATGAATCTCCATGATAAAGAGAAGATATCTGGATATCTATTGAAGTATCTCAAGCTGCCTGCCCATCATTTATTCCCCTAAAAATTTTGGCTCGCTACAAATTAAGATTATATCTAACATTATTCCTTTCAATAATCATCTACCTAATCTAAGGCACGATCGATTTCTTTCTATTTTTGAGAATCTAAGCAACATGAGAACCCTATAAAGAAGGGAAAAAATAAGAAAGAAAAAACCTAATAAAAAGGAAAGTATAAAAGAAATGAATATCGACATCTTATTAATAATTTTGTTATATATTTTTAAATGTTTAACATATATTAATTATTTTTATTATTAAATTAAAAATTTAATATATATTAATTATTTTAATTATTAAATTATATGTTTAATTTATATTAATTCTTTTTATTAATAATAAAAATAAAATTAATATAAAATTATAATTAAGTTGATTTTTAATTATTATATTTTTTATTAATATGAAATTTACTTATAATTAATAATAATTTAAAATAAAATTATTATTTAATTTTTATTATTATAAATTCAATCTTTTAAAATTATTTAAATGTATTTTAAAATAAATAAGGTATTTTGATGTAACTTTTTTTAACCTTTTATTATCCTTGCCGCGGGGCAGTGGATATACGCATTCGATAATGCGTTGAAATTCAATTAGGTAAGAGTTGACAAAATATTAGACATCCATGTTATAATGTTAACCTTATAAAACAAAAAGAAATTAATTTTTTTATTAATTTTTTTTCCTAAGCTTCTGATTGGTTATCTGTCTTATTGTGTAATTATTTCCGCGCCGCCAATTGGATGGATAGGACGGGTACGGCGACCAGTGTGTCAATTCATCCTTCACTAGATTGAATGCGTTAGAATCTCCATTACTGAAGCATTGGTTTGAGACCACTTCGATTTGAGAATGGATACAACCTGTGACGCCCAGGATAGAAAGAAAGAAAGAAAGAAATTATTTTAACGTCCACGAGGCTAAAGATAGCCTATGGGACAGATTTCTTTTTCATCTGCTTGATGTATTCGGCCCTTTTTTTGTGAAGCTTCACAATAAATGCTCCCGTCTTCTCGACAAACCCCTCGCTAAATAGATTATCCCAAGACCTAGCTGCCAGCATATCTGCATAACTTTCCCTGTTGTCTTTGAAGGCCTCACATTCTAAAATGAAATGTTTTTCTGTTTCCACTTTTCCGGAAGAACAAAAAATGCATACCCTTTCCTCCCACACTTCCTTTGGCCTTTTCCAGCGCCCTGTTTCACAACGGAGTTGATGAGAATTAGTCCTTAACTGAGCAATAAGAATTTTGGCTCTCCAAGAGATATTGGCCTCTATGTATGCTTTTGGTTGATGATTATGAGTGGGATTAAACACTTCAATATCATAATTTTTCTTTCTTCCTAGCTCCTTCTCCCAAGTACGTTTGTGGAACTTTTCCATAACAAAAGCTTTTATCTCTTTGCTGTTTATGGGGCACGCGTTCAAGCAAATATCCCATTTACTAAACCATTTGTTATTTTGTTGCATCCAAGTTTTTTTGCTCTTGCACAATCTATCATTAAAGACAACCTTAGGCCATCTACCCTCTTCCATTTGCTCAATTTTTTTAAATAACTTATGACTCGCACCATAGCAATTGCTTCAATAGGAGCAGCCACTGTTTCACTTAACAAGATATCATAAGGCACTGCACTTTTAAACTTAAATTTGTTTGTAATCAAACACTTCTGAATTTTCTCAATTTGTCTCCACTGTATGTCGGAAGTACTGCTAGCCCACAGTTCACAACCATATAGAATCACTGGAATCACTAGAAGCCCAAAAAGAGTTTGAGTGGTCTTCCAGTCCCATAACTCTGCCTCTCTACACCTATTTTGAAAAGCATAAAATGCTTTCCAACCCCCCAAAGTTCTTTTCTTTCTACAACCATTCCAGCTTAGATTTTTGTTGAAGTCAACTCCGAGGTATTTGTATTCCGCAACTTCTTCCAGAATGTTGCCTTCAAAGTAGAACTTATGTTGGTTATGTTTTCTTTTCTTAGAGAAGACCACTACTTTCGTTTTGCTGATATTGACTTGCATCCCCACACTTCTACAAAAATGCTCAAGGGATAGTAAGTGCTCTTGCAAACCAAGCGCCGATTTAGCAATCAGAATAAGGTCATCTGCATACAAAAGAAGCCTTATAACAAACTTGCACAAATAGATACCATCACCCCTTGCGAATTTAACCACTCCTCAAGCTTGTCGATATATAAACCAAAAAGGGTAGGAGACAGTGGGCAACCTTGCTTGACCCCGATATCGCTTCTAAAACTTTCAGAAATGCCTGCCGAAGTTCTAATTTTGACTTTCACCTCTTCATACAGCCTATGCACAGCTGCTCTCAAATGTTTAGGAACCCCAAGTTCCTCCATTCTTTGCCAAAGTTTATCCATAGGAACAGAGTCAAATGCTTTTCTGAAATCAACAAAGCAACAAAAGACTTCTTCCTTATTCTCCCAAACTTTTTCAATGATGTGCCTTAAAGTTATGCAATGATCAACTGTTGAATTCTTAGGTCTAAAACCTACTTGTCCTTTAGCACGATTATTTCTTTCTTCTGCCCACTTGCTAATTTTGTTTTCTAGCATGCTTCCAAATAGCTTTGCAAACAAAGGGTTTATCATGATGGTCCTATAATTGGAGGGATTATTGATCTCACCGCTCTTGAAAAGAGGTATTGCCAAACTAGTTGTCCAATCTGTGGGGAGCCCTTGTTGTATGATGTTTTTGAAGATTTTTGTAATGTGAGGTGCAAGGATCTTTGAGCCCCACTTTAGATATTCTGCTTGGAGTTCAGCTAAGTCTTTTGCTTTTCCAACACCCAACTTCTTGATACCCATCTCTACCTCTTGTACCGTGAAGAGTTTAGTATCCGTGTTGACCAAGGGGGGAGGGTCAACCTTGGGAACCTGCTCATAGAGTTGTCTTGCATAGTCAAACCATTTAGAAGTTGTAATATTATTTCCAATTTGTATCTTTTTCGGTTGGAGCTCCTTCCAAAATAATTTGGGATTATTTTTCCCAAGGAAGATTAGTTCTTCCCTCCTTGAAACCATGAAATCAGCTTTTTTCTTGCTTAATAAATGCTTGTAAGATTTGAGCTTTATGTTGTCCTTGTTTGACTCTTTCCAGATTCTCCTTGCCTTTTTGCATTCCTCGTCAAACCAAGCATTAACCGGAAAGCAATTTGTTTCAGACTTCTTAATTTTTGTTCTTTTGCACTTTGCAAGTGCGCATTGAATTAAATGTGTTAATTCATGATTGTGAAGGCTGTGAATTGTAATTTTCTCCTTCTCAAAGAGCCTCTCTAACGTCATTTTGAAGGTATTACAATTTTCTGGGGTCAAAAGAATTCTGCCCTGTGGGAGATTTTGTTGGACATGCTGAATTTTTGACTCTAATTGTTTCTTTCCAATCCAAGAGAAACATAAATAAATTGGCTTGTGATCTGATTTCAAATCCCACAGCTGATCTCCAACCAGAACTTCGTCCATTTTCTCACACAAACCATGCGAGCAAATTACATAATCTACCACACTTGCTCCATTGTAAGTATTGCAAGTGAAATTACCGGACTTTGCCCATCTAGTCAAGCCATTACAAATGACTAAATCAAAGGCCCCACATAGAGTAAGTAATTGTTCACCAAAGAGATTGCAGCCCTTGTCCTCTGAAATTCTTTCCCACTGATGATTGCTTTCTTCTGTAAGCCAAATAGGGTCACAATCATCTTTACAACAAAGAATGCTAGCTTGCTCACTTGCAGTCCTAGCATTGAAATCACCCACTATAAGGACTTCACCTAGCTGAGAATATGTTGCAATATCCTCTTTTAAAGCTGCAAATGGATCTTTGTGGTCAAGCCCTCTACCTTTGTAGATTTTTGAAACCTGTGGCGCAAAATAGCATGCTGCAATTCTGATGTGGTTTCCATTTTCTGATATTTTAAACCAAATGAATTGCTTATTTGAGTCTTCTTTTTCTAACTGAATGAGACGACCTTCTTTCTCCCTTACTAAAACCATGATACCCCCGTGCCCTTTGCCATTTCCTGCTACCTTGTTCCACACTGCCATCTTCCAGTATCCTTCAAACAAAGGTGTCTTGCACCCTTCATGCTCATGTGTTTCTATGAGGCAAATTATGTCTCTATTTTCCACAATAGGCCCTAACCCAGGTCCTCATCTCCATGGGTAACCTCTGCAGTTCCAACAAACTAATCTCTGATAGTACACTGAATCTAACTGATAAACGGAACGGATGTTTTAAAGAGTTCAAGGCAAGTTGCTTATTTAGTTAACAAGATGTTTATATATTTTATTTATATTTAATTATTACATTTTTCTTCAAATGTAGATGGATACAATTTAATTCTATAATATAGATTGTTCATACTTATTTTTTGAGTAGATTCTCACTTTTCAACCATTTTTTTTGGATTATTTTTTTCATTATGATATTTGGTATATATTTTTATTTGTCATATAAATATTATATATATTTTTAGTTATCATTTAAATATTATATATTTTTATATTAAAAATATATTTTACCAATAAATTCTGTCCAATATTAGTGCATCAAGATTATTTGTTTCTAGTTATTATTAAATTTTCCAGAGTACTCTAGTTGTTAAAGGTACTATTATTAAATTTTCCAGAGTACTCTAGTTGTTAAAGGTACTATTTCTAATCCGCACCACTTTAGTTGTTAGAGGTACTATTCCTAGTCCTAGGTCATTAGCAGTGTTGTAGGACCACTGAAGAACAATTTGTTTGCCCATTCATGTATGTCTTTGATGCTAACTTAACTATACTTAAACTAAACAATAGTATCTACAATGTAGCCCTTATTCAAATGTGTCGATTATTTTATACCTTTTAAAATTCAATAACTAAACTAAACTTTTAAAATTCAATCGCTAGCTATACAGCTCTGTTTATATAATTGTGTTTTGTTTTTCTAAATAAAATTACTCTATTAACATGAAAGGGGTAAAATTACATCTAGACCGTAGTAAAAAACAACTGCCCTGTAGGAGCGGCAGAGAAAAGCAGACACACTGTCCATGATAGAGAGCTTAGCTGAGAACTAGAATTCAAATCCCACGCAGGGGAGCAAGTATTGACCTTCTTACTGTGCTTGCAAAAATTCAAAGAAACATGCAGATTGAACCATATCTTGCAGGTGTGAATCCATTTATCCGCATGAACCAAAAAATGCCCACTATTATGGGCCGCATTACAATTGACAGAAGCAACAGAGAGAGATCTACACATCTGGACACTCTTCCACAATTTTGCACCAACCAAACTCAGGAAGTTCCCTAGCACGAGCCGCTTCAGAATCATCGCTGGCGCGAACAGCAGCAACATTAGAAGGACCAGGAGCCGCTGTTTCCATCACCACGTTCGAGGCGAAGTGAATTGGGATCTCCGGAACCTGCAAAGTGAGAGGATTCTGCGCAGAGACAGAGGCAGGGCCCTCTTGTTGGGCGCTGGACTCGCCCACCGCCTGGGCTTCTTCATGAAAAATCACTGAGATATGGGCCGTTATCCTTGGACGATTCTGAGTGCAATTGAATGAGAAAATCACAGAACCGAAAGAGGGAGACGGCAAGGAGTCTGGAGGGTGGTGGCTGGGGAGATGGAAGCGCCCCCTCCCACTACAAGTGTGGGGGTAATGGCTGGCAGAAAGTTCGCTGGAGAGGGAAGGAGAAGTGGAGGTCGTGCTGGAGGGCGCACGCCGAGGAGTTCCCCTGTGGCTTCTCATCCTATGGGCATCACAAAGACCGCAACAACTCTATTAAAACAGGACCGCTCACCCATCGCCACCGAGCTTAGGCTAATCAAAAAAGCATCCAAACGAGGGTAGGAGACCTCCAGAAGACACCAGGGAAGAGACGCGGGCGGCTTCTCAAGATTCCCTGAGCAGAACCAGATCCACAAGGCAACAGACCAAGACAGACTATAACCATACCAGCAAAGCACCAGAAACTCCAGAACATTCCCATAACTGAACCTGTATTTATCATACTCCATCCTGCCTCGAATGGCACCCATCATAACTGCTGCATTGAATAGAGCCGAGGCATCACTCAGTCCAGAACGTGCGAAGGCGGTAAGGAAATCGGTGGACAGGCTGTGCAGATCAAGGCCACCTGAAGTGAAACAAATGCACCCATTGATCCCCGAATGCCAAGGTTTAATCTGCGTCAGTTGATAATCCATGTGGTACAGGGCAGGCAGGTGTCGTCTCACCTTGCCCCAACCCTGTCCCATCACTTGTCCCAGCTGGCTAGACACTCGCATCTGGGGGTTTATATCACTGTGTTATTTACTTTATCTCCTTTTTATTTATTATCACTGTATCTCTTATCTATATTTAGGATCATTTGCGCTTATTTTTTCTTCAATATCTAAAGCAAAGAAATGAGCTTCACATTTGTGCTTATGTTTTCATCGTGCTTCACCCAAATTGTTTATAATGAAGAAATCACAAATATGTTATGTCTATTGCTTCCATTAATACGCATGCACAGGCTCTCTGGAAGTTGGATGAACATAGTCAGAAGGGAATAATCATGCTCCACCAGGGAATGAACTCTGCAAGTTTTCCAATCCTTTCAGCAAGTTCCAGTGAGATTTCATAGGCAGGCTTTTGAGTGGGATTAGCGATGTCGAAAATCTTGACAACTCCATCATGCTTTTCTTAGAGAATTTGAGATCAAATTTGATGTAAAATCTGCTTTCTGTACAATCTGCTTTCAGTAACAAGTCGTTTCAATAACCACCATTGCTGCATTCCCCTTCCTTAACTAACTCAAAATTATAATCTGTTTCAAGAAAAACGAAATAAGTTGTGAGTAGAGATGCGCAGAGAGAAATGGACCTCTTTGCCGCTATCCACCTTGGAGATTTTGAAGGCCAAGTGAAGGTTGGAAATTGCATTTAAAAGAATCTCGCAATGGAAGCGGACAGTGCATTTAAAGTTGGGAGAATTGTAGATATAGCTGCCTGTTAGTCACAAAGATGCTCCTCTGAAAAACTCAAAACTCTTGTTATTGTAAACATCATCGCAACATTTAGCTACAGAATCCTGACTTCTACACCATGCTTTTAGATACAAAATCGTAACTTCTTCAAAGAAATGAGAAAAGCTATATGTTTTCCTGGTAGCTGTTATGACAATAAAGTTCTCAAGATGGGGCAAGATAGAATTTGTGAACTATGATTACTTAATGTTAAAGGTCGTCTGAATTGTCAAAGATGTGTGTTAATTAACTTTTCTTGTTCTTTTAAATTAAATCGTAGTATAATTTTTTATGTTGGTTATGACAAGTTTTAAAAGTGAAAGATAGACTTTTCTAGCCTTACTCGTAAAGTTGTGAGTAGAGATGCGCAGAGAGAAATGGACCTCTTTGCCGCCAAATTAGTCCAAAATGCTATCCACCTTGGAGATTTTGAAGGCGAAGGGAAGGTTGGAAATTGCATTTAAAAGAATCCTGCAATCCTGCTATGGAATTGGAAATTGCATTTAGAAGAATCTCGCAATGGAAGTGGACAGTGCATTTAAAGTTGGGGGAATTGTAGATATAGCTGCCTGTTAGTCACAAAGATGCTCCTCTGAAAAACTCAAAACTCTTGTTGTTGTAAACATCATCGCAACATTTAGCTACAGAATCCTGACTTCTTAAAAGAAATGAGATTTATAATTTATTTAAAGATAGAAAAGCTATATGTTTTCCTGGTAGCTGTTATGACAATAAAGTTCTCAAGATGGGGCAAGATAGAATTTGTGAACTATGATTACTTAATGTTAAAGGTCGTCTGAATTGTCAAAGATGTGTGTTAATTAACTTTTCTTGTTCCTTTAAATTAAATCGTAGTATCATTTTTTATGTTGGTTATGACAAGTTTTAAAAGTGAAAGATAGACTTTTCTACCCTTACTCATAAAGAGTGATATAAAAACTAAGAAACATAACAAATACAAAATTCTTCTTGTATTTAATACCAGAAGAGTGTCACACATTCATATAGATGTAAAGGATATTGAATATAATTGTTTTTTAAAGATAGAATAATAAATTATAATTATAAACACATTTCCAAAACACCACTCATGAGTAGATATAATTGTATTGTTCACATTTACATGCAATTAATTATAAAACATTTATATACAATCAACAACAAAGATTTATGTACAAAGAAGCATATAACCACTACTTTGTTACAATAGACTAAGATGTGGAAGAACTTTGACCTTCACAAATGTTGTTGCCACTACTTTGTTACAATAGACTAAGATGTGGAAGAACTTTGACCTTCACAAATGTTGTTGATAGTAGCAGTTGTACTACCCAACAAATGTGTTAGATTTGATTGGAATTTGGGAATGGAAGTAGTGCTCAAAAAAGTGTCTTTGATGTTTTGCAATGTGCCTAGAATGCCCATCATTGTAGGTCGTCCTTGAGGAGATTCATTTGTGCAAAACAAACCCACATTTATCAGTGCACTGAGACAATTGAGATCTTTATCTTCTTCAATGCATCTATTAGTCCTCGTTAATAGATCCATGTGCACCACTTCTTGTACTTGGTTTGGAAAACTACTACCCACCCATTTGTGCAATGTCATTCCTTCTACAAACATGTCATGGGTGGGCTTCTTTCTAGTGAGCATTTCCAATAGCACTATTCCATAGCTATAAACATCGCCTTTGGTTGTAACTTGTCCTCCCATTCCATATTCTGCATTCATAGATCCCCGTCTTAAGTTTTTTAATTTAATTGAAAATGTTAAGTAAACATAAGAAAATCATAATATTGCGTCATATGGGATATAATTTAAATAATACCTAGAGGAATGTACCCGATAGATCCTTTGATTGCATTTGTGGAAGTGAGAGCTCCATCTTCATTATTTGCAAAACATATAGTAGCAATGCCAAAGTCTATTAAATATGCAGTCATATCTTCACCCAACAACACATTGTTGGGTTTCAAATCACAATGAATCACTTGCACAAAGCAATGATGATGGAGATATGTCATGCCTTGGGCAATATCTATTGCTATATTCAACCTTTGAATCAAATTCAAACAACTTTGTTCTCCATCATCGGGATATAACCACTTTTCTAGGCTTCCTTTTGGCATAAATGGAAATATCAAAGCTTTGATTTGGAGATCTGAATAGCAAGTTATGACCCGAATCAAATTCCGGTGTCTAACTCTACCGAAAACTTTGCATTCTCTATCAAAACTCTTTTGGGCCCCTTCATTTTATACATTGAGAAGCTTGACAACAACCATTGTGCCGTCATTCAAAATCCCTTTGTACACTTTTCCAAAACTACCAATTCCTAACAAGTTTGCATCACTAAATTCATTTGTTGCAATGGCGAGCTCTGCATAGGAGATTCTTCGATGCCCCACATTTAATGATGGAATAGTGTCTCTCTGAATATTTTTCCTACAATTCTTTCTCCACAAGATTGCAAGAAACAAACACAATACAACAATTGCTACAACAACAACCGGTATGATAACTCTTTTGAGATTCAAAACGCTTTTATGTTTATGAGCATAGCACGGTGGTAGATTTACCCAAGGTCCACATAGACCAAGATTTGCCATAAATGCTGTGGTGCCAATCTTTTTGAAAACTCCTTCTTTAGGGACTTCCCCTGACAACTTGTTAAAAGAAAAATTCAAGTGATGGAGCATTGTGAGATTTGCTAGTGATATAGGTATTCCACCTGACAAATTGTTGGAGGAGAGATCTAGGTCTTCAAGACTTAGAAGTTCACTGATTGACACTGGAATTGGACCTTCAAGTGCATTGTAAGAAAGATTCAGATATGCTACTTCTTTGCAGCTTCCGATGATAGTTGGAATATAGCCAGTTATTTGATTTGCCGAAATATCTATGGCTTGAAGCTTATCTAACTTTCCTAGTTCTAAAGGTACATGGCCACTTAATAGATTGTTTGACAAGTTGAAATAGAAGGCTAAATTTGCAAGGCCTACAAGCTCTTCACCTATGTGACCACTAAGCTTGTTGTATGATAGATCAATTATTACGTAAATGTGAAAATGTAAACATGTATTCACATGCGGCCATTTGTTATTTCACAATTTGCATGGTAATTCCATAACTGTACTAGGTAGATATGAAATGATAAACATAGATTTAGACATGCAACCTATTTAATATTTAAAATTCAGTTCATTGATGTAGATGACAAAACGAGAATATGTCAAGATCTTTAATTTATGAACATAATACTAGTACAACCATACTGTTGAGGTATTGTTACTGATGTCAAAACAATGGTTAAGGGTGGCCTTGAAGTCAGAATCAAACCCTAATGTAAATCAATATTTTGGTGGAACCATCCAAGAGGCGCCACATGTCACCCTCCAAATATGTGGCCAGTACTTGCAAGTGAGATGGACCAACTCTCGAGTGCCATGTGGCACCCTCCGACTGGCCACAATATTTTACCAATTAAATATGGGGGTTGAATCCCTGACCTCGATGGAAATAGGTTGATAATCCATTGTTACATTGCAATTGGAGCTCAGGTTTGTTAAATGTGGCATGGAATATTTAAACAATGGTTTATGTCATAGCACCAAGAATGGGGGGTATGCGGGTTGAACCTTGGGATCCCCCCACCAACCAATAGTCTTATTATAAGACTGCCAACCAACTATGACAACAGGTTCGTTGGTGTAAAAGTCATGTATTGTTATATAAATCTGCCATTTAATCATTGAAGGGTGAGAACCCGCGGTCCAACCGTGAAGAGGAACAGAGCCATGAGAGCATTGAATCAAGGAACTGACATATCGTCATGGCAATATGAGCCAAGGGGACCTATGCCAAGTTTGGGCATGATTTTAAGGAAATATTCCAAGGGAATATTCCAAGAATATTATTAGTTGTTATGGTACAGTCTACGAGGTAGAGATTCTCAGAAGTGTCTTAAGCTAATGGTTTCAGAACCATATGAAGTTTATAGTCATTTTTCACAATTTTTCGAGATCAGTACACTGGTGCAGATAAAATATAGATCCGAGTAGTAGTTCTAGGGGCTCATGGATGAAGCCCACATGTGCCATTAATGCTTGGCATGAAGTTTGAGACAAAGATGCACTTTTTAGAAGTTGGTCGTATTTATAGTCAAAAGTTATAAAATGATGAGATGGACTTGCTAGTGTTGTGTTTGCTAAGTTTTAAGCAGTTGATTGAGAATTTTGGCATCGAAACCAACGTAAGTCTCATTTGTTGCTGATTTCCCCTTTCAAGATTTGTAAAAGGGAGAACATGTATTTTCATATATGCTTGGGTCTAAGAATACGATTCAAAGAGGAATTTTCCCACTTTATGTCAGAGTTTAGCCCCTTTAACTTGGAGAAATGGAGAACAATTTTTACCACTTATTTTTTAGAATTCATTCCTTTTGTATTGTTGAGGGAGAATGTCTCTATGTAGGAGAGACAGTGCTACATGAGTGAGAGTTCAGTCCTTGTATCGACAAAGAAAAGCCTTATCAAAGAGCATCTAATGAAGCGTCTATGCAGTTGAGCGGAGCCCAAAGATATAACTCACACATTGTGGGTGAAATCTGTTATTAACTTCTGATTCATTTGTCTATATTTTCATTTCTTCATGTGTTTCTTCCTCATGTGTGTTGAACTTATGGTTATTTCATGCTCTTTATGCAATTCACTTTAAAGTCATTGAAGTAAAGATCCTGGATCATGTTGGTATCATAGTGGTCTTCTTTTACGTGAATTGTGATGGCGGATGCTTAACAAAGCCAAGAACAAAGAGGGTGAAGGGAAAATTAAGACTTTCAATCATGAGATTAGACGTTTAACTCGAAGAAATGAAATGGAAAATGAAGATGTTTGTGAAGAGAATGAAGAGGGACTCCATAAGCTCAAAGAGGGTGAAGGGAAAATTAAGACTTTCAACCATGAGATTAGACGTTCAACTTGAAGAAAGAAAATGGATAATGAAGATATTTATGTAGAGAATGAAGATGCACTCCACAAGGATTTTTACAGGATGTCAAACATGGTGGACAAATTATTTGCAGATTATCATGAAAGAGTGGTAAAGAAGGAAAAGAAGAAATCCAAAGTAGAGGATAATGCTTCAGTGAACCATGGATATGGAGGGGACCCTCCTGAACATCCATCTCGATCACCAAGTTTAAGCTCTTCTTCATCCTTTCATTCTCATCATTAAAATCATCATCAGAAAGATGCTTCTAAAAAGGCATTATTAAAGTTAGATGTAAAATTTTATTTTCCCATGCTTAATGGAGAGGCTAATGCAGGAAAGTTGAACAATTGGATTAGAAATATATAGATAACATCTCTTTGGCTAGAAGGCATAACCCTTGTATGGTGGGAGAGAAAAATTCAGAAAGGTGCCAAGAATAATGGTAAACTCCTTTCGTCATGGTTTGAATTTGCATCTTCATCAAGATAATTTTTTTACCCATTGGGCTACACAGAAAAATACATGATGGAATGGCAACATTTGAGATAGGGCATAGGTTGTGTGTCATGGGGGCTTCACTCAATGAACATATGACATATCACGTGCATTCGTGGCATATTGAACAATAGCCTTAATTTGACAAGATATTGGAAAATACCTCTAAAAATCAAATTATTTAACCCCCTACCAATATGAATGCAATGCATCTTCCCAATTTAAAAAACCTCTATTTTCACTAGATATTGTTGGTATCCATTTTTGCATTAACATTTTTTATACCCATTTATATTTTTTCATTAACTTTGAGCTCCATTTTTTATACCTGCCAATATAAAATATCTTTAGCCCCTATATATCCCCCAGTATATTATGTCATTTTTTCCTCAATTTTTATCCCCCAATATGAATGCACGAAGTATGGTGTTGCTCTCCTAGTGAAACCCCTGTGGAGTGTGCAAATTTTCATAGAAGAGTTTAGGAAGAATGCGTTGGCATTTAATGTTCCTTTAGACTCACCAAAAGATTTGATGAAATATGTTGGCACTTTACATAGTTATCTTCATCACTCATTATTATTATTTGATCCCACTAATATAGATGAAGCATGTGTGAAAGCAATTCATCTTGAAAATAGGGGAAACCATGAAAAATATAACCATACAAAGAAGACAATGACAACAAATAAAAAGGAAAGAAATCCCTCTTGCACTCATTGCAAGAAACATGGGAATGATAAGGATCATTTCTCAGTTGAAACTACATCCTAAGTTAAAGCCTAAGGGATTTGGTAGAAAAAGGAAGAAGAACACTATTTCTATAGTGTAACAAGACTTGGATACTGATTCAGGCGATGAGATGAAGATCACAACTATCAGGATAAAAAATATGGGAAAAGCATCAAAGAATGCATGGCTCCAAGAACTTGAAGAAATCAACCAAATCATTCAAGCAACAAATTCTTAGTTTAGGAGATTTCTACAAGAAGAAGAAGAGGAGAGAGATTGCAACTTTAGTTACAAGCCCAAGAAGATTCCTTAGTAAAGTTGTAGTGTAATGAAGGCTTAGCGAAGGCATCCTCACCTGATCCAAAATTGACAATTGAGGTAAACAATCTCAATTACTTTTAAATTTTATGTCCTCCTCATTATGATGATAAATTTGGTTCTTTTGAAAATCACACCACAAACATTTTCTTGAAGTTAATGAAGAAAATGGGATATGAAGGAAAATGTCTCAGAGTTAATGGCCAAGGCATTGTGAATCACATCCAAGTGGTAGAATCACCTCAATAAGAAGGATTAGGATATATCAAAGAAGAATATGGAGCATGTTTCAAGACCATCAACGAAAGCGACTCCAAAGTCATAAAACCAAGAGAGTCTTCTAGCAATGAGTTTGAATTAGTGCAGGCTAAGAGCACATCACACCATTCCAACAATTGTGATTGCAGGTCGTCTCCAAAGGGAGGTGACAATTTTATAGGATGAGCTAAGGAAAATTATCCTCACCAGAGTTGAACCAAATACAACCATTTAAGGAAAGTTTTTTCCACCAGGAAGAAGCCAAGACATGAAGACCCTTCTCCATAATAGGAGAAAAAGAAGGGAAAGAAAGCTTGGATGAAGAAAAACCATTGAAACCATTAAAACAAGGGTGGACATCAGAAAGCCTCATGTTGGAAGATCTATCCAGAGGTACGTCGAAATAAGGTCCAAAATCTTATGAAAGCACCTATGAAAAAAGCATCCCTTTTGCAAGAACCAATAGATGAGAAAGTGGAGCACATTGTAACCCTTCAAGAAACCACATAGGAAGAAAGAAAACTATGGAAAGAGAGCCCATTAGCCTAGTTAGGTAAGATATGGGTAGCCTTTTTAAGTATTTGAGTATGGCCACCATTGTAAATAACATTTTATTTCGAATCCCCCACAGATGGGAGATTTTTTTTGTAAAATTAGTGAAATGTATAACATCAACTAAGTATGCAACATAGTGATAATTTTTTTCCTTTTGTTGGATAACAAAGGGCATTGGTTATGTTGTAAATCAAAGATACATGTCTCATCTCTATATGTAAACTTTTGGAGTCCAAAATTCCTTTAGTTGGAAGGATTGATATAGGAGTATCCAAAAAGTTGCAAAATTAAAAGTCCTCAAATATCAGTATAAATGGCACCAAGTTGTAGATCTTGGCGAGAGATTTCCTATGGCGTGAATGACACCTTAAAAGGATTTTGTATGAGGAATATATGGCTTTTGAAGTTTCATAGAAATGGGAAAAGAAAGGGAACTGATAGTGCCACATGGAATCACCAAAAGAGGCCATGTGGCACCATCCAAGAGGTGCCACATGTCACCCTCTAGATGCATCCATGTGGACTATGTTTTTAGGTGAGAAGGACCAATCGTTGAGTACCATGTGGCAATAGATTGTAAGAGAAATAAAATCAAAATAAATTAGGAGAAGACACAAACAAGAGGGCTCCCTCAAGCAACCAAACAGAGAAGACAACTTCCTATCAAGCACACAAATAATTTCTATGGTTACTGTTATTTGTGCAATTAATTTGGTCATAAAGTTGTTGAATGCAAATTGTATGCAAAGAAGAATATTAAATCACAAAGAAATACACCATTTTCTCCATTTCTTGGACACACAAGATATTATGTGTGCGATAACCTTGGGCACAAAGCCAAAGAATTAAAACTTCCATATACCCTAAAGAACACTAGATAGATGATGGAAGCCAATCAAAGCATACTGAACTTTGAATAAAAAAGAAATGCTTACAATAGAAAGAAACCTAATAAAGTGTGGAAGAGGAAGAAAGAAGAGCAACTTGTTAAATCAATGACATAATGAAGTCATCAAGGTTTTATGGGGAGCTTCTCTAAGTAGTAAAGCAGCCATCCAGTCAATGAAAATGAAGAAAATGCAAAAGAACCTGGATGACACAAAGGGGATTCTAAAGGTAACAGAAAGAGATTTGACCATGGCCAAGGTTACTGATCAAAATACCATAATGACTACTATGTTGCTTGCAATGAAATTAAAGAATTGAAGGAAAATGTAAAGGGGAATATGTCCCTCATACAAGACAGGGAGATTATCTAGAATCATATTATTCACACTATGAGAAATATTTTGGAATTCATGTTGATTGTAGCAGAGGAAAAGGTTATTATCAGAGACTTGGAGGGCATCATTTCTTCCAGTAAATAGAAAATCTAACAACGTGCAAACCTAGCTAAGAAGATAATTGCTTTTCTTAATTCCAATACATCACGGGAATTAAGAGATATGCAAATTGAATACAGAACAAAGTTAGTGCTAAAGGTTAATAAAATGACATCGAAGAATTTATATAGAAAAACAACTAAGACAAAGCTGGGAGAAATTAAAGAAGTTGTTCTAAAATTCAACACCAACTTTGATAAAATAACAAGGGCATGATTGCACTCGTGCTGGGATCAATAGGGAAATCTTCTTCTCTGGGAAACTTATGAAACCCTGTTGGTAGAGGCAAAGAGTAATATTGGCACTTCCAATGAAAAAACAATAGTTCTGAAAGGGGCAACAATTGTTAATTATCTTCACAAATATTTTCAGTTGTTATGGTTTATTAAGACTCTTTTTATTGAGAAGCCAACTTACAACCAAATTACTAATTTAATAATGGCTCACACAAGATTTGTAAGGAGTCAAAGCTTAGATTTGACATTGTGGAAGAAATACATAGATTGGATGTCTCCTACAGTAGCAACAACAGAAGTTGGACCCTCTACAAACAACCCTGCACATGAATCACAAGTTACTCAATGAAAAATGGCCACCTGTTATTTTCATGAGATTTTTCAAAATTGTACTTGTAATAATAATATAATTTTGTCATTATTTTATCATAGATAAAATCCTTCGAAGGACCGAATAGACCAAAGTAGTTCAAGTAGTTAGTCGTTTTCTGACAGTTCACTGTTTCATAACTGTCATTATTGTAATGATCATACAAAAGAAATTTTGGAGATCCATGGAGGGTTCTGAATTTTGACTTCAGAATGCAAAGTATTTTTCTGTGTAATGTTTTTTTCATCTTCTTCAAGATTTAGATAAATCTTTTCAAGGTGATTCTAAACATATCTTTGAATGTGATATGTTCTCTTACTTCTTTGTGAATCATTTGATATTTTTCCTCTATGGGAAAGAGTAATAAAAATGTTGGTTTTTAATGATACATTTTTACTAAATTCACAGTATCTGTAAATTAAAGTAACCTTAATATGCACTCCTCTTTTATATATTTTCTTTCCACCGTATTCCATATTTCTGCTAAAGTTTGAAGCAAGAGATTACGTAATAAGTAGCCTTTTATTCAAAACTTTCAATCATCTCTTTCATGACTTCACTACAACTTAAAATAAAATTCATTGTTAGAGAGGCCAATTTGAAAGGTGTTCTTATCCCAAGAAGATTTCATAATTATTACCTGTAAAAATACTTCTAAATTTTCACAATGGGACAACAAATAAAGCTTGTTATCTTTCTAAATAAATGTCTTAGGCACTAGCCTCTACACAATCAGGGGTTGTCTCCTAAGGTTACAACTTATACCATGACCCCAAGACTCACCTCAGGGCTTAGACCTCATTTTCCCCAAGGCAGGCATTTTGTCTAGTACTCAATGATGCCCAACATATCACAATGATGGCACAAATCCCTCCACAACCAACTAAGGTACAAAGCCTAAGGAATAGATGTTCTTACACCACTTATGGATTTTTTCATCCCAATCCAATTCTAGGCACTCGGCCTCCTCAAGATGGTCCCATAGCTCCTCGAAAGTTATGCATTAAGAGTTATACAAGGAAAAACAAAAGATACTTGTTACAAAAAATATTATCACCATGACTATTTGCAGTCAGTATGGGTCTATCATCATTCATACTGTCCTCCTTAGCAAGTCTCAAACCTCAGCTCTTCATGTCAAGCTTTGAAAATGAGAGAAAGTCCTTAAAAATCAATAAAGCTCTGTTTCTGCACTTTCTCTTACTGTTACCTGCGGTCCCGCACCCCATGGTCATGTTACCTGTGGACCTGCCCGCTCTGTCTCTAAAGGAGTGGGTGTGGACCCCTGTGAAAGTCAAAAAGGCACAAGTTTATTCTTAAAAACTCACTTTGGGTTAATTCTGGATGATTCTAGCAGGAATCTTGACGTGGATGGTTCGCTCCTAGGTGGTTTATGCATCCCAAAACTAAAGGAGCTAATCCCTTGATGAGAGGAGCTTATCCCTTTGAAGGAGGGATTTATCCCTTTGAAGGTGGACCTAATAACTTCCCTCCATTGCACTATAAATTAAGGCATTGGGCTGGTTGCTAGAGAGGTTGGAAGCTGAACATTTTTGAGGGTAAATGCTGTTAGAATTGAGACTTCCTAGTTAAGCTTGAGAGGAGAGATTACATACCTTTTGGCTTCATTGGGAAGAGAGTGAAACTTGTCAAAGTAGAGGAGATTCTTGCTGGACCCTGGGAGGAGCTTTTAAAGCATCAAGGCACCAAGGTTGTAAAGTTCTTCTTTGATTAAAGTTAATACAATCATATTCATTTTTCTCAACAAATTGTCTTATGTGATTTGTTTCATGAATTCCTTCATCATCATGATAAATATGCTTTATTATATTGGCTTTTCAGGTGCTATTTAATTTGTGTGCTTGTTTGTGTTTGCAGATTCTTTACAAGGGAGCTCATTTGGATCAACGGAGCGTGGCTTCCACAAACTTGCATTGGACCCAAGGTAGGCCTAAAACACTTGTTTGCCTTTATTTATAAATTGCATATTTAGAGAAAGATAGAATTTGTTTGGTTTGCTTGTCACTAGATATCATTAGATACTAGGGAGGTCGGTCTTGTCCGCAAGAATGACTTATCCGGCCGACAAAATGGCGACTCCGCTGGGGACTTGAATTTTTGATTTTTCCTTTGCTTTTACTTTGACTTGAGAAACTGTGTCTTTGTTTCTGTTTTTGGCTTGATGTGTGTGGGATTGGGTAGGTTTAGTAGATCTTGAATTATTTTTTGTTTTTCATACTTTTGGGAGAGGACCGCACCCTCTGCTTGTAACACAGTGCGGACATACCCGCACTTTTGCTTTACACACAGAGCGGTACTGCACCTGGGTAAACTGGGGGCCTGCGGACCCTGTCAAAATTTTGAAAAACTTGAGATTTTCTCTTTCAGTTAGCTTAGGATTTGTTTAGGTGTTTTTAGCCTCTGCCCAGATCTGCACATGACTTGTCAATAACTTTTCTTAAGTTAATTCCATTGGCATTAGGGTTTTAGGTGAAATTCCTAGAATTTTTTTGTGCCAGGCTTGATTTTCTTTTGGGTCTTGTAGTAACTCAGAGCTTGGAAGCCCTTAGAAACCTCAGATCACCTTGGTTTTTGCTGGCTTTCTTATGAGTCTGACCGTTTGGTAAAATCTGCCTTTGTTGAGGAATCCATCTTTTTTATCTCTTTGCGAAACTTCGAAAGGACTTGTGTTGAAAGTTTTGGATTTCATTTTTAGAAAAGAAAACAAAAATTGGTTGTTTTTTGACTGATTTGTGGTTTTGGACAAATTAGTCCTTAGTTTGCTTATAGCTAAGTAAAACATCCTTGAAAAGAAGTCTTGTAAGCTTTTACTTCAAATAGTTTTTTAGAATTTATAGATCTCAAGATTAGATTTTTCATAGTTTTGAGTGTTTTATAAAAAAATAAAAAAAATCTCTTTTGAAAAAGTTTGTTTTAGTAGTATTTGAGTGTTTGAAAAGAAAGGGAAATTTTCGTGAGCATAACTAGTTGTCTCATTTTTGAGTGTATTGGAAAAGACAAAAAGCTATTCTTTTGATTTGATTGTTAAGGAAAGATTTGTTTTTACAAGCATTTGCATTCTCAACTCTCTCTTTAGCTAGAAATTCATTGAAGGGAAAAGATTGCTTATCATCTTAAGTGCATTTTTTTAGTGATTTGGAGTTGAGTGTTCACACCATAAGTTTCATCTCCACACCTTTTGACTTAAGAAAAAAACCAATAAAAAGAACGCTTAAAGTAAGATCTATCTAGTAATCTTTTTATTTCTAGGGCTCTTTATCACCAACATAGCTTAGGCTAGTATCTTGGAGTAGGGAGTAATTAACTCTCCAAGATAGTAAAACAAACAAGTAGTTGTATCTTGCGGTAGGAGATAAATTCCAATTGTTACATCTATGCTCTGGGAAATCTCCTCTTAAAGGAGAAGCACGAGATCATATCTGAATCAGTGTGGGAATCAATCCTTCCTCATTGGGAACGATAGAAGATATTCACGTATTAAAAATGGTAAACCTCTGATTGACCATTATCGAGGAGCCTGGGGTCACTTGTTGGTAAACCTTGGATTATGTCAAGGAGCCTTCAAGGGGATTGAGCTTGTTACTTTGCCCTTGCGTGCGTATCGGATCGTAGACTGTTCCCCCAGGTATAGTTGTTTTCGTTGGTAACCATAGTGACCATATTCTATAGGATTCTTTCCTAAGGTGATGGTGGAGGGAAGATCCCACTGTACCTGGAGCAAACGTCGGCTAGACTCACTTGGATTTTCTGGGGCGTTCTCTTCACTCGAGATGGTTTAGTGAAGAAACTTGTGCTAGTCTATTCATTAAGCAGGTTGTCGGGGTAACTGTTCTAACCGCCATTTCTGTATTGAACTCTGCGACGTTGGATTTCATCACCAACTAGTGTTTTCGGTATGGAAAGTTACTGTTTGTGTGTGGTTTGATCTCCTAGATTCTTTAGGTGTGTGATTCAAAATTTTTTGGTTCTTTAGAGGCTTTAGGTGGTTTTCATTGAGATTTTTCTTTGTTTGCGTGTGAAGTAGTTAAAATATTTAATCGTGGCTGAATTACCGAGGAAGTCCCGTAGACTTCGGGGCCAACCTCCTGAGTTTTCACCAAGCCAGCTTGAATGGCTACGAGTCCCTGTAACTCCTAGCGACAGTAGAGTTGGGTCACCTGAAGAAGGAGAGTCTTCATTGGTTGTACATCCCGATTATCAAGCTCTACTAGCAGATTATAATCCACAATCTATTTCATTTTCCGAAGTTACTCGTAGTTTTGCATCTACTAGTGATTTAGCTGAGGAACCTGAAATATCTGAACCTGAAACTGAACCTGCTGCTACTCCAACATCAGGATCTGCCTCTCCAACTTCCAGTGGTCTTGGTTCACCCAGGGTAGAAAGAGTCATTACCCAAAATCTTCCTGTTGGACTTATTGCTATTGAAGAACTTGTTACTCCGAAAGAAGGTATCCCTATCCCTGAAAATCAACCAGCTATAGAACTTAGGGAGCGTGAATCGATCTTTTACAGTCCACCTAGGAGGGATGCTTGGTATCTTTCAATGACCAATTTTTTGGAAAACCCGTGACTAAGTTTTTCACCACCTCGCATTCCTTTTCATCCCACACCTAGGGGTTATTATCCTCCGTTAAATATGTCAAGACAGTCGTCCATGTTTTCTCAATGTCCAGAAACCTTTTTATACGGCGGTACTTCTGTTCCCTCTGGGTATCAGTCACTTACTGGTACTTTTTCGGGAGCATCTCCTCAACCTATTGAACAAGGGTTATTAACTAGTAATAATGGAACCAAGCCATTGAGTGTAGAATATATTCTTATGATGTCAGGTACTATTCCTAATCCGCAACCCCAAAGTGGCCAGTTACCGCCTGGGGGGCAGCCTCAAGGTCCTCAATTATCGCCTGGGGGGCAGCCTCAAGGTACCCAATTACCGCCTGGGGGGCAACCTCAAGGACAGTACATACCTACGGGACAGTACATTCCTCAAGGTCAACCCCAGACTCAGTATGTACCCCAGGGTCAACCCCAGTATCAATATGTACCTCAAGGTCAACCCCAGTATCAGTACGTGCCTCAAGGTTATCAACCTCAAGGTCAGTACCCAACCCAAGGTTTCCAACCACCTTCTGGTCAATCATTTGTCCAAGGAGCTAGAAATGTACCTTTGAATTATCAACCCTACCCTCAACCCGATTATGGTCCTCAATATTCTCAACCTGCTATGGGTCCGTACCCCGGAATGAATTTAGTGTGGGATCCATCTCAATCTCAATAGATCTTGCAACTGAATGTGCAGTTGTCATCTCAATCTGGACAACCCTTGGTTTCTGGTTCAACCCAGCAACCTGTCCAGTCTACTATTCAAACTTCTGTACCTTCTGTAGTTTCTCAGCTTGGGCATAGTACGCCTCGTACTCTGCCTCAAACGACTGCTGCAGCTCCTGCAACATCTGTTCAATCTACCCCACCTACTTCTGGAGTATCGACAGCTCTGGTTTCTACTATTCCTGTATCAACTCCTCAAGCATCTTTACCTCAGTCTGGATCCACAATTCAGACTTCAGTTCAAATGCCTGTAGGACAACCTGGTCCAGGTATGGTTGTCACAAGTCAACCTCAATTTACTTATCAACCGTACCAGGGACAATACCAATTCGGTCCTGCTGTGCAGCAGCTAGTCTATCAGTATCAACCGTACCCTGGATATACATATCAACAACCTCAACAACCCCAGTACGGTCTGGTTAATCCTGGTTTTCCGAGAGGATATAATATCCCAAATGTAATTCCAATTCCTAGTTATCCTGGATATCCTCCTCCTGGGGTTGGTCTCATGACCCAGGGTTTCGGGGACCCTAATCGTCAGTTACTGTTCATTGCAACTTTGGACTTGCCTGACTTCTCGCGCCTTACAAATGATCCAATTAACTATCTTCCGTTTTGGCCGCCAATGCCGAATAAGTTGCCTAGTGATATTCCTAAGTTTGAAGGCAAATTAGGAGAGGACCCGTCGAACCATGTGATGACTTATCACCTTTGGTGTGCATCTAATTTCATTTTAGATGATTCAATTTGTTTAAGGCTTTTTCAACGCACTCTAATTGGTCTTGCGGCCAAGTGGTACATTGAGTTACCGCAAGCCACTTTTTATAACTTTAGTTAGTTAGCTACTTCGTTTTTAACTCATTTTTAGTTGCCAGTCAGATATGACAATGGCACGAAATTATTAACTTCATTAAAACAGTCAACGTCCACTTACATTTCAGATCACATTCATGAATGGAGACATCGACGACGTTTAGTGAAAGTTTTTATTCCAGATCAGATCTTAGCAGAATGGTTTGTCAAATCTTTATTACCGAAAATCACTGAGGATGTAGCTAAGGCAGGAGTCGTTACTGAAGAGCAAGTAATTGCTCAAGCTCAATACCTTGACTTAGTTTATACGCAGTCAGGTACGTTACATGAGAAAATTGTTAGGATATTCCGACACATAGGAAATAGTTAAGTACAACTTGGTCTAGTATAGAGTTAGGTAAAGTGTGTTTCTTTACTATATACATTTTGTAACTTACAATCCGACGGTCACGATATGTAGTGATCCGACGGTTCATTCTCTCCTCGGTATTACCGACACTTGATGCGTGGCTTAGCACCCGATTGGTCCATGATCTCTATTTAAAGAGCATGGAGGGTCATTTGTAGGGTAATCCGTCTATGAGAGAAGCATATGTAAATTTTCATTCTTTTATTAATAAATTTCTTGAAGTGGCCGCGTTGGCTCAGGCCATGGACTGTTTCCCTCTTTGAGGGTTTTAACCACATCAAAATACTGGTGTATTGATCTGTGATCTGTTTGTGAGCGGTGTCCTTCGGTGTTCTATCTGAGGAACTTACCCTGTAAATTCCTACATGCTAGGCTCTAGTGCCTCCTTCCTTCTCCTATTGTGTCATATTTGTAAATCCTTCAATCCTATCCCAAGTTGTTCTTAAGGGGGGGTGTTAGGATATTCCGACATATAGGAAATAGTTAAGTACAACTTGGTCTAGTATAGAGTTAGGTAAAGTGTGTTTCTTTACTATGTACATTTTGTAACTTACAATCTGACGGTCATGATATGTAGTGATCTGACGGTTCATTCTCTCCTCGGTATTACCGACACTTGATCCGTGGCTTAGCACCCGATTGGTCCATGATCTCTATTTAAAGAGCATGGAGGGTCATTTGTAGGGTAATCCGTCTATGAGAGAAGCATATGTAAATTTTCATTCTTTTATTAATAAATTACCTGAAGTGGCCGCGTTAGCTCAGGCCGTGGACTGTTTCCCTCTTTGAGGGTTTTAACCACGTCAAAATACTGGTGTATTGATATGTGATCTATTTGTGAGCAGTGTCCTTTGGTGTTCTGTCTGAGGAACTTACCCTGTAAATTCCTACATGGTATCAGAGCTATTTGAGGGCCGCGTTCGTTGGTGATCCAAATATGAAGCCGGTAGAACTGCATTCGACTACCGTTTCCTAGATCTACTATTTATAACTGCTTTCGAGCCGAGAGGACTACTCTGTTGTATTGGGAGTATCTGTTCCAGTGAGGAACCGCTTTCGTTTCATGCGAAAAGGTTTCCGGTAGCCCTAGCTGTGTCATTTTTAAGATCTGGAGGTATACAGTGTTTATTTGCAGTTTACAGTTATTTTCTCTCTGTTTATTTCGGTTTTCGGTTTATTTAGCCTTTTTTTATTACCGGATCTATACCTTTCATTTCTGCATATGCTCTTTTCCCTGCGACTTTGTGGGACCTAGGCAAATCAGAAACAGAAAGGAAGGATTTTTCTCATGCGTATGCTCTTTTTCGCTGCACCTTAGTGTGATCTCGGAAAATCAGAAACATTGAGGAAAATATTTAGTTTCTGGCTAAAGCTAACTTCGAGCCGCAAGGTTCATTTTTTTTTGTATGTCCTTGTTGGGTTTTGTGTTTTTTGTTTTGTAGGGAAAAAGAGCTTTCTCAAAGGAAGCACGCAACCCAAAGCATCAACCTCTCTCTCTCTCTCTCTCTCCCTCTCTCCCTCTCTCTCTCTTTTTGTATAGCTCACTTGGTGCAAAGCTAATTTATGAGAGTAGAGGTCTTGGGTTCAAGTCTCCATTTTGTGGGGGCGGATTTTTCATTTCCGCACATTCCCGCACTTCGTCGACGACTTAATCAAATTTTCTTCAAAAAGTCATAACTTCTTCATCCAGAAGCCGTTTTCAGAACCGTTTTTTTTGAAACAGCCTAATTTTTCGATATCTTTCCATTGAAACACTTAGTTTCAGCATCTATAGCTTCATTTTTTTTTTTAAATGGAAAGTCCATGCCAAGTTATTCTTGACAGCACCAACTACTTCCAATGGTGGTCCTACATTGTGGATTTACTTAGAAGTAAAGGTCTTTACAGAATAGCCACAGGCCAAGAGACAAAACCGAAAGATGAAGACAAGGTAGCTAAATGGGAAAATAGGCAAGACCAAGCACGTGGGTTGATAGGGATGTCTATTTCTCCAGATCTTAGATTCCATATTGCAGAACTTGATACTCCTGATGAAGCAATGAAACAGATTACTAAAGTCTTTGGAATTAAAAATGAACTTAAAGCCCATCAACTTGAAAATGAATTGCTTACATTGGACCCCAATAATTTTTCTTGCATTGAATATTTTTTGTCCAAGTTCAAGACCCTTAGACTTCTCTTGGAAGGTGTTAAGGTTAAGAAAGAAGATAGTAGCCTTATCTACTCCATTCTTACTAAGTTGGGACCAGCCTATTCTATGTTTGTTTCCACCTTCCATTCTACAAGAGAAGCCTTCATTTCTCAAGGACAAACCTACAAGTCCCCTTCCTTTGATTCCTTTTGTGATTCTTTAATAAGAGAACAAGAAAAACTCTTACACCTTGGTCTTCTTCATCTTGGAAACTCTTCTAAGAAAGTGTTAGCCGCCCAGCAACAACCAAATCCAAAGAATCCTAAGAAGTTGTATCCTAAAAAGAATGGTCCTAAACCAAACAAGGGTCCTAAGCAATTTCAACCTCAAAATGAAAAATCATTTCAACAAAATGATAAGACAAATAAAAACAAAGGGAAGAAGACTGATAGACATTGCAACTTTTGTAATCGAGATGGACACTTAGAATCCAAATGCTTTAAGAAGATGGAAGCCTTGGAAGCAGCAATGAAGAAGCATAACATCCATTTGGAGCAATCTTCAACTTCAACTTCATCTTCAGGAATGGCACTTTCTGCATGTGGTTGTCAAGCATCTCGGTCTGGCTATGCACTAAATGTATCTTCTTCTTCTCATTCTCATGAGTGGCTCATTGATTCTGGAGCTTCTTATCACATGGCCAAAAACAAAGCCATGTTTTCTTCTTTAAATGATTGTAACACCAAAAACATATATGTTGGTGATGAAAGATCTCTTAGTGTTGTAGGGACTGGAACTGTTCATCTAGACAATGGTCAGTTTAATGATGTATTATGTGTTCCAACCTTATCCTGCAACCTTCTATCTGTATATCAGATAACCCATTCAGGTGAAGGTAAAATCGTTGAATTTTCACATCACGATGTTGTAATTAAGGACCTAAGAGATCCTAGACAGATTTTAGCTACTGGCATTGCGGATGATTCTACAAGGTTGTATAAGTTTCACAACTTTGGGTCATCAAATCTTCCCTCAGTATTTGTTGCTCATAATGATGAAGTGAGCAAACTTTGGCATGAGCGATTTGGTCACTTAAACTATCGCTCTCTTCAGAATCTATGTAAAGAAAATATGGTGACAGGTCTTCCAATGGTATCTTGCAGAGATGGTGTTTGTTCTGGATGTGTACTCGAAAAACATCATCGGGACAGTTTTGAAAAACGTGCCTCTTGGCACGCCTCAGCCCCTTTACAGCTCGTGCATAGTGATTTATGTGGTCCACTTCTAGTTGCTTCATTCTCTGGCTACAAGTATTTCTTGACTTTCATTGATGATTTCTCTAGACGCACTTGGGTATACTTCTTAAAACTCAAGAGTGAAGTATTTAACATATTCTTGGCCTTTAAGGCCTTTGTTGAAAAACAATCTGGACATCAAATTCTTAAGCTAAGATCTGATAATGGCGGAGAATATGTTAAAAACACATTCATCAACTTCTTCACTGAGAATGGAATTCAAATGCAACATACTATTCCATATACTCCACAACAAAATGGTGTTGCTAAAAGGAAGAATCACACCTTAAAGGAAATGGCTAATTGTATGCTTCAATCTAAAGTACTTAGTCTTAATTATTGGGCAGAAGCAATTAACTGTGCAAATTACATAATAAATCGCACTCATACTAAGGTTTTAAAGAATATCACTCCAGAAGAAGCATGGAGCTCAATCAAACCAGATGTAAGTCACTTTCGTGTTTTTGGAAGTGAAGCATGGGCCCATATTCCAAATGAGAAACATAAAGCTTTAGAACCTAAGAGTGAAAAATGTATTTTTGTTGGATATTCTAAAGATGTCAAAGGATATAGACTTATTCCACTTAAGTCCAAAAATGTTATCATTAGAAGAGATGTAAAGTTTGCTGAAAATAAATCGGCCTACAAGCCTAGTTCGGCGGATGTGCCACCTCTCCCTATCTCTTCTATTTTTGAAAATATTTCTTCTTCAGATGATGAAAGTGAGGATGAAAATCCTCCCCCACCTTCTCAGGATCCTCCTTCAGCTCCTCAGCTTCCAAAATGGGTCCATGCTACTCGGGATGCAGTAGGTGATCTTGCCGGTGATCCTACAGATCAGCGATGTACACGTTCTCAGTTCGAGAGAGCCTCTTCTTTACTTGCTCAAGCTTCAGTGAATTATGATCCTGACACCTTTGCAGAAGCTTCAGGCCATCCAGATTGGGAAGAAGCTATGAATGAAGAATATCATTCATTATTGGCAAATGATACATGGGATCTTGTTCCTCTACCAAAGGGACGAAAACTTGTTAGATGCAAATGGGTTTACAAAACCAAGTATGGACCAGATGGGAAAGTTGATAAACATAAAGCTCATCTTGTTGCTAAGGGTTTTTCATAAGTTGAAGGCATTGACTATACTGAAACCTTCTCCCCTGTTGCCAAAATGAACTCTATACGCCTTGTTCTTTCCCTTGCTGCCTCTTTCAAATGGGAAGTCCATCAGATGGATGTCAAATCCGCCTTCTTGCATGGGGAATTGCATGAAGAAATCTATATGGAACAACCTATTGGCTTTATAAAAATAGAATCCAGCCTTGTATGTCGGCTTCAGAAATCCCTTTATGGTCTCAAGCAAGCTCCTCGAGCTTGGTATGCCAAAATGGATAACTTTCTTTTAGAAAATGGCTTTTCTAGGTGTCATTCTGACAATACTGTCTACACCAAGAAAGTGGGAAAGTCTCTTATCATTCTTGTTCTTTATGTTGATGATCTTATCCTGACTAGTAGTGATCCAAACCCTATAAATCATGTGAAGACTAGCCTTAAAAGGAAGTTTGAAATGATAGACTTAGGACACTTACATTATTTTCTTGGTCTTCAAGTCTTGCAATCCAAAGAAGGTATTTCCCTTTCCCAGTCCAAGTATGCTTGTGATATTCTACGCCATTTCCACATGGAAGACTGTAAGCTAGCCCCTTCTCCCTTTCAGTCTGGAGTCAAACTCTCAGTCACTTGTACTTTTCCTGAAGTTGATGCTACCTTATACCATCAACTTGTAGGAAAAATTTTGTATCTAACCCATACTCGTCCTGACCTTTCCTTTGCCGTTGGCCTTGTTGCTCGGTTTATGGAAAACCCACATGAAAGTCATTGGAAAGCAGCTAAAAGAATACTTCGTTATGTTCGAGGTACAGTTCAGTTTGGGATTCATTACAGTGCTGAAGCAGTTCCTCTATTGGTTGGTTTCACTGATTCCAATTGGGCTAGTGACCCTGATGATCGGAAGTCTACTGCAGGTTATGTGTTCACTCTTGGTTTAGGACCTATTGCATGGGCTTGCAAGAAACAAGGTGCCATTTTTGTTTCTTTAGCAGAAGCAGAGTATCGTGGTGCCGTAGAAGCTAGTAAGGAAGTCTTGTGGCTTCGTCAGATCCTGTCAGAGTTTGGCTTTCAGCAGCAGCATTAGACTACACTTTGGTGTGATAATCAAAGTGCCATTCAGCTATGCAAAGATCCAGTCCAACATAAGTGCAGCAAACACATTGAACTGCACATGCACTTCATCAGAAAGCTCATTCACGACCATGTTCTTGAAGTGCAATATTGTTCAACAGATGATCAAGTTGTAGACATATTTACAAAGGCTCTCACAGAGGCGAAGTTCACTAAACTTCGATTTATGGTTGGAGTTCAGGAAGTAGTAACTAAGGGGGAATAGGCTCTAGTGCCTCCTTCCTTCTCCTATTGTGTCATATTTGTAAATCCTTCAATCCTATCCCAAGTTGTTCTTAAGGGGGGATGTTAGGGTATTCCGACACATAGGAAATAGTTAAGTACAACTTGGTCTAGTATAGATTTAGGTATACAGTTAGGTAAAGTGTGTTTCTTTACTATGTACATTTTGTAACTTACATTCCGACGGTCACGATATGTAGTGATCCAACGGTTCATTCTCTCCTCAGTATTACTGACACTTGATCCGTGGCTTAGCACCCGATTGGTCCATGATCTCTATTTAAAGAGCATGGAGGGTCATTTGTAGGGTAATCCGTCTATGAGAGAAGCATATGTAAATTTTCATTCTTTTATTAATAAATTGCCTGAAGTGGCCGTGTTGGCTCAGGCCATGGACTGTTTCCCTCTTTGAGGGTTTTAACCACGTCAAAATACTGGTGTATTGATCTGTGATCTGTTTGTGAGCAGTGTCCTTTGGTGTTCTGTCTGAGGAACTTACCCTGTAAATTCCTACAAAAATCCCCGACCTTCCTAAACAAAATCAGATAACTGCAGCTCCTTTAGGGTCTCATGTCGCTGATGGTATGATTGGTACGGTTAATACCAAAAGTAAGAAGAAATCTTCCAAGAATTCTTCTCTTATCATAACTTTACCAGATTCCCCGACAGGAGATTCTTCTGCGGAAATTTCCGCTGATATTCATGTTGTAGAGTCATCTACAGCCAAATCAAAATCCGGCGGTAAAAAGAAAGGGAAGAAGAAAAATAAAACAGATAAAAATTCGAAAGAGAAACCAGAAAAAACGGAATCAACTGATGAGAAACGCAAACCTCGTTATCCTTGTCTCATTTGTGACGAAGAGCATTTTACAAGAGACTGCCCTCATCGTGCTGAGGTTGCGAAAATCGTCAAAGGTTCCCAAACGCTTGTTGTTTTGAAGGATCCTTCTCCTAGTCAAGACAGTAAGATGATAGGTTCTTCCTCAAATGCCTCAAAAGAACCCATAATGATGATGTCCCATGTTAGGATTGCGACTCGATCGCAAGATTATGGAAGTAAAAGTCCTGTTGGTGGTAAGGAAGCAAAATCTTCTAATTTGAACCCATCAACTTCAACTCCCGGTTCTGATCCACTACAGATTGAGAAACCTAACCCAGACTTGGTAATCAAACCGCCCGCCAAGGGTATACTTTGAAAGTCAGCTTTCAATCCACATGCGAGAGCTGCTTATAACTATAACATTGTTGAAGATTTGGCTATTTCACCTTCAGCAAAGTCGGCTTTGGAAGTGCTACAATCATGTCCAGCACAGCGTAAATTGCTATTGTCTGCTATAGGAGCTGTTGACATTTAGGACTCGAACCTTATAATTTTCGATCTAGAAAATAGTACACCTCGCTTACCTCATCAAATAGCTTTCCAGATCCTAGTGTTAGTAAAAAACAGACCTTGTTATAGGACTGTGATTGATGAGGGAGCCTCAATGTGTATTATTTTGATCCAGTGTTGGTGATCCCTTAGTTCTCCTACACTTAATCAATCCCCGACAATTCTAAAGGCCTTTGATGGCCGTGGGTTCCATCCTCTTGGCATTCTACAGGATTTACCTGTTAGGATATTCCGACACATAGGAAATAGTTAAGTTCAACTTGGTCTAGTATAGAGTTAGGTATAGAGTTAGGTAAAGTGTGTTTCTTTACCGTTGTACATTTTGTAACTTACAATCCGACGGTCACGATATGTAGTGATCCGACGGTTCACTCTCTCCTCGGTATTACCGACACTTGATCTGTGGCTTAACACCCGATTGGTCCATGAGTTCTATTTAAAGCGCATGGAGGGTCATTGTTCGGGTAATCCATGCATGAGAGAAGCTTATGTAAATTTTCATTCTTTGATTAATAAATTGCCTGTAGTAGCCACGTTGGCGCAGGCCGTGGACTGTTTCCCTCTTTGAGGGTTTTAACCACGTCAAAAATACTGGTGTATTGATCTGTGATCTGGTTGTGAGCGGTGTCCTTTTGGTGTTCTTTCTGAGGAACTTACACTGTAAATTCCTACATGGTATCAGAGCTATTTCAGGGCCGCGTCCGTTGGTGATCCAAATCTGAAGCCGGTAGAACTGCATGCGGCTGTCGTTTCCTAGATCTGTTGTTTCTGACTGCTTTCGGGCCGAGAGGACTGCTCTGTTGCATTCGGAGCATCTGTTCCAATGAGGAACCCCTTTTGTTTCACGCGAAAAGGTTTCCAGTAGCCCTAGCTGTGTCATTTTTCAGATCGGGAGGTATACAGTGTTTTTGCAGTTTACTGTTATTTTCTCTCTGCTTATTTCAGTTTCGGTTTATTTAGCCCTTTTTTAAACCGGATCTATACCTTTCATTTCTACGTATGCTCTTTGCCCTGTGACTCTGTGCGATCTGGGCAAATCAGAAACAGAAAGGAAGGATTTTTCTCATGCGTATGCTCTTTTCCCTGCACCCTAGTGTGATCTCGGAAAATCAGAAACATTGAGAAAAATATTTAGTTTTTCGGCTAAAACTAACTTTGAGCCGCAAGGTTCATTTTTTTTAAATATCTAGTTTTTTAGCTAAAGCTAACTTCAAGCCGCAAGGTTCGTTTTTCTTTGCATATTCGTGTTGGGTTTTGTGTTTTGTGTTTTGTAGGGAAAAAGAGCTTTCTCAAGGCAAGCACGCAAACCAAGGCCCCCCCCCCCCTCTCTCTCTCTCTCATATTTTTTGTAATTGGTTCAAAGATATTTTAAGAGAGTAGAGGTCTTGGGTTCAAGTCTCCATTTTGTGGGGGCGGATTTTTTCATTCCCGCACATTCGCGCACTTTGCCGGCAACTTCAACAATTTTTTTTCAAAAAGCCATAACTTCTTCATCCGGAAGCCTTTTTCAGAGCCGTTTCTTTTAAAAGAGCCTAATTTTCCGAGATCTATCCATTGGAACACTTACTTTCAACATCTTCAGCTTCATTTTAAAAAAAAAATGGAAAGTCCATGCCAAGTCATTCTTGACAGCACTAACTACTTCCAATGGATAGCCTACATGGAAGATTTACTTAGAAGTAAAGGTCTCTACAGAATAGCCACAGACCAAGAGAAGAAACCAAAAGATGAAGACAAGGCTGCAAAATGGGAAAATAGACAAGATCAAGCACGTGGTTTGATAGGGATGTCTATTTCTCCTGATCTTAGATTCCATATTGCAGAACTTGAGACTCCTCATGAAGCATTGGAAAAAATCACTAAAACTTTTGGGATTAAAAATGAAATTAGAGCCCATCAACTTGAAAATGAGTTGCTTACTTTGGATCCTAATAATTTTTCTTGCATTGAAGATTTCTTGTCCAAATTCAAGACCCTTAGATATCTCTTGGAAGGTGTTAAGGTTAAGAAAGAAGATAGTAACCTTATTTATTCCATCCTTACTAAGTTGGGACCAACCTACTCTGTATTTGTTTCCACTTTCCATTCTACAAGGGAAGCTTTCATTTGTCAAGGAAAAGACTACAAGGCCCCTTCCTTTGACTCCTTTTGTGATTCCTTAATAAGAGAACAAGAAAAACTCTTACACCTTGGTCTTCTTAATCTTGGAAACTCTTCCAAGAAAGCGTTAGCCGCCCAGCAGCAACCAAATTCAAAGAATCCTAAGAAGTCATATCCTAAAAAGAATGGTCCTAAACCAAACAAGGGTCCTAAGCAAACTCAGCCTCAAAATGAAAGATCATTTCAGCAAAATGATAAGACCAATAAAAACAAATGGAAGAAGACTGATAGACATTGTAACTTTTGTAATCGAGATGGCCACTTAGAATCTAAATGCTTTAAGAAGATGGAAGCCTTGGAAGCCGCAATGAAGAAACATAACATCCATGTGGAGCATACTTCAACTTCAACTTCCGGAATGGCACTTTCTGCATGTCGTTGTCAATCATCTCAGTCTGGTTATGCATTAAATGTATCTTCTTCTTCTCCTTCTCATGAGTGGCTCATTGATTCTGGAGCCTCTTATCACATGGCCAAAAAGCAAGCCATGTTTTCTTCTTTAAATGATTGTAACACCAAAAATATATATGTTGGTGATGATAGATCTCTTAATGTTGTAGGGACTGGAACTGTTCATCTAGACAATGGTCAGTTTAATGATGTATTATGTGTTCCAACCTTATCCTGCAACCTTCTATCTGTATATCAGATAACTCATTCAGGTGAAGGTAAAATTGTTGAATTTTCACCTCATGATGTTGTAATCAAGGATCTAAGAGATCCTAAACAGATTCTAGCTACTGGTATTGCTGATGATTCCACAAGGTTGTATAAGTTTCACAACTTTGGGTCATCAAATCTTCCCTCAGTATTTGTTGCTCATAATGATGAAGTGAGCAAACTTTGGCATGAGCGATTTGGTCACTTAAACTATCGCTCCCTTCAGCATCTATGTAAAGAAAATATGGTGACAGGTCTTCCTATGGTATCTTGCAGAGATGGTGTTTGTTCCGGATGTGTACTCGGAAAACATCATCGGGACAGTTTTGACAAACGTGCCTCTTGGCACGCCTCAGCCCCTTTACAGCTTGTGCACAGTGATTTATGTGGTCCACTTCCTGTTGCTTCATTCTCTGGCTGCAAGTATTTCTTAACTTTCATTGATGATTTCTCTAGACGCACTTGGGTATACTTCTTAAAACTCAAGAGCGAAGTATTTAACATATTTTTGGCCTTCAAGGCCTTTTTTGAAAAACAATCTGGACATCAAATTCTTAAGCTAAGAACTGATAATGGTGGAGAATATGTTAAAAACACATTCATCAACTTTTGCACCGAAAATGGAATTCAAATGCAACATACTGTTCCATACACTCCACAACAAAATGGTGTAGCTGAAAGGAAAAATCGCACCTTAAAGGAAATGGCTAATTGTATGCTGCAATCTAAAGGACTCAGTCTTAGTTTTTGGGCCGAAGCAATTAATTGTGCAAATTATATAATCAATCGCACTCCTACTAAGGTTCTAAAGAATATCACTCCAGAAGAAGCTTGGAGTTCCATTAAACCAGATGTAAGTCACTTTCGTGTTTTTGGAAGTGAAGCATGGGCCCATATTCCAGATGAAAAGCATAAAGCTTTAGAACCTAAGAGTGAGAAATGTACTTTTGTTGGATATTCTGAAGATGTAAAAGGTTATAGACTTATTCCATTTAAGTCCAAAAATGTTATCATTAGAAGAGATGTAAAATTTGATGAAAATAAATCGGCCTGCGAGCCTAGTCCGGCGGATGTGCCACCTCTTCCTATCTCTTCTACTTTTGAAAACATTTCTTCTTCAGATGATGAAAGTGAGGATGATAATCCTCCCCCACCTTCTCAGGATCCTCAACTTCCAAGATGGGTCCGTGCTACTTGGGATGCAGCAGGTGATCTTGCCAGTGATCCTACAGATCAGCGACGTACACGTTCTCAGTTTGAAAGAGCCTCTTCTTTACTGGCTCAAGCTCCAGTAAATCATGATCCTGACACTTTTGCAGAAGCTTCAGGCCATCCAAATTGGGAAGCAGCTATGAATGAAGAATATCATTCATTGTTGACAAATGATACATGGGATCTTGTTCCTCTACCAAAGGGACGCAAACTTGTTAGATGTAAATGGGTTTACAGAACCAAGTATGGACCAGATGGGAAAGTTGATAAACATAAAGCTCGTCTTGTTGCTAAGGGTTTTTCACAGGTTGAAGGCATTGACTACACTGAAACCTTCTCCCCTGTTGCCAAAATGAACTCTATCCGCCTTGTTCTTTCCATTGCTGCCTCTTTAAAATGGGAAGTCCATCAGATGGATGTTAAATCTGCCTTCTTGCATGGGGACTTGCATGAAGAAATCTATATGGAACAACCCATTGGCTTCATCCAAACAGACTCCAGCCTTGTATGTCGACTTAAGAAATCTCTCTATGGTCTCAAGCAAGCTCCTCGGGCTTGGTATGCCAAAATGGATAGCTTTCTTTTAGAATCTGGCTTTTCTAGGTGTTATTCTGACAATACTGTCTACACCAAGAAAGTGGGCAACTCTCTTATCATCCTTGTTCTTTATGTTGATGATCTTATTCTTACTGGTAGTGATCCCAACCTTATCAACCATGTGAAGTCCAGCCTTAAAAAGAAATTTGAAATGACAGACTTAGGACACTTACACTATTTTCTTGGTCTTCAAGTCTTGCAATCCAAGGAGGGTATTTCCCTTTCCCAGTCCAAGTATGCTTGTGATATTCTTCGTCATTTTCACATGGAAGACTGTAAGCCAGCCCCTTCTCCCTTTCAGTCTGGAGTCAAACTTTCAGTCTCTTGTACTTCTCCTGAAGTTGATGCTACCTTATACCGTCAACTTGTAGGAAAACTCTTGTATTTAACCCATACTCGTCCTGATCTTTCCTTTGCTGTTGGCCTTGTTGCTCGTTTTATGCAAAACCCCCGTGAAAGTCATTGGAAAGCAACCAAAAGAATACTTCATTATGTTCGAGGTACAGTACAGTTTTGGATTCATTACAGTGCCAAAGCAGCTCCTCTATTAGTTGGTTTCACTGATTCTGAATGGGCTGGTGACCCTGATGATCGGAAGTCTACTGTCGGTTATGTCTTCACTCTTGGTTCAGGACCTATTACATGGGCTTGTAAGAAACAGGCTGCCATTTCTCTTTCGTGAGTAGAAGCAGAGTATCGTGGTGCCGTGGAAGCTAGTAAGGAAGCCTTGTGGCTTCGTCAGATCCTATCAGAGTTTGGCTTTGAGCAGCAGCATCCAACCACACTTTGGTGTGATAATCAAAGTGCCATTCAGCTATGCAAAGATCCAGTCCAGCATCAGCGCAGTAAACACATTGAACTACACATGCACTTCATCAGAAAGCTCATTCATGACCATGTTCTTGAAGTGCAATATTGTTCAACGGATGATCAGGTTGCAGACATCTTCACAAAGGCTCTCACAGAGGCGAAGTTCACTAAACTTCGATATATGCTTGGAGTTCAGGAAGTTGTCACTAAGGGGGGATAGGCTCTAGTGCCTCCTTCCTTCTCCTATTGTGTCATATTTGTAAATCCTTCAATCCTATCCCAAGTTGTTCTTAAGGGGGGATGTTAGGATATTCCGACACATAGGAAATAGTTAAGTTCAACTTGGTCTAGTATAGAGTTAGGTATAGAGTTAGGTAAAGTGTGTTTCTTTATCGTTGTACATTTTGTAACTTACAATCCGACGGTCACGATATGTAGTGATCCGACGGTTCACTCTCTCCTCGGTATTACCGACACTTGATCCGTGGCTTGACACCTGATTGGTCCATGAGTTCTATTTAAAGTGCATGGAGGGTCATTGTTCGGGTAATCCGTGCATGAGAGAAGCTTATGTAAATTTTCATTCTTTGATTAATAAATTGCCTGTAGTAGCCACATTGGCGCAGGCCGTGGACTGTTTCCCTCTTTGAGGGTTTTAACCACGTCAAAAATACTGGTGTATTGATCTGTGATTTGGTTGTGAGCGGTGTCCTTTTGGTGTTCTTTCTGAGGAACTTACCCTGTAAATTCCTACATTACCTATAGGGGTAGAAGGCAAAACTGTTAATCTAGATGTGGAGGTGGTTGATGCCCCTCTAGATTACAACCTTCTCTTGGGTTGTAGTTGGTCTTATGCTATGACAGTTGTTGTTTCATCAGTCTTTCGGCTTATAAAGTTCCCTCATAATGAAAAGATCGTAACTATAGACCAACTAACTTACTTTTCATCCAACCTAGCCTCTTCTAAAAGTATTCAGCATGTCGGCAAAACAACTATCCCTTATAAGGATGTTGGAGTAGGACTAGTTAAAGATTCTGGTTTACTAGGAACTTTTCCTTTTCCTCCTATCAATGCATCGTCTTCTACTGCAACCATTCATATGATTTCGTCAGACACTATTGTTTATGATGATCCTTGGATCGTACCTTCCGAATCTGAGATAGATTCATTTGGTGATGCTATGCCTTTGAGTCCATATGAAATTGCGTATCAGGCCGTGTAATCGTTTTCTGACCCTTCTTCAACCGAAATTGACTTAATGAATGTGGTCCATGAAGAATCACTTTCAACATCAAACTCAGATTCAACAACATTTTCCAAACTTGTTCACACTGATGAGCAAATTCGTGAAATCCTGTGTGTTGATGATTTACCATGGGAAGATCTTCATCATAGATCTTCGTTTTTACCTGAGATTGATCGCTTTGAAAATGATTTTTCATCTATTTTTACGACTGATTATGTCAAGGAACCTCAGAATCCAATGAAAAATCCTGATTCTGAGTTAAATTTGGGAAACATTTATTGAACTATTCCTATTGATATTTCGGTTAAGTCTGGAATTGTTGAAAACATTCATATAGGTGCCTCTTGTACGGAAGATGAAATTAAAAAATATAAGGCCCTATTTCAAGAATTCCGCGACATCTTTGCCTGGTCATATGAGGAAATGCCAGGAATTGACCCAGCAATTGTTGTTCATGAAAACAAAACTTACCCGGATGCTAAACCAGTCCAGCAACGTTTACGTTAGATCCACCCGCGAAAAATTGCTGCCATTAAAGCAGAAGTTGAAAAATTACTTAAAGCAGGTTTCATTTATCCAATTCTGTTAATGGATTGGGTATCGAATATTGTTCCTGTTAACAAAAAGCAAGGAACAATAAGAATATGTATCGATTATAGGGATATTAATCGATTCTGTCCAAAAGACAATTACCCAACTCCCTATATCAATCAAAGCATTGATGATTGTGCCGGTAGTGAAATATTCTCCTTCATGGATGGTTTTTCCGGATACAATCAAATCAATATTCTACCTACTGATCAACCAAAAACGGCTTTCATTTGTCCATGGGGGACATTTTCTTATTTCAAATTACCATTTGGGCTCAAGAACGTCGGGGCAACTTTTCAACGAGCCATGTCTTATGCGTTTCATGACATCAAGCACATTGTGCAACCCTATGTCGATGATTTACCTGCTCATTCATTACATCGAGCTGATCATCTCATCCATTTATGAGCAATCTTTATGAGGTGTAGGAATTATCGAATTAGGTTGAATCCACACAAGTGTGTTTTCTGTATAGAAACAAGTTGGTTACTGGGGTTTGTTGTTTCGAAAGCCAGCATTCGCGTTGATCCCTCGAAGGTTGAAGCTATTGTAAAATTGTCTCCTCCTTCGAGTCTTTGTGAACTCCAAAGTTTGCAAGGGAAAGAAAATCTTTTACGTCGATTCATTCCTAACTACGCCGAGATCACAAAGGGTTTTACCTGGTTGTTGAAACAGAATACTCCATTCTTTTGGGATGAGATAGCTGACAAATCTTTTGATGCACTAAAACACGCATTGACCCATGGACCATTACTGCATCCTCCCAACTACAACCAGGACTACTTCTTATATCTCGCCGCCTCACATTCCACCATTGGAATGGTGTTAGCTCAGGAAGACGAAATCAGTAGTGAACATGTGATATATTATCTTAGTCGAACTTTAAATCCAACTGAGCTAAAATATTCACATGTGGAGAAATTGGCATTGGCAGCTGTTCAAGCTGTCCAACATTTTCGTCATTACATTTTACTACACAAAACTACAATAATTTCCGATTGCAACCCTATGATCTATATTTTGACCAAACAATTGCTAGGGTGCAAGTACTCCAAATGGATTCTGATCCTATAGGAGTTCAACTTGGAATTTTAAAAATCTAAGTCAAAGAAATCTTTAGTTTTTGCGCAGTTGATGTGTGACTTCCCGCGTGCTGACACGGAAACTGTGGCGTAGGAGCCCATTGCGGACGAATCCTTGTTTCTAATCAGCACTTTAGATCCATGATATGGGGATATCATAGTTTATCTCCAAAACCAATCCTTTCGGCCAGAAATTTCAAGATCAGAATGTCAGAAAATATGATTCCAGTCCCAACAATTAAAAATTATTGGAGATACACTTTATCGTCGTGGGGCGGACTCTGTTTTCCGATGTTGTTTAACTCATGAGGAAGCTGAAAGGGTTCTAAATGAATGTCACTCTGGAGCATGTGGTGGTCATATGTCTGGGTTTGCCACAACCCAAAAGATATTGCGTGCTGGCTATTTCTGGCCATCTTTGTTTAAAGATTGTATTAACGTGGTCCGAAAATGCCACAACTACCAAATTTTTGATCGAAAGATGTGTGCTCCACCTGCTCCTCTCCACTCTATAATTGTCGTCGGTCCTTTTGCGAAATGGGGTATTGATTTTATTACATGTAACCCTCACTCGGCCGGGGGGCATGCGTATATCATCCTTGCGGTAGATTATTTTACCAAGTGGGCCGAGGCGATGCCTACATTTGAGGCAGATGGCAAAACTGCTGTGATTTTCATGTTCAATCATATAATTGCTAGGTTTGGTGTTCCACAAGCGATTATCACTGATCATGGGTGTCATTTTCGAAATATTATGATGACTGAACTTACAGACCAACTTGGCTTGCGTCACGATAGTTCAACTCCATATTATCCACAGGCTAATGGTCTAGTTGAAGCCATCAACAAAGTTCTAGTCATCATGATTCGACGAATCATTGGGATTCATAGGTCGAATTGGCATAACATGCTATTTTCAGCGCTTTGGGCGTATCGAACCTCAGTAAAAACGTCAACCGATTTCACTCCTTTCCAACTAGTTTATGGTCTGGAAGTTGTGTTACCCATTGAATGCGAAATCCCATCATTGAAAATGGCCATCTAATTACTTCCAGCCACTTCCGAAGAGGAAAACCGTTTGTTGTACTTGGCTCAGCTAGATGAGAATCGACGTGATGCTGCATTAGCAATCAAAACTCATGCCAAACGTATTAGAGCTCAGTATGATCGAAATGTTACCCCTCGTAATTTTTCGGAAGGAGACCTAGTATTATTGTACGATCAAGCAAATGATAAATTAGGTGCTGGAAAATTCGTACCCATGTGGCATGGTCCTTATGTTGTTAAACAAAAGCTGGCAAAAGGGGCCTATGAATTGGTAGACTTTGACGGGGTCTCTTTAGGTAAACCCAGAAATGGTCTTTACCTGAAGAGGTATTATGCTTAAATCTGGGTGTGGAGATTTTTTAGTTAGGTTAGTTTTCTTTCTAGCTGGTGTGTTTTAGATTAAAAAGTATGCTTAGCTTAGAAAGTGTTTTTTGTTATTATTCCTGCTTATCTTGATTTTACTCTTGATATTGTAGATGTCGACGCCTCTCCAAACATACATTGCTTTTGCTGATGGTGCTTGTCGTAATACACGGAACATTTCTTCCGCAGCTTGGGTTATCTATTCGCCCTCTGACGAGTTGGTATATATGCATGGGGTAAGCCTCAGTCAAGCAACGAACAACATTGCCGAGTATAGCGCAGTGATTGAGTTATTATCTGAATCCATCTCATTTGGGATTCAGAGTTTTATTGTGAGGTTAGATTCTGAACTCGTTGTATTACAACTTAATAGAGTATATGCCATTAGAAATCCAGTGTTATTGAGATTATTTTTGAGAGTTCGTCTCTTGGAACGTGAATTTGACTATATTGAATATCAGCATATTCCAAGATATTTAAATACATTAGCAGATGCAATTGCTTCTCGAATGTTAAGTAGACATTTGCAATAATCATACAAGTAAATTTAAAAACATTCCGTAACATGTTTTACAAGATAAGCCGGTAATAGTGATACAGTATAGCATAGAAGTGTGTCAAATATACATCGTCTTCGATCATAGGTTGAAAAACACCTTATGATTGGCAAAAATGATAGTACAAAAAGCAAAAAATGTCATATGAGTCTACAACAGGCGATCATCCTATCACTGGTGATGATCACGATAAGAAACCACTGTATGGGCCACCCTACAAAGGAACCTCCTGAAAGGTCCTGGGACCCCAATCACATAGCGTTGTAGCCTAAGAGGAATGTCATCTATGCTGGTCTCCGGAATGTCTGCTATCAAATGCTCTAGATGACTCTCCAATTCGGCCAAGGTCTCTGTAGATTCGTCCTGTGGGGCTGGTGCTACTTCAGCTGGCTGTTTCCTCTCATAGGGCCAGAGAGTGGCTGGTCACCGTGGACCTACATCTGCATTTGAAAATTTTACTATCAATTTTGGGACGAAATAAAAAAAAAAAAAAAATTAATTAGAAAATGTTGAAAATGATTTTACCTGAGTCATCCCATTGCTCTCTTGGTGGAAGAGCCATGTCTGGGTCACCACGATAATCTACCCCAGCATAAGGAAAATCCTGAATGGCAAATACTTGGTTCTCCAACCAATGAAAATACTCAACAGTGAATCGAACGACTTCTGTTCCCTCCTTAGTATGACGGGCCATAACTACAACCCAACGCATCAGTTTGGGCTCTCGAGGAAGTCCAACTCCAACGGTAAGATGTTGTGGGACCAACATTGGGACCCTCTCCAGACCAAAGCTCACAACTAAAGAACCATATCCAAATGTTTTCAGTTGTCCGTTCTTTGCTCTAGTCAGTTGGCCTTTCATATTAGCCAACACATCCTCGCACCAGTTGAAGATGGTGCCTTGAAAGCAGTCTACTGCCATCCACATTTGGGATACAGTGGCTACATGTAGTGTTGTGCTTCCACAGAGCTTGGTAACAGTAAACGCAATCACTTTGAGCTCAGTACGGGAGATGGTTTTTATATCAATCCCTTTGTCTCTAGTTTGGTCGTTACAGAACTCTAGTCGGAGGCTATCGACAGACTGGCCACCTGGCCTAGTCCCGAATAAAGTCAAATGTTCACCTCTCTTAGGCAAACCAGTCAAAAATTAAATGTCTTCCAGCACCATTTCGAGCTAGTGGCCACCAGTAAAGAAGCACTGGTCCTGTATATTCCACCTGTCTACCAACCACTGCAAAAAGTCCACCTGGGCCCTCATGCCACGTATGCCCCAAAATTTGTATAAACCACATGCCTTCAATGCATCAATCAAAGGTTGATGACTAATCGTGGCGAGATCCACATCCTCGTGCTCCTGTTCCCTCTAATCAAGCATGATGTATACCCTACATTCAATAAAAAGGCGGATTAGAATTTTCAAAATCAAAATTTTTGGGTGGAATTTGAAAAATTTAGTTTTAAAAACCTTTGCTGCGGGGACCGCACCGTCTCTGTTAGAGACAGTGCGTAGGTCCGCACTCTGCCTTCATGGCAGGTGCGGACCCCTGACTCTTTTCCTTTTACGAAATAGTCAGGGTCCGCAGGTTTCCTATGCTATGCCTGCGGACCCTCGTGCATGGGTTTTTAACCTAGAAATTTCCTAAAAAACAAAATAAAGCCCTAAAAACAATTTTCAAACAGATGAAATGAAAGATTAAGATGATGTGGATTACCTGGAGGAGACGGCATTCAATTCCAACGGACAGATTTTCCGCAATCTTCACGGGAAGTTTCTGACCAAAAGCTCTCTTTTCTCACTTTGAAGTCAAACGGTAAAAATGAATTTACAAAAGCCCTTTTTATAAGCTTTTTTGAATAAATGAGTTTTTAATTTGTTTATTTTTCACTTTAAAGAGGTAACTTTTGAAGCATTTTTATCTATTTTTAACAGGTATGAGTAATGTTTGAGTTTTTGTGCAGGATAACGGATTTTTCAGGCAAAATTGGTCATTTTTTATGGAAAAACATTAGAGTCACCTTTAAGCTCTTTTCTGACTCCTAAAACATGAAAAGATTGCCGAGTTTTCCTTTTCAAGCTCATTAAAACAGAACTAAAAAGACAGTCCACTTACAGCCCTTTTCTGACCATAAAAACATGAAAAGATTGTCGGGTTTTTGTTGTTTCAAATTCGATATTGGTTATAAAACGATGTGTCATTGATCGCTTTTTTACTTTTTTTGGATCAGAGGCACTAATTATGAAAAGTACTCCTTGGTCGTAATGATCAAGTGGTTCTCTCAAGTATTATTTTATACTTTTTCGGGCTTGGGAGACACAAATTTACGAAAAAGGACAACCATGGAGTTTTCTTAAGTTTTTTCAGACTCTCTAAAATTGAAAAACGCTGAGTTTCTCCTATACTGGACTTGTTAAAATTTAACAGTAAAGGACCTGTTCAATTACAAACAGGAACGGACCACTCCTTCTTAGGGTTCGAATTTAAACTAAGTTGGACTCATCCGAAGGATGAGCTTATAATCAAGCAAATGTTATCCTCCTCAAGCTTGTCAAAAATAAAGAGGTACTTGCCAGAAATGGTGGGGGAAAAGAGAGAAAAATGAGCCTGTTTGTCATACTTTGTAACCACTCTTGAACACGACACTTTTTATTCACCTAGGTTGGGAAATCCTTTGCCTAACAGTTGATCAAACCATATTGAAAGTCTTCAGCCGGTTTCTGGGTATTAACTTTGGGTCAATTGTCACCAAACCATCTACTGTGTCGTTATGTGTTTAAGAGGTCAGTGCAAATAAACCATTCATCTGCAAAATATCTGTCATCCATCTTAACCATCCCTGAGTCAGTCCTTGCAACTAAATTTCTTCAAACTTGATCTATGATTTTGTGTTGTGGGCCTGCCTACGACGGATCACTTTCTATCGACTTCAACTCATTATCTAGAAAGATGATCTAGAAATCGTCAGTACCTTGGGATCTGCATGCCTCAATGGCAGGTTTCTCTCCTTCGACGATAGGTTGCATCATTGACCTTCGATCAAAGGATTCCGTGACATGTTCGACATCAACACATCTATTTACATCTCATGGATTGTACTGAGTACTTTGAGAGCCATTGACATTACTGGTGGTTTCTCTCACACTTGTTAACAGTTTACATCATTAACTGGTAATCAAGTGGTTTCTACCATGTTTGACTTCGACACTTTCATTCACATGGATAGAATCGTACTATTTCGGGAAGTAGAAATCAAGACCCTGGATCTAGTTTCCACCATCCAGGCTACGAGGAATTTTGTATTCATTATACAGTGGAATATTCATAAATAGATGGTTGCGTCCATATTGCGTCTACATGTGTCTATACTTGTGATGTATTACAAGATCATTCCTATATCAGAGCAGTAGTTAGTTTTCTAGTCAGTTTTGATCTGAGTATGGGAATGCCTACCTCAACCATGATATGATCTCATATATATATATATATTTCATTGAATGTTTTTACAGGTTCCAACCGGGCTCTCCACAAGATGTTCCTTGAAATGATAAAGTACTTCACTCTTCTTAGATGATAAATGAAATCCTCATCTACTACAGACTTCGCACTTTAGGGGGCAATCTGTTACACAAAATATTGTCACCATGACTATTTGCAGTCAGTATGGGTCTATCATCATTCATATTGTCCTCCTTAGCAAGTCTCAAACCTCAACTCTTCATGTCAAGCTTTGAAAATGACAGAAAGTCCTTAAAAATCAATAAAGCTTTGGTTCCGCACTTTATCTTACTGTTACCTGCGGTCCTGCACCCCATGGTCATCTTACCTGCGGACCTGCCCGCTTTGTCTCTAAAGGAGTGGGTGCGGATCCCTGTGAAAGTAAAAAAGGCGCAAGTTTATTATTAAAATCTCACTTTGGGTTAATTCTGGATGATTCTAGAAGGAACCTTGACGTGGATGGTTCGCTCCTAGGTTGTTCGAGGGCTTTATCCCTTTGAAGGTGGACCTAGTAACTTCCCTCCATTGCACTATAAATTAAGTCATTGGGCTGGGTTCTAGAGAGGTTAGAAGCTGAACATTTTTGAGGGTAAATGTTGTTGGAATTGAGACTTCCTAGTTAAGCTTGAGAGTAGATATTACATACCTTTTGGCTTCATTGGAAGAGAGTGAAACTTGTCAAAGTAGAGGAGATTCTTGCTGGACCCTGGGAGGAGTTTGTACAACATCAAGGCACCAAGGTTGTAAAGTTCTTCTTTGATTAAAGTTAATACAATCAGATTCATTTTTCTCAACAAACTGTCTTATGTGATTTGTTTCATGATTTCCTTGATCATCATGACAAATATGCTTTATTATATTGGCTTTTCAGGTGCTATTTATTTTGTGTGCTTGTTTGTGTTTGCAGATTCTTTACAAGGGAGCTCATTTGGATCAACGGAGCGTGGCTTCCACAAACTTGCATTGGACCCAAGGTAGGCCTAAAACACTTGTTTTCCTTTATTTATAAATTGCATATTTAGAGAAAGATAGAATTTGTTTGGTTTGCTTGTCGCTAGATATCACTAGATACTAGGGAGGTCGGTTTTGTCCGCAAGAACGACTTATCCGACCGAAAATACCCTCAAAACATAATCCCTCCATCAAAACTACCTGTACATTGCAAATAAGCAACATTTATTCACTAGCAGATGTTAAGAAGCAGATAAAAAAGTTAAAAGACAAACAAAGTATCAAAACTTTTGAAAAAATAAAAGGAGGGTGGTGGAAACTTAGCTAGGGAAGGGGAAGTCCTCAACATCAATGTCCTACTATCCCAGGGAAATAGTTAAGTGCATTTTTCCAGTGGTGCCAATTAAGCCCCTCTTCGATAATTCATCTGCATCTGTTTTCTATTCCTTGTCAACATGCCTGATAGTGGAATTGTTGAGTTCCATCCATAATAATTTAATCCTCGTCAACCATCCAAGTACTAAAGGATTTGTGATTTTTACTGATCCCATAATATGATCGATTATAACTTTTGAATCTCCATGGATGTGAATGAGAGGAATATCCAATAAAGTTGTGAACCATAGAAGGCCCCATAAGGCCATTACCTCAGCTTTATTGGTAGTGCCCTTGCCTCCTTGCTAGTAAGCTATGGAAATCAATTCCTTCAAGATGGCAAGCCAAAAACCACAACCACATATGTGTTGTTGTGCAACCCCATAAAAATAGCCCATAGGGTATATCAGCTGAACTTCAGTCCTCTTGTGTCTATGGGACTTGTGGAAAATGTCATTTGTGGAGTATAGAGTGTAGCAATAACCTTGTAGAAATTCTCAGTGCAATTCTGGAAGATGTGGTTGTTTCTCCACTTCCAAATTTCCCAAAAAAGTATAGGTGGAATGTTCCTCTAGTCATCCTTTTGAGATCTCCACCATTGTATATAGTCCTCAATGCAAACATGTTGGATATATGGAAATCCAAAATGAGAAGAGAGTCCTTTTCAGACCTAAGTAGTGAGAGGACAAGTGAGAAAGATATGGTTGTTGTTTTTAGATTCCTCTTTACAAATAGGACATATGTCAAGTCCATGCCATTTCCTCTTTTGAAAATTTTCCCATGTTAGATTTTTGTTATGGAAAACCAGCCAGATAAAGAATATAATTTAGATTTGGATTTTGGATTTCCAAAAAACAAATAAAATGTGTTTCTCAGTCAGATTTGTATCCATGGAACAAAGAGAGAGTTATATATCTGCCACATTTATGTTTTCTTTCTTCATATTCCTTGACAAGATTAATTTTTCATGTCTTCCAGCTCATCAAATCCCCAGTTGTTTCATCCCAGCAATTATATGTTCCCATACCAAGTCCCAATGACCAGATAAACCCAGTTCCTGAGCACACTTCGTGATAGGGTAAGGACCTCTCCAAGTAGAAATGGATTGACTTCAGAAGAAAATGCATCTTATATTAAGGGCATCTATAAGCTGTTCCAGGATATTGTTAACATCACCATAACCCAGGACACGATCAGAGCCAAATTTTTGTGGAGGTAAATCCCCTCTGTGGGCAGAGGTGATCCCTACTAGCCTAGATGGGGTCTAGCAACAATCAAACAATGCTAACACGCAGGTTCCTAATTGAAAATAAAAGACCGATGATGAGGGCCTACCTGGATTCCAACGCTAATATTTGTAGAAGAGTCGTTTCTCCCATTCCTTTGCTCCGGCCAGTCACAATCCCCACGATCCTCGTGAACGGACACCTGCACATGCAAAGAACGACACAAACAAAAGCATAAAATCCGATAGATGCAACTATATATCAGTCAGAAAGGATATAACTCAATCATCATTACAAAAGACAATAAGAGTGGAACCATAATGATAGTCGTCTATTATTGATAAACGAAGAAGAATACAACCATAGTTCTGACATAAAATCCTCCATTGGTTGGGTGATCAGCAGCACATGCCTTGCAAAGCTTGTTGGGAATGGGGAACAAGCCTCTCTCTCCTTGGTTACTTGGACAAGAATCTCCTCACTTTAGATTTAGCTTCATGGGAATGAAGAAGGCTTCTTGTAGCATGAGCTTAGCAATTCTCAGATTTTGAGACTTAGAATTTGGAACTTGGAGACTAACTTGTCAAAGGCAAAAGGACAAGCTTTTATATATAGAGGAGAAGGAGTTAGGGTCATCCACAAGATTCATGGGATTGGCTTTATCACTAAGAAGCTTCCATGAGAGGTGGAGAACTACTTCCCTTCTATGGAGATTCGAAGCCAAACTGACCCAACTCAATATAGATTCAGTTCATGAGTGGGTTAGGAAGAACCTTCGTAAGTTTGTTTGTTAAAAACTTTACCCAATTGGGCTGGCGCGAGTGCGACTCTGAGACAGAGCACCAGCTGGCACGCCCTCTTTGGAGTATTTCCCCCATTGGCGCAAGCGATACACAGTGGAACCGCGCCAATGGAAAAAGGGCTATTTTTATGGGTATTTTGCAGAAGGTGTCTTCAGGGCATATGAAGTACATACTCAAGGGGATACAATGCAAGTGTTTTTAAGTTATGTCACTTCTCACAGGTCTCGGAATAAGTTCTCCAATGTGCGGGAGAAGGGGTAACAGGGATGGTGACAAATTACTGTGTAAAATTTCCGAGCCAATATTCCAAACCAGATGTTGTAGAAAGATCTTGGTGACCTTTCGGAAATTGAGCCAGATGGCAGATCCTTTTGTGGTGCCAATGGAACCTTTTCGGAACTAGTATATAAAATCATAATTCTTTAAGTATTTTTTTCTGATGACCAGACTCCAGGTTCCAGTACCAAAGATACCTCTCCAAAGAGACTTGATAAGTAATACATGTCCAAAACGACAAAGATCTAGAATTCCCCATCCCCCCATGACCTTCAGCAGAGTAATCTTGGATATTTTAGTAAGGTGAAATTTCTTTTTCACATGACTTACCCCCCAGATAAAATTAACCATAACCCGATTGAGAGAGAGGATGATAGCGGTAGGAATGTGGAAAAGATGGGCCCAATATACCCCTAGTTGGTTTAACACAGCTTGGGAAAGGATGACACACCCGCCCAGGGATAGATTCCTATATTCCCAACTAGATATTTTCCTAAAAAATCTATCAACTAGCCAGAGCCAATCGGCATTCCTATAATTACATGGTTTAGTATGGTATCCCAAATATTTCATACCCAGGCCCATCAACTTGGCATCAATACCAAATAGGTTATTTATGTATACAATGGTATCCAAATCACAGTCTTCATGATATAAAATAGTTTTTTGTGCATTCATATAAAGACCAGAAGCATTGGAAAACTTTTTGAATATGTGAAAAAGGCATAACCAAGAAAGACGATGTAACATACCCATAATGAGCACATCGTCGACAAAGAAACCATGTGATATGTTGATGTTATAGCCTATTTTGAGTGCTTTGAATTGTTCTTGTTCCACATCATGAGAGATGTGTAAGCTTAGGCCATCCATAGCAAGAATAAATAACAATAACGACAGCGAGCAACCATGTCTCAGTCCCCACCCAGCCCGAAAGAATTGTGAAGGGTATCCATTAATGATCAAAGAATAATCCACATTGATGACACACGCCATAATCCAATCCACACATTTTGGTTGTAAGCCTATTTTGAAAAGGACCAGCCTAAGGTAGCCCCAGTCGAGGTTGTTGAAAGCATTTTTTAGATCAACTCGTCGAATGGCAGCATTTACATTTTTTGCATGGATTGAATGCATACATTATTATGCATTAGCAACGAGATCATGGATTTATTAGCCTTGTAGAAAACCATGTTGTTGTGGGGATATATGGCAAGAAAGAGTATTTTTCAGACAACCCGCAATGGTTTTTGATATAATCTTGTAGATACGGCTGCATAGTGAAATAGGCTTGTAGTCCTCAAAGCAGATAGGAGGGTTGCACTTCAGGATGAAGGAAATAAAAGTAGACTTAATGTGGTGGTGTACATTCCCAGTGAGTCTAGACTCCTCTACCATTTATAAAAGGTCATGTTTGAAGAGATAAAAAAAGTGCATGAACAACTCCACAGTCCACCCATCCGGTCCCGAGCTTTTGTCGCCATTAAAATATTTAAGGATGTTGAGTAATTCTTCCTTCGAGATGCTACTGTATGGGGCGTCATTTGAGTCCTGGTCAAACTGGTGGGCCCTAGTATTGCAGCAATGATGCTGCAACTCCTATGACTCCCTTCTTTACTTTTATCAATCCGGTAGTTCGTAACAAACTTGGAAGCAAGGGTATTATATGCACAAGTACTAGCTCTTGCCGCGACTGTCACTTGATCAGCTGGCACAAGTCCACTAGGAGCTTAAGCCAACTTCTATGAGCTCTTAGAAGAATCTTTTAACTGTGATGGATGAAAGCTAACTCAACAGAGGCTAATCTACTTGCAGAAAGAAGTGGAAAGCTAAAAGGAAATGCAAACCCTAGCAAACCCTAGTTTTACCGACTAACCCTACTGGTGCAAGAAAAGAGATGAAAGTGGTGGAAATGGATGCCATTGACTCTTGGAGAGGTAAAATGCATGTGACTAAACTCCTTCTGAAGTAAAATCTAGAAAAAAGCATCTTTTTGTATTTTTGAGTAATTTGGCAAAATTATTATGCATGTGCTTTAACTGTTTTTGACTGTGCAGAGGTTGTTGATGAAAGGAAATGGCAAGGGCGCTTGTAGGAGGTTGGGAAGGTGAGAAGAGGGCCTAAGGGGTCCCTAGAACCCTTCCAGAGAGTTTCACAGTGTTCGGATCTCAAGAAACCGCTTTCGTGAGCTTCTACAGGAATTCTGCAGGGGTTCTACAAAATGTACTGTAGCTTCTACAGGATGTTCCGAAAGGGAATTTTGAAGGGTTGATGGTGGAAAAAAAGGTGGAGAAGTGGGAATGGAGGTTAGATGAGGGTGTGAAGAGGTCTAAGACTTGGTGAATGAGGCTGAGGAGTGATTAGGGCGATTGGGTTGGTTCGAAGATAGGAGAAGCAATGATGCACAAGAATGTAGAAATTAGGGCAAAGTGAGAAAATGTGGTGGATGAAAGGCAAGAATTTGAGTTAGAGGAAAGAGCAGGTTATATTGATGGAGTAAGGGTAGGCAAAGAGGTATCACAGGTGTTTTGCACGTTATTTTCCAAAACTAACTAACAACGACTAAGAAAACCAAAGATCTAGCTATTTCGACCTAATTTGTCCTAGAAACCATAAGCATGATGAACAGAAGTTTATTGGCAGAAAATAATGTAAAACAACTATGGAAACCAAGCAAGAATGGATCTAAGCATGTAATCACAACTGGTACTAACTTTTTCAACTAAGAATCTAACACTAGAAATTGCATGAAGAAGCAAGAACAGTGTTTTTATGGCAGCAAGGACACCTTGGTCTCAGCTCATGGTCCCAAGGAGGGAGAGGTGAGATCAAGGGATGCTTGATGGCCTTTTTTGAAGATCTTTTCCGCTACCAACCTATCAAATCAACCTAAACATGAAAAGCTATTTCAATCATCAAAATCAACCTAAATAACAAAACAAGATTTTAACCTAAATAACAGGTTTTATTCTAAGAATGCAGCAAAGACACATAAAAGTACACAAAGGAGGTACTGGGCACTTGGGTTGGGCCCAACCCCAAGAGCTACAGCCTCCTAAGAGATATTAGAGCTAGTGCAATGTTGGATTCATCTTTATTGAGCAAGAAATAATAGTTACATCCTAAAAACTGTCCACAAGAAAAATCTTGAAAATGTGCTGAAATGCAGAGCTAACCTATGGACTAAAATCTAACTAACATCTGACTAACTCCTCCTAAAATCGAACTACAAATTGGCTAACTGAGCTGAGGCCCTAGGCCTTCTTATTTATACAAATTGAGGACCCCAACAACCCTCCTAAACTTTAGGGACTCTGCTGCCAAAACTTGCAGTTAACAGCAGTCCTACTTGACTTGCTCGGCTGCCCCTTGTGCTCCGAGTTTTTGATGGAGAATTCGAGGTAAGCACTCATAAATGAAGGGGACACCTTCCTACAAATCCTCCCCCTTGTTATTCCACGAATTTTGCTGCCAAGTGCTCATTTAAACCTTTGATTTTGTGTCACAATTGACCAAAAATACTGCATAAAGCACACATTAGACTTGTTGGCATAATGACTAACCCAATTGACTCTATTAGCATAAATATAATAAAAAACATGCAATAAACTAATGAGAATGGTGGATTAAGTCAAATTAGGAGGCTGAATGAGCCCATATAATTACTCATTTCTGGGGCTCATCATCACCCCCTACTGAAAGTGTTGCTCATCCTCTGAGCAACTAATCTATCTCTTCATCTTTGATGGCCCTGGTGGCCTCCTTATCATCCCAAGCTTCTGATGTAGTCTACTCATGTGTGCCATAAAATTCTGCCTTCTTGTCCATGTCCTTCCACTGTTCCTCCTATTCTGCTTGTTTGAAATCTTGTGCTTTTCCTAGCCTTAAAATACATGGAGGTTTGCCTTTCTCTCTTTCCTTTTTGTATTGTAGGTGTGCTTAATGCAGCAAGCACAACTGATGCCTCCTTTGCCAATATCTCAGGTGATTTATCCTCTTGCTGTTCTTTTTCCTTGCTAACTGTAGAAATCTCTGTGTTAACTGTTTCTGTCTGTGGTGTTGCCAATTCAGGGTGTGTCTGTTCTTTCTCTTGCTGGGTGCCTGCCTTGATTGTTGCAACCTTCTTTTGGGCTTTCTTGGCCTTTTTCTTGCCAACCTTGATCCGGATTTAAACAGGAACGCAATATATTACAGAGATAACCATAAATACAGAGGTGCAATAACCATAAACACATAGATGCAGCGGAAATAATGATTCATTTCATTAATGGAAAATACTGAAATATGCTTACAACCAGAAATGGAAATAAACCAGCTAGGGCGATGGTAGCTATCTCTGAGAAGAGATGTGCGGCTACATGCCTCTGAACTGTTCCGAACTGTGTTACAATGAGGCTTGAAGGCCTATTTATTGTTGAGAAACAATGGAAAACCCTTCACATCCCGAAACCTAACCCTTGGAAGATGAAACGCCAAATTGTGGGCCCCGTTTGGGTAAATTGGTACATCAATTTCCCGGGGTCGTAACTTTGGCATATGATCTCCGTTTGACGCGCACGATAGCTCGTTAGAAAGATCTATCCGAGTACTACCACTTTGGGAGGCAACATTGGTCTACGACCCATGTTGCCCCAGAATCCCAAAAAAACGTCGTTTAGGGCCTCAAAACGGCTCCGGAAGTTCGGGACCCGAAAAAACTGCTAAAAATAGTAAACTGTGGTGTAATTTAGGAAACTGAAAAGACTGAAAGAGACAGTTGTGGGGGTCCAAATGGGTTGGTGGGTGGCCACCAACATCCACCTGGATCATTCCTCCCCCCTTAGGAAGCAATGGTCCCCATTGCGTTGAGTTCCTCCATCTGCTGAACTTGTCCTGCAATCTCTGATGTGTCCAGTGATGGTGGGAAGCATGGTCGACGATCGTCCACATTGAACACTTGGTGCAGGCGAATGAATGGAGGAATGATGTGCTCCAAAGAATTGTTCCCCATAGCCTTGGTACTGTTGTGAGGACCATGTCGGAGTGGTCGGAGCTTCTGATGGGCTCTTGTAAGGCGTTCTTTTTGTCGATGCAACCAGACTTTGTTGCCCACCTGAAACTTGTGTGGTACGCATGTGGGTGAGGAGAAGTTGTTCCTGTGTTTTGTCATGACCGTATCCCTTTGTTGCTGCTGCTGCGTAGAGGAACCCTTTGCAGGGGTCATGGATGTAGCAACGATCTTCCCCTTACTTTGGGAGTGAACCAGACAAATGAATTTCCTGGTCTGTGATATGAGCTTGCTGCCTTTCTTGGTAGTGATCAAAGATGTGGCGATAGGTGGGGCTACCTCTGGTATCCTGTATAATGAATTATTCAAAGAAATAATGACAGCACGAGGCCTGGACTCATACACAGCATGTCGCCTCCATAAGTATGGCTGGCCTAATAGTACATCACAAACATCCAGAGGTGTAACATCACACAATACCTCGTCTGTGAAGGGCTTGATGCTGTAGGGAAGGCGGCACTGCTGGCGAACTTTGAGATCTCGTCCTTCATGAAGCCACCCGATACTGTACGGCTGTGGGTGTGGTGTAGTCGGTAGGCCCAACCGCTTCACGACCTCTGCTGAAACCAGGTTCTTTTGGCTACCACTGTCGACAATGAATCGCAGCGGTGAACTCTTCACCCACATCTGTGAGTGGAAAAGACGCTCCCCCTCCTCTGGATCTTCGGGCTCATTTTTCTTGATCTTGGCGGTGGCAACAGTGGCACTGGGATCCGCATCAATGATCTGCCTCCCTTTACCATTCCCCTTGTCGGGTTCTGGCTCAGGATCGGAACATGCATCTGATTCGGAAGCCTTCAACTCGGCCACAAGGGACTGCTTGGTCCGACACTCACTTGTGTTATGAGTGGGACTCTTGTGGAACTCACACCACTTTCCTGTGTCCTTCTTCGGCTTCATGGTGTTGTTCTTTTCTTGCGGCTTCGACGGGTTGTCTTGGGTCACCCCGCCTTGGCTTTGTCCTTTGGGCTTTGGATTTGCAGATCCAAAGTCTCGCTTCTTCTGTTTAAACTTTTGCTCGATTTTGACAGCGTATCGGTATGCTGTGCCGAGTGAGGAGATGTTCAAGAACACCATCTCTTCCTGGATGTATCTGTGTAGGCAGCCGCGGTATTTGAGTACCAGATGCAGCTCAGAATCTTTGATACCCAACTGTGTGCGAAGGGTATGAAAAATGTTTGTGAACTCCGGCACATCTTGGTCTCGTCCCTGCCGCAGTGTGGTCCATTTGATGTATTTGTCCTCATAGCTTCCGACAGGGTAATACTGCTCTTTGATGGCATCTCGGAAGTCATTCCAAGTGGGTGCGGCTGAAAATAGTGAGCCTGTACTTTCATCCTTCTGCTCGCAGTAGGTTTCCCACCAGTCTTTGACGTGGGGGGCTGCTTTGAGAAGAGCGAAAACAATCTTTTCCCGACTTGAAAATTCATGAACAGAAAAATACCCATCTAGCAGATTTAACCATTTGTCTACGGCATCTGCGTCTATTTGACCCTCGAAAATGGGGATTTCAAAATTAACTTGTACCTTGAATGGTGTGGCGTTTCCAGAGTCGCTGTTGGAAGCCGATGCGTCGCCTCTGGGTAGCCGCTGAAGGATCTGCGCAAAGCTATCCATCATCGCGTTCCTTTGCCGCTCGAGTGCTTCTTCGAGCAAGATTTTGATAGGATCTCCTGCCCCCTCGTCTTTCTTCTGATCCGCCATGGGAGGCCGTCGGGATTTGCGAGGCTGGTCTTGCAAAGGTTCGACCAGTTCAAGCCCTAACTCCTTATATCCCGACCTCGTTGGGGACATGCAAAGAAAAACCGGGAAAAAGCAGACCGCTCTGATACCACTGATCCGGATTTAAACAGGAACGCAATATATTACAGAGATAACCATAAATACAGAGGTGCAATAACCATAAACACATAGATGCAGCGGAAATAATGATTCATTTCATTAATGGAAAATACTGAAATATGCTTACAACCAGAAATGGAAATAAACCAGCTAGGGCGATGGTAGCTATCTCTGAGAAGAGATGTGCGGCTACATGCCTCTGAACTGTTCCGAACTGTGTTACAATGAGGCTTGAAGGCCTATTTATTGTTGAGAAACAATGGAAAACCCTTCACATCCCGAAACCTAACCCTTGGAAGATGAAACGCCAAATTGTGGGCCCCGTTTGGGTAAATTGGTACATCAATTTCCCGGGGTCGTAACTTTGGCATATGATCTCCGTTTGACGCGCACGATAGCTCGTTAGAAAGATCTATCCGAGTACTACCACTTTGGGAGGCAACATTGGTCTACGACCCATGTTGCCCCAGAATCCCAAAAAAACGTCGTTTAGGGCCTCAAAATGGCTCCGGAAGTTCGGGACCCGAAAAAACTGCTAAAAATAGTAAACTGTGGTGTAATTTAGGAAACTGAAAAGACTGAAAGAGACAGTTGTGGGGGTCCAAATGGGTTGGTGGGTGGCCACCAACATCCACCTGGATCAAACCTTTATCCTTTTTTCCTTTTGCTGTTTTTGCAGTGGTTTCTTTCTCTGTTTTAGGCTCGGCAATTTGGCCCATTTCCCCTTTTTCTTTCTGTTCTTTCTGTGCTTGAATGTCCTGTGTTCCTTCACCATTAGTTTTCTCACCTTCTTCAGTGTGTTCTCCCCTTATGAATCCTCCTGGCATGGTGAGAGTGCTCTTTTTATGTTTTAATTAGAAAAGGAAATGCTCAGGCAACCAAACAGTCAATCTGAAATAGAGGATAGTTGAATTCAATTTTTTTCCTTTTTTTTTCTAGATCAAAGATAGAATTCCTCGTGTGCTCCTTATAATATCAAATGGCAATAATTCCCTTTGTTTTAAACTTCTTTTATCCTGAATTTGACTCTCTGATTTTGAAAAGAAGAATTTTGTTTTTACAGACAGAGTACAGAGATCAAGTTTTCTTCTCAGCACACATACAGATATGCAAATTTTAAAATTTTTCATACACAGGCTAGCCTCCACAGTTGCATATATCTTCCCTATGGAGAATTTTTAAAAAGGAAACGTGGAGGAGAATTTTGATGCAGAAAAACTGGGACACTCAGTGCAATACACAGGCAAACATTTTACTTCCAATACACAGGTAGATTTTTCACTGATTTTCCAATATGATGCCATGTTTAATTCACCACCTTGCACAACCAAATCGTGCACAAAGAAGTTTTCCTGTGCCTACCTCGTTTTGAGTTTGAAATTCACTGAAAATCCCAGGTTTTCTTTCTGCACAGTTGTTTCTGCCTTTCCTGTAGAAGCCTTCCTGTAGAAGGCTCTCGTTTCCTGTAGAACGAAACTGCGCTTCCTGTAGAGCCCGATAGGCGGGAGATTTTTTTTAAAACGGCAGAAATCTCGAAAAATCAGGCAGGAATCTTGCAGAGGACCACTGGTTAGCTGATCTAGAAGTGGTGGACGCATGCTTCAGTTGTGAATGTCGTGAAGGCGCAGTGAACAAAGAGTGGTGAGAGTTTCAGCCGAGCATCGTTTAACTGCAGCGTGATTCATGTGAGAAGATGAGGTGGCTGGATGTGCATTGGCCCCATGCAGACTGCAGTGCTATTATGAACTGTATGTTCTCTTCTTGTTAATCACTTGTCATCTGTTGCACTGGAGTTCAAACAGCCAACACTACCTGTTTTTTTAAATTTCACGTGAGTTTACTATACACGTATGCTGCATGATTTATGGCTGAGCGCTAGAGAATTGGACAAGGCACTGTCTGAACTGGACGAGGGTGGCCAGTTAGCTGGCCACCGATTTTGTTTAATCCCAACCATCTCATTGTTCACGCAGTTCTTAAACTACATTCATGCAACAGAGGAATGGGTTTAGTCACGTACTTGGAAGTTGAATGTCCTGGTCCTTTTTGCTGCTGCATGCTCATATTCTGTGGATGCATGCTGGTCTGTTTGCTGATACATGGCTTATTTCCTGGTGCAGGTATCCTCTGGCTGGACCTACGCTGTAGGAGCCTGCTTCAACGTTCACATTTGCACCTTCATGCTGTTGACGCTGAATTTTTACAACAACAACTTATTTTCTACATTTCTCCCAAACGATAGATCAGATTGACCTGAAACTTTCTGAGCATGCTTCTATCATTGTTATGCACCTCCCATATCAAAATTGTGGTCATTGGATGCACGGATATAGAGAGAAACTGAAAATGGCTGAATATTACAGGGGTCAATTTCTCGGAAACCAGGCATCGGAGTCAGCTGAAACTGCTTGGGTAGGTTACTATCACCTATATGCATCTCTCCATGAAACAGGTTTTGAAATGGATGCATGGATATGGAGAAAATGTAAAAATGGCTGAAGGTGATCGAGGCTGATTTCTCGGAAACCGTGCACTGGAATTGGCTGAAATTGCTTGGGCATGTTTCCATCATCCCTATACAACTCCCCGTAAAACGGTTTTGTAAATGGATGCACGGTTTTCATGTGAGGGAGAAAACAAATTCCAGCACTATGTATTTTTGTTTCAAAGCATTTTGCAATTTTTTGCATAGTAAGAAAAAATGAGCTTGGGCTATAATGCAGACTTGGAATTGATGGGAGAGAGGTTTGAAGATTGTAGGAGGACTTATGAACCCTTTAGGAAATCATGTTCGCCAAATTGCCTTTTAAAATCCATTCCTAGCTTCTTGTAATTTCTACAGGAAGTTCCTGTAGAACACACAATTTTTAGGAAAGAAGCACAATGAGATGGAAAAAATAATGGAGAAGGGTGAGGGATGGAAACATGGATGTTTGTAGGCCTCATGGAAATATTCCCAGCCTTCGGGTCCTCTTCGGAGATCAATTTTGGCTTGTTTGCAGGCTTGTTGTAGAAGACACAGAACTTCCTGTAGAAGACACAAAACTTCCTGTAGAAGGCACAAAACTTCCTTTGTCTTTGTTTTGAGCGATCCTCCTAACCTGCAATGTCCTTGCTGCAACCTGCAATTATTCAATGGAAATTAGGTTTATTTTTATTTTTCTTTTTCTCTTTTTTTTTGAAAACAACTAGGGCGCCTCATGGAGGTTTTCACCCTAATTGCCTGCCCTGGGCACCTCCAAGGGAGGTTTTCACCCAGGGATCTTATTCTCTTTTTATTTTCTCTTCTTTCCAACCCATTGACCGCCTCATGGAGGTTTTCAATCAATGAGCCAATCTAAGGCACCTCCGAGGAGGTTTTCACCTTGGATTTTTATTTTCCTCTTATTTTCATTTTTTTCTTTTTCTTTTTTCTTTTTTCCTACCCTACCCTACTTGAAAAACAAAATCATTTTCAAGTATAAGAATACTTCCAATGGAGCCATGTGCACATCAATATTAGAGACAAAATGATGTGGAGGCTTGAAATGCATGCTTTGACAGCTATTCAGATTTCAGAGACCAAATGATTTGACTTTGAAGGGATCAAACATAGCTGAGGAAGAGAGTACTGCTGCAACTTAGTGACCGTCTGGAACCATATCTCAATATAGCTCTGATATCCTTGGTCCTTTTGTTGATCTGGATCATGTTTCATGTCACCTTCTACCATGACCTTCTCATCTTCCTTTTTTTGTTGATTTTTCTCTTGAATACATGGAGGATTTGATGGTAACCATGAGGGAGCTCTCTCGATCTCTGATTCTGATGTCTTCTCTTCATCAAGTGCAGCCCATGGTTCTTTGATCTCCTCTTTTGAATCTCCTTTTGTTGGATGTGGTCCTTCAATGCTATCAAGATAATCTCTTTTTTGCAATACTCTTCCTGAGCTACGGTGAATATCATTGAGCTCAAGAGGAGTCGTTTTGACATGTTGTGCCTTAGCATTGTAATTGGGTTGAGCTACTCCGATGTGCGGGTTTTGAAATGGTGGTACGAGTAGTTGAGTGGTGGTGTATATTTGAGATGGAAGTGGATGGGGTTGTGGTTGGGCAGGCATTTGGGGTTGCCTTGGTGGAGCAAGAGGCGATGGTTGCGGTTGAGCAGATGGTGGAGCAAAAGGAGTGGGAGGAGTGATGTACTGGGGCATCCACCCATGATGAGGTGCATTCCACTGAGGCTGTGGTTGAGCATAAGAGTGAAATGAATGAGCAACTGGTTGGGCATAATATTGAGGAGGATATGACCAAGGAGGGGGTGTGGACCAGGAAGGATGAGCAGGGGGGCCCCAAGAAGGCATGGAAGTGGCTTGATAGGGGTTGTAATAGGTCTAGGATGTCCCTTGCATTCCCTCCTGGTAAGTTCTGGGTCCACGTAGCCTCCTTTGATTCATGAAATAGAGTGGTTCAGTGGCGCCTTTGGCCCTCTGATATGCAGCTTTAAGCCTGGGCAAGGAAGGGCACTGATTCATAGGATGGTCTTCTTCACAGACAAAACACACTTCTATAGACTACAATGGACATTCATTCCTAGGATGCTTTCTAGTGCACCTAGAACAAAAGATGGCCAAAGCCCTCTCTGCTTCCTCATGTCTTCTTTTGATATGCAATGCAACCATCTGCCTTATCTCGCTCTTGCAATCTTCCCACATGTTTCCAATTTCACCTTCAATGGATGAGTTGGAAGAAAAGGTACTGCTCCCAACATTTCTATTTTCAGCCATTTGCTCCAGAGGAATGTTTTCTTCTTCTTCTCCCCTAGAGGTTCTTCAAATATGTCTTGTTGTCCGCCTAAGGGTTATTCTTAATCACAACCATCGAAGAAGAGAGAAGTTTGGCTGTGTGAAGAAGTGGGGGGTGTTGTGCAAACATTTTTCTGACTTATCTCTACTCCTACAAGGCATGAAATGAAATCTTTTTCGTTGATTTTTGTTTTTTTCTGCTTGTACCTGCAAAACTGAAATAGATTGAACTGCAACTAACTAAAATCTATCTTTCTGAAATGAAAATGCAGAATTGGAATGAAAGCAGGAAAGAACTAATATAGTTTGCTGAAATGAAATTGCAGGAATGAAATGATAAGCTATGCTTGCAGAATTGAAATTGCGGAATTGAAATGCTAATCTATGAAAACAGGATAGGTCTAATCTACTTTTGCAGAAATGAAATTGCAGAATGGAAATGAAATAAACTACTTAGTAGAAGGTTGTAGTAGAAAATAGAAGAAAAGAAACAATCACAAATACTCTAACGCTTCCCTGGCAACGGCGCCAAAAATATGGTGGGCCCCAGTATTGCAGCAATGATGTTGCAACTCATGGGACTCCCTTCTTTACTTTTATCAACCCGGTAGTTCGTAACAAACTTGGAAGCGACGGTGCTATATGCACAAGTACTAACTCTTGCCGCAGTTGTCACTTGATCAGCTGGCACAAGTCCACTAGGAGCTTAAGCCAACTTCTATGAGCTCTTAGAAGAATCTTTTAACTGTGATGGATGAAAGCTAACTCAAAAGAGGCTAATCTACTTGCAGAAAGAAGTGGAAAGCTGAAAGGAAATGCAAACCCTAGTTTTACCGATTAACCCTACTGGTGCAAGAAAAGAGATGAAAGCGGTGGAAATGGATGCCATTGACTCTTGGAGAGGTAAAATGCATGTGACTAAATTTCTTCTGAAGTAAAATCTGGAAAAAAGCATCTTTTTGTATTTTTGAGTAATTTGGAAAAATTATTATGCATGTGCCCTAATTGTTTTTTACTGTGTAGAGGTTGTTGATGAAAGGAAATGGCGAGGGCACTTGTAGGAGGTTGGGAAGGTGAGAAGAGGTCCTAAGGGGTCCCTAGCACCCTTCCAAAGAGTTTCAAAGTGTTCGGATCTCAAGAAACCGCTTTCGTGAGCTTCCACAGGAAGTCTGCAGGGGTTCTACAGGATGTACTGTAGCTTCTACAGGATGTTCCAAAAGGGAATTTTGAAGGGCTGATGGTGGAAAAAAAGGTGGAGAAGTGGGCATGGAGGTTAGATGTGGGTGTGAAGAGGTCTAAGACTTGGTGAATGAGGCTGAGAAGTGATTAGAGTGATTGGGTTGGTTCAAAGATAGGAGAAGCAATGATGCACAAGAATGTAGAAATTAGGGCAAAGTGAGAAAATGTGGCAGATGAAAGGCAAGAATCTGAGTGAGAGGATAGAGCAGGTTGTATTGATGGAGTAAGGGTAGGAAAAGGGGTATCACAGGTGTTCTGCACGTTATTTTCCAAAACTAACCAACAACGACTAAGAAAACGAAAGATCTAGCTATTTTCACCTAATTTTTCCTAGAAACCATAAGCATGATGAACAAAAGTTTATTGGCAGCAAATCATGTAAAACAACTATGGAAACCAAGCAATAATTGATCTAAGCATGTAATCACAACTGGTCCTAACTTTTTCAACTAAGAATCTAACACTAGAAATTGCATGAAGAAGCAAGAACGGTGTTTTTATGGCAACAAGGACACCTTGGTCTCAGCTCATGGTCCCGAGGAGGGAGAGGTGAGATCAAGGGCTGCTTGATGGCCTTTTCTGAAGTTATTTTCCACTACCAACCTATCAAATCAACCTGAACATGAAAATCTATTTCAATCATCAAAAGCAACCTAAATAACAAAACAAGATTTTAACATAAATAACAGGTTTTATTCTAAGAATGCAGCAAAGACACATAAAAGTACACAAAGGAGGTACTGGGCACTTGGGTTGGGCCCAACCCCAAGAGCTACAGCCTCCTAAGAGAGATTAGAGCTAGTGAAAAGCTAGATTCATCTTTATTGAGCAAGAAATAATAATTACATCCCAAAAACTGTCCACAAGAAAAAGCTTGAAAATGTGTTGAAATGCAGAGCTAACCTACGGACTAAAATCTAACTAACTCCTCCTAAAATCAAACTACAAAATGGCTAACTGAGCTGAGGCCCTAGGCCTTCTTATTTATACAAATTGAGGACCCCAACATCCCTCCTAAACTTTAGGGACTCGACTGCCAAAACTTGCAGTTAACAGCAGTCCTACTTGACTTGCTCGGCGGCCCCTTGTGCTCCGAGTTTTTGATGGAGAATTCAAGGTAAGGGCTCATAAATGAAGGGGACACCTTCCTACAAATCCTCCCCCTTGTTCTTCCACGAATTTGGCTGCCAAGTGCTCATTTAAACCTTTGATTTTGTCTCAAAATTGACCAAAAATACTGCATAAAGCACACATTAAACTTGTTGGCATAATGACTAACCCAATTTACTCTATTAGCATAAATATAATCAAAACATGCAATAAACTAATGAGAATGGTGGATTAAGTCGAATTAGGAGGCTGAATGAGCCCATATAATTACTCATTTCTGGGGCTCATCACAAACATAGTCGGGTAGTGCTCAATCCCCCAAATGAGATCTTCAAAAACTATGTTTTCATTGCGCTCATATGACGATTTGAAATGTGTGGTGGTGGATTTGGATATATCCTCCTATGAGTGGATATAATAACCCTCAACATCATTTATCCCCCAAATAAAGTTTATACTACATCGATGGTTTGCAAAGCGATGGAAAAAAATTGTGTTTTTGTCCCCCTCCTTGATCCAGATAGCTCAGCTCTTCAGTCACCAAGTTGCTTCTTCAAAATCGGGTGGTTGTAGGAAGTTTATTTGAGGCCATCAGTGAGAGGAGGGTGTCCAATTCACTTTGAATGTCCATGATCTCCCTTTTCATAGACTGGTTTTTTTTTTTTTTTTTTCCAGATCTTCACAACCCTGCGGAGAGTCTCTAGTTTGTTGAGAATATGTTCCATGGGGGAGGAACTAATATTCCCCCCACTGTTCCAAGAGTCTCTCACAAGTGTGTTGAACTCCTAGTCTTCAAGCCAGGTTCTGTTGAATTTAAAAGGCATACCCAAGTGCACCATCAGCTTTTTCCAATCCAGAGTGATAGGTCTATGGTTGGAAAAGAAATTACTGATAATATTTTTTTGCACATCTCCGAGTCGATCAATCGACTGTTCATGCAATATAAAATGGTCCAATCTTTTGGCGACATACGCCACCCCTTCTCGCCCATTTTCCCAAGTAGGAGCCTTTTCCTCTGGGAAAATGTCGACAAAGTTGTATGCAAGGAGGGCATCACGAAGCATCGCCACCAGAGGGTCAACTCTTTTGGATTGTCCCCAAACTTCTTCCAGGGCAATAGTACAATTTTGGTCACCGAAAATGATAAGGGAAGCCAACTCCATAAATCCAGAGTAAAAGAGACGGTCCCAAAAGATGGCTCGGTCCCTGTAAGGAGCATAAGTGTTCCAAACATGTATGCATCTTCCCATACCATGAATGTGTCCATCAATTAGAATGCCCACAAAACACCTGTAAGCTTTGAATATGACCAAATTAGGGTCGTGTTGACACGACGAATTTTCGCTATGCCAACAAATAGGAACCAACCTGATCACAGACCCCGATTAGATATTCTTTCGTTTGGAATGGATACTTCCAATGGGTTTCAAAGGATCTCGTAAACTGTTATAGGTGTTGAAAAATTGCTCCCTAGAGGAAGACTTCCATTAAATTGACAAAATAAACAGCTAACCTATATGTATTAAGTCCTATCTACATTGATTCTACCTACTTATGCTAGTCCTAACTATTTTAATCTATCTTGCAGGAGCATAACAAAAGAGATTAAACTGCATATATAGATTCCAAGTCCAAATAAATCAATTACTGAGTTCACCGATGAACAAGGTTGTATTTAAGATTAATTGCAATCTAATTATTCATACAAGAATAAACATTCTTGTTTCTACAAATAAAACTTGCAACTGATGTTTAATGTAGCTTCGAATCGAAGACTACTCATGAGTTAACCATGATAACAAATTATATTCAAATAACCAAGACTAGTCATAAGCTATCTGTTATCACTATGCACAAAAACAAAACATATATATCCTCATGCCAGTCACAACACCCTGATTCCAAACATAAAAAAAGGAAAATGAATTTAAAAAAAAGGCTTCTTCTTGACCCAAACAGTCTTCTTTATTAGAAAAATAAATCAAACCCTGTTCTACCCCTCAAAAAGCCCCCTTTCCATCTCTGGAGGTAATACTTATGCAAAAAGAAACTGACCCTCCGTCTTCCCCTGACTTTCCACCTTCCTGCCCTTTTCAATATACAAATTAAAATATACAGACGTAGAACGGTCGGTGAAACCGCTGACACATCGAGGCCACATTTGCTGGAGCATTTTATTTCCTAGGGGAAATGAATGGATGCCAATGGAAAGGAGAATGACTGCGTGTCATCTCTTCATGATAAACCCCGGGACAACATAACTTTCGGAATACACAGGAAACACATGGAAACCTGACCGTGAACTCCTAAGGCCGGATCTTAAATAGAATACACCCGTAGATATAAACTCTTTAGATCCGCTCATGCATCCTTTACCTGCATCCATTCCTGATGCTTACACTTCTGCTCTTCGATCTCGCTTTTCTTCTTTTGATCCTTGCCTACAAAAATAATTAACATTAGCTATGATTATGAAAATAATGAAAGAAATGCCCAAAAAAAAAATCTCGCCCTCATTAAAACTTTTATAAAGAGATGTACTATGTAACTGGGAGCTCGGTGTTTAGTATCAAGAATTTTCATTGTCTATAATATTCAATTTTTATTTAAGAATCACTTGATGGTATAAAAAGAGGTAAAAGCAAGAGGGAGATATGATAAAGGCATATCGAAATAAAAAAGGAGCAAGTGTGAAAGAATCGGCCCCTGGTTCAGCCAAGGTTGCGATGCGATCAAGTTGCAATCGCACATCGCAGCAGGTAGTCACATGCAACATCACCCCTGGTTCCGTCGATCATGATTTATGATGATCCGGACCCAAAAAATATATGCGTTATGTTTAATAATCCCGGTGGGTCCGCTGTATCGCAGAGCGCCTTATGTATAAGTGTTGGGTTCCGCCAATTGTGATTTGCGATGGGATTCAGACCTGAAAACATATGTGTTGTGTTTAATAATCCCTGCGGGTCTACCATATCGCGGAATGTTGAAGCTTGGGCCGATACACTGGTTGAAAGTGCCGATTGCGAGGTCCGATGTGATCAGAGGCCTGATCGCATCGCAATTATTCATGGGAGATATACCTTAGCCCTTACCCAATGCAAAATGCGATATGCGATATAATGACGGACCCGATAGGATATGGACGTGGTTAATTGCATTTGAAGTCTGGGAGGTCATCGCATATCAGATGCAAAAGAGGAATGGGAAGTGCAACTGCGGAAATTGAGAGATTGCGACAACGATAAAGGCATGCATCGAGAAATGCGTAAAGACCAAGGAAATGCGGAAAAGGCAAGTTATGTATGCCTATAGACTATTTCTATTATAAAAGAATTATAATAGAAATAAAGACGCTATAGAAGGTTTTGTGGGTTGAGTCCAAATACAACCATAGTGGAAAGTGGAGGCTGGTTATATGTGCAAGTATAGAGTACCATAAAGGTTTATGAGGATTGAATAAGTCCCGATGAAAGGATATGAATGAAGGGCTAGACTGAGTTATAAATAAATCATTCCATAGAGATTTATTAAGGGGGCCTTAACCATTTAGCTTTGAAGACATAATCCCATGTGACAACTCCAGTAAGAAACAGAAGATCAAACGTCTAGGGGACCCATTCAAATTTTCCACCAGAGCAGGTTTTAATAGGGTGGTGGTTGTGGCCACAACAAAATGGCGAACCGCTGGGCAAACCAGTTATCTTTGTTACCAAATAAACTTTGATCTGTAGAACATTAGGGTGTTAAGATAAACTTGAAATTCAAACTGTATAGACAGATAGGCATGGGTTCCACTTCAGCATTAATCGCTTAAGGTGGGATAAAGACAAATAGCTTCTACTTACTGATAGGGTTTTGACAGGCATTCTCCAATGGTCGTATTATGGGCTTTATTGACCCTCCTTTACCTGTTTTCTGCTTTCAAAATGCTTTCGCGGCCATCATCGGTTTGTTAATACCTGTTTAGGTGTATACCTCAGCTCTTTATTGCACATCAAGGTTGATGAATATATGTAGATATGTTTATCTGCACTTTATGTAAAAAAAATTAGTGCTATGCTTTCGTATGATCGAATGGGGCATAGTCATGGATCATGCCATATTTCTAAACGCTTAAGAAAGGTTGGGCATGCTGTGTCAACTGGTACTCTGAGTCCAGCAACAGTCCCTACTCCAACCAACTTCCCAAACAACTTGTCCTTCCAGATTGGCACAAGGACTCGACATTTCATTTTTTTTCTTTTTTAATAAGTCCTTCCAGTTTTGGGCACAAGGACTAGAGCACAATTAAATTTTCCATAGGATATACGACAGTGAGCTTAGCCCATGAAAGGAGGTTTACTTGTAGATGACAAATATTGGAAAGTTTAGTGTGGTGGATGGAACCAATGGAGAATAACTGCAAACCTTATAGGCAAGTATAGGCTAGGTCTAGGTGGGATTTTCAAAATGCAACGTTCTGCCATGCCAGTCCAACCGTGGTTACACATTTTTTCATTTTATAAAGATGTCCCTACATGCTTTCGGGTGTCCAGGTTATCAATAGAGCCTACCTAGTTCCCAACAGATGCCAATGAGTGGCTTTGATTTGAATTTTACCACTGATTTTCTAGTTCTCATAGGCTCATCGAAGGTTTGCTTGATTTGCAAGGTAATAATGCATTTGGGATCTATAGACTCACCAGCGGGTTAATGAGGGAAGCAAAAGGCTGAAGGTAGCGAATGAGGGAAATCAGAAGAGAGTTATAAAAGGTGAAAACAAGATTGAAAGACCGAAATCAATTGACTGAAAAGGATTGAAATTCAAAACAGAAGGAAGATAAACTTTGCGCAAGACAAGAATAGACAAGATGAAAATATAACTAAGCTAACAGCAAAATAAAATGAATCCTAACCTACTCAGGAGGTAACCACCATGTGGTGGCTACTGGAAGTATCTCTTAAGATGTTGGCCATTAACATGGAGTTTTTCGGTTTCTCCCTGTAAAGTTTTCAATCTGTAGGTTCCCTGACCAATTTTTTCCTCAACTTGGAATGGGCCCAACCATAAGTGTTGGAATTTCATGTGCTTACCTTTTGGCTCACTCAACTTGTCCCATTTCAGGACAAGCTCACCAACTTGGTAATATTTATCTCTTGCCAGATGGCAATCAAACCATCTCTTCACAATCATTTGGTGATTCCTGAACTTGTTTCTCGCATTCTCTCAATTCCTCCAACCTCACCAGTTGTTTGATCCTTTTTGAAGTATGGTTGAAGGGGTCCCTCTCGAGGCTTGGGAGAGTTGTAAAGAGGGAAGGGAAACGTTGGGAGGAAAGATGGATTTCTATCCATAGACGAGGAAGTATGGGGAGTTTCCTAATTCTACTTTTGGGGTGACCCTATCGGCCCAAAGTGCATTTGTTAGAGCGTTGTGCCAATTCCTCTGGTTGTCGGTGACAGATTTACGAATTATGCGGATGAGGTTTTTGTTTGAGGACTCTGCAAATACATTTCCCTAGGGGTAATAGTTTTATGCATACCTTATGCGAATTGATTTATTGATAGCAAATTCAGTCAATTTTAGTGATGAAAAATAAGAAGCATTATCAAATATGAGAGTGTCAGGGATGCCAAACCTGTTGATAATAAATTTATAAATAAAATATATTACCTCGTCTTCGTTAACCTTCCGAAGCGGAATGGATTCGATCCATCTGGTGAAGTAATCAGTTGCCGTGAGTATTTACTTATGTTGTCGTGAAGAGTTCAAAGTGATCTCACCTATGACATCTAGGACCCATTGCTGGAACGTGCAATAAATCATAACGGGCCTGAGGGGAATGGTCGACTTTCTTTCTCGCCCTGCAGTAGTTTGACACACCTTGCACTTCCGAGCGTAGGCATGCAAGTCTCTGAACACTGTAGGCCAATAATACCCAGCTCTTAATATTTTGTGAGCAGTGGTCTCTACACCATAGTGAACCCCTGCTGGGCCGTCGTGCATTACTTTCAAGACATGATCAGCGTCATCCTTTTCCAAACACCTTAGCCAAACTCCATCATAATTTTTTTCTGTATAATGTGTCATTGGCCAAGTGATACTGATTAGATTTTAATCTGAGCACTCTCCTTCGTGATGCATCCATGTGCTCAGGACATGATCCCCGTGTTAGATAAAAGCGTATGTCATAATACCATGACTCAGGGTCCAAAGGGACTTCCAACGTTTCGCGCTCACACATCAGCATTTCATTAATCCATCCAGGCTCCTCCCTGAATTCTACTTGCGCGTCCCGCATGCTCTGCACTTCTAGTTCTTCTGACATCCCTTCTTTATCTGCCAAAGCTTCTGCTGCAAGCTTACACAATCCCTGCCCTCGAACTATCTTTGCCAGCTTAATCTCGAGGTCGTATTCTTGAAGAGCGGTTATCCAATTCCCTCTCCGTTCCCCCATTTCCTTTTGCATGAAGAGGGTTCTTACAGCAGGGTGGGGAACGATTACTTTAGTCCTGGCCTTTAATAAATAAGGGCAAAAATGTTTCACGGCTTTAAAAACCACAAAACCTTGTTTCTCCATGTCTGGGTAGTTTAGTTCTTCTCCTTGAAGATTAGAGCTCATATAAGAAATAGGGACTTCATTGCCATCATCATTTTTCTGGGTGAGGATTGCGGCATATGAAACATCAGAAGCAAAAGTGTACAAAAGGAATTCCTTGTCAAAATTGGGGCTGACCAACGCAAGAGCTTTTGCGATGGCCTCCTTAATTCGCTGAAACGATTTCTTAGCTTCATCGCTCCACCTATACACAACGTCTTTCTTCATCATTAGCTGAATGGGACACACTATTTCTGCGAAACCTAAAACAAATTTCCTAATGAAATTAATTTTCCCGAAAAAAGATTGCATTGCCCTTTTATTCGTAAGGGGTTGTATTCTCATGATGGTCTCTACTCTGTCTAGATCAATAATAATCCCTTCTTTAGAGAGGATATGACACAGTAGTTTCCTTTCTATAACTGTGAAAACGCTTGTTGGGCAATTCAATTGCTTAAATTGCTTTCATTAAATTATCAACCAAGGATACTCGTAAGCTTGTGATGATGCCAGCAAAATATATGCAGGAGTAGGAAATTAACTTTATGTCTAACTAAATTATTTTTGATTCAATATAATATGCGAGGGAAGAGGCTCCTAATTGAGGATGTCCTAGTTATCCTTCCCTACAGTATTATAGATTGAAAAGAAATCATTGATTACATAAAACCATAAATTGAAATAAAGACAAGAGAATGAATTTTAATTGTTGTTTAGATTCAAATAGAGAGAGAATAACTTAGTCCCTTGATTGTCCCCTCGTATACTGATCCAAACTAAACTAAGATTCATTCATAAGCATAAGAAATGAAATAACTTGAAACATAAAAGAAAAAGAATGAATTTCAATTATCATGCAAATCAAATGGAGAGAGAGAGCCTAACTTAGACCCTTGGTTGTTCCCTCATATGCTGATAAGATTTTAATTTAAAACCCATTCATAAATCACAAACAAATCCTCAAACATCTAGGCAATTAAATGAAATAATATCTATTATGAAATAAAATGTTTCTTTGATCCTTTCAGAGTGAGCTGAATTCTCTTAAGAACAAAGTGACAAATTATTCCATATACTACATTAAGACAATTTATATCTAAAACTATAGAATGGAAATTTATGTAAAATGAAGCTTTATTCTATTCCATCATAAGTTGGATACATGCTCCAAGAGTCCTCTCCTTTGGAATGGAGGAGGTACTCCTATTTATACAAAAACATAAGCAACTAACTCATTAATGGAGGTCCACTAATCCCTCCTAGTTCCACAAATCATTCATATGGTTACAACAAATATGAGACACATATTCCTTTATCCATTATTTTTCTCCATGAGATATGCTTGACCCCTATCCCAAATCTCCTTCAAATCTTCAAGAGAATTCGAATTTGAGTCTTGGAGGCTACATAAGAGTGTCTTGGAACCTTCCAAATCACCTACGCATGTCACCAAACTCATTCCACCTTTAGGTATAAGCAAATATATGTTCTTTTTCTAACTTTTAATCATAAATTCACTTTAAATGCATAAAATAAATAAATTTGGAAAATGAAACTATGAACCCATATGGTAATGAAAATCTAATGAAAATGTGATGAAATGAGGTGACAAAATGAGGATAAAGGTGAAAATGGAGTGAGAATGTATGCTAATTTGGCAGCCCAACACACCCCCCGACTTAAGTTATTGCATGTCCTCATGTAATCTATTGCATTGATTTACTTTAATCATGATTTGATCTTTTGAATTGTCTTCCTTTTATATGAACTTTATTTAATGTTAATTCTTCTTTCATCTTCGCATAATCATTTGACAGCTTTGTTCCTTTTGCAAAGTGTCATTTTGAAAAATATTTGATTGCAACATATTACTTTGGTTGGTTCTTGTGTGGCAACCAACTTTTATTAGTATTGGTTCTTGTGTAACAATACTTTTGTTATTTTTGTGTTGCATCAAAATACTTTGAAAACATTTAATCAACCATTCATTCTATGATCATCATTTGCAAAACATGTAACATTTTGAATCATAATGCAATAGTAGTTGTTTGGAAAAGTATGTTGGTTAGGATGGCATGTGTATAAAGGACATATATGACATATGAAAGGTGATATATCATGAAATGTGAATATGAGGTAGGAACATGAATTCCCCCTCCAACTAGAGATATGACAATGTGAAAAATAAAGTGAGGAACTTTCCAAAGTTACAATTTTAAGCATTTTAAGGACTCACATGACTAAAATTTAAAAAACCACATACCTTCACTTACCCTCAATGTACATGAGTTGTGGATGCTGAAGAGTCTGGCTGTTGATGCTGTTGGATCATGGAGTATGTAAACAAAGGAATTTTGATCTTCTTCTATGTTCTTTTTGTTGATGACAAGGGTTGAATCTTTATTGCTGTTATGACAAATTGATCTGCTGCAAACTTTTGAAATGATGTAGTCTTCAATCATTACAACACCTGATGGTACAATTCTAATCATGCGAATAAATGTGTCGATGTCGAGCATGAAGAGAAGTCATTGGATTACCGACCATTGATGCATGTCGTTAACCAATGCGAGGCAACTCACCATTAATGTCAATGAGTGCCAAGGTACCTAAGTACATCTTGTGAAGGGCAAATAGATGAGTTGATGTCGAGCCACTTGCAAGATCCAATGATCAAGGGACATTGGTGTATTCCCATGATTGTTGGTGAGAGAGCCTGTCATTAAGGCATACAAGCCTCAAGGTACTACTAAGGACTCTAGTCTTGAACCTAGATAATGTGCTGATGTCGATAGGCCAAGACTTGTTAGAAGGGAGGCCTTAAGGAATCCTCCATCATCTAACTCGAGCATGAAACAATAATTTTGAAGGATTATAGATGAGAAATTTTGCAGTGGATCAAGGTTTATTTAAAAACAAAAATGGAAAGAAAATGTAATGAATTAGCTTTGTAGAGGAGCTGAATGTTTTATTGTGGGGTTACATGTTAGTGAAGGGATAGGAAAATTTATTGACTAAAGAAGTGGGAATGCAATGAAGTTTTTATTTACTGAAAAAAGAGTAGAAATATAATGGCAAATGTAAAGGGAAATGAGGCGAATGTTTATTGACTGAAGAATCATGGATGCAATGGAGACACTGGCATCTGAAAGGCTTGCAAGTGATGGATCTGATCTGACATCATGTGCTCATGCATTGATGTTTCATCTTTGTGAAAGAAATGTCCATCTTTGAGAGGCTGATGTGATGGATATGATGACATTCTCCCCCTTGGCTTACCCAAAAGCATGTCCTCATGCTTGAAATGGGGTCTTTAAAAGACATTGTTTTCTTGTGGTCATTTGTTTTATCTTCCTTGAACCTACAAAAACTTAGTACTTTTTCTGCAATGAAATGTAAGTTTATCATAATAGAGAGGTGATCAATCTCTCTATTTATGAAATTTACAAAAAGAAACTGAGAATTGGTACTAATGAAACAAATTCATGAAAGAAAAACCAAAAGAATTTATACCTGTGTCAAAACTAGTGCCTCATTTTACTTGTTATGTCTTGTCAAAAATTTCTTCATTCTTTAACTTTTTGAAACTCTTTTTAAGGATTTCTCATTGTGTAGATCTCTCTGATATCTTTCCAATGATGCTTGAATCGTCGAAATCCGATGTCGTATGAGAAAGTTGTGCTTATTTGAAATTTGGGTGAAACAGTGAAGATTGGCATAAGGTTTCTCAATTGCACGATTGCACCCTTCCTGCATCTACAGGATTCTCTTCAAAGCAATTGTAAACTAATAATCCTGTAGATGAAGCACCCTTATTGTTCTTCTTCTTGATCCATTTTCAATATTGAAAAATAAGCTGGCAGATGGAGGGTGACTGTGTAATAGTGATGTGGCAGTGGGTGACATGGCAAATGGATGGTGTGACATGTTGACTGATGATGTGGTAGTGAATGTGCAATATTGGTCAATGTTGTGCTGCCATGTGGTGGCAAAATTGTTGTTTTAATTAATGTTGTGTCAAAATTGAAGAATAATTAACAAACTCCAATCCCTGCAAGATTTGAACTCATGAACTTGATTATGTAATTTGAATGACTTACCAATATATCACAAGTCACATTTATGAATTTAATGGAATTTTTGAAATTTTAATTATTCTAAAATGAAAAGAAATCATTGATTACATAAAACCATAAACTTGAAATAAAGACAAGAGAATGAATTTTAATTGTTGTTCAGATTCAAATAGAGAGAGAGACTAACTTAGTCCATTGATTGTCCCCTCGTATACTGATCCAAACTAAACTAAGATTCATTCATAAGCATAAGAAATGAAATAACTTGAAACTTAAAAGCAAAAGAATGAATTTCAATTATCATGCAAATCAAATGGAGAGAGAGCCTAACTTAGACCCTTGGTTGTTCCCTCATATGCTGATAATATTTTAATTTAAAACCCATTCATCAATCACAAACAAATCCTCAAACATCTAGGAAATTAAATGAAATAAGATCTATTATGAAATAAAATGTTTCTTTGATCCTTTCAGAGTGAGCTCAATTCTCTTAAGAACAAAGTGACAAATTATTCCATATACTACATTAAGACAATTTATATCTAAAACTATAGAATGGAAATTTATGTAAAATGAAGCTTTATTCTATTCCATCATAAGTTGGATACATGCTCCAAGAGTCCTCTCCTTTGGAATGGAGGAGGTACTCCTATTTATACAAAAATATAAGAAACTAACTCATTAATGGAGGTCCACTAATCCCTCCTAGTTCCACAAATCATTCATATGGTTACAACCAATATGAGACACATATTCCTTTATCCATGATTTTTCTCCATGAGATATGCTTGACCCCTATCCCAAATCTCCTTCAAATCTTCAAGAGAATTCGAATTTGAGTCTTGGAGGCCACATAAGAGTGTCATGGAACCTTCCAAATCACCTACACATGTCACCAAACTCATTCCACCTTTAGGTATAGGCAAATATATGTTATTTTTCTAACTTTTAATCATAAATTCACTTTAAATGCATAAAATAAATAACTTTGGAAAATGAAACTATGAACCCATATGGTAATGAAAATATAATAAAAATGTGATGAAATGAGGTGACAAAATGAGGATAAAGGTGAAAATGGAGTGAAAATGTATGGTAATTTGGCGGCCCAACGATGCTCTTCTTGGGATTCAATGATATTCCGTACCTTCGGCATCTTTCGAAGATCTGTTTCAAGTGATAAATATGATCCCTTTTGCGATATGAATACACATTAATCTCATCCATGTAAACCACTACTGATCTGCTAATCAATCCTTGGAAAGCTATGTCCATAGCTCTTTGAGATGTGGTGCCCGCATTAATGAGTCCAAACAGCATTTTACGATATGCGTAAGTGCCCCATTTAGTGTTGAAGGTTGTCTTAAGTTGATCTCCATTCGACACCAACACTTGATTATATCCCGAAAACCCATCCAATAGGGACAACCTTTCAGACCCAGAAACGCATTGAAGAATGTATTCCATAGAAGGGACAGGTTAGTTATCTTTCTGCGATGCTCTGTTCAAGTTTTTGAAATCAATACATAACCTGATGTCTCCATTTTTCTTTCTTATTGGCACGAGATTGGATACCCAACGGGTGTGCCTGATAGGAAAAATGATTTTAGTGTCCAACATTTTGTTTAATTCTTTCTTCACCAATGGTTCCAAGCTTGTATGCATCTTACGAAGCTTTTGTTGGTAGGGCTTGACATCCTTTTCCAAAGGAATTACATGCTACATAGCGCCGATATCCAAGGTTTTTAAGTCACCATACATCCATGCAAAGACTTCCTTGTACTCTTTAAACAACTTAGCAAATGCAGCATTTTCTTGTGGAGAGCATCCTAAGCCCAAATTAACATTTTTTGGGTCTTCTTCGGTTCCAAGGTTGACCGACTCATACTTCATGGATGAGCTATGCATTTTGTAGTTAGTCGGCTTCTTAAATTTATCATGCAGGTCATAAAAGTGCTCCATCTTGACAACTGACTTGGGAATTATATTGGGCTGATCTTTTTCCTCATCCTCGCTCCCATTCATAAGCTTGTCATGCTCCTTTTCATCAATGAATGCATTTTTGAATGTCTTTTCGCAATGCAAGAACTCAAGGATTTGCTCATCACCTTCGAACACCTGCCAATTTGAGATGTTATTAGGTACGGATGGTCTGAAAATCAATTCAACATAATATTTATTCTTGTTTAATCTAAGATCAGGCAAAAGTTTTGCAGCCATACCAGCCATTAGATTGGCATCTTGGTTTTTCCATCGAGGTATGTGTGTGATATTAAAAGAATCAAAACTATCAATTAAGCTCCATACCTCATGTTGGTATCTTACCAGGTGTGGTGAATTGCAATGTATCCTTTTCCTTACCTGGTCCACAATTATCTGTGAGTCACCAAAAACTTTAAGATTTCTCACCTTCATATCAATGGCTTTCTTCAAGCCCTGTAGCAAGCCTTCGTATTCTGTCGTGTTGTTGGTGCATGCAAACTCCAACTGGCTGGCCATCAAATGTTGGTTCCCTTGCGAGTCAATGAGAATGCTCCCAGCACCTACACCTTCTAGGAAGTTAGAGCCATCAAAGTAGAGTGTCCAAAACATAGAATCTGATGTTATATCAAATGAACTGCCTTCTACGAAATTGTCCCTATCATCTACCATATTACGGGTAGCTCATTAGTCGGACTACGGGGGAGAGCTTCCAACTATGTGTTTATTGTAGTTTCTTCAACTGTCTCTGCATGGAATTCTCCAAAACAAGTTTCCATGGCACAAACGTCGAAACTATAATTCCCAAGGATAGAATTGGTAAACATTATAGGTTCATTGGGGTTGTTTAGTTCTGTCACAACATACTTCATGTCTCTTTCTCGATCAAATCTCAACATATCACCTTTTCCCTTCTGAGGCAACAAGAGATGGGACCAATCAGTTGAGAAATACCCATTCAGATTTGTTGACCAGTCCCTACTAAGCAACATTCCATATGCCTCGGGTATGTCAACTACCACTATGTCAATGACTTGTGTGTACCGTGGTTTGGTAGCCATCTGAATCAACACATCTTTCAATTCTCCAATTAGTTTTACATTCGTTATGTCCAGTTGCATAATTCAAGTTTCAGTTTTCTCAGGCATTGCATGAAGTCTTTCAGTAAAAGCGTAAGGCATAACAATGGACCAGGCACCAGAATCTACCAGGCAATTGTATACTTTCATGTTGAAGATTTCAAATGTGATAAGGAAAGGTGGAGTCATGGATTTTGATTTCCTTCCTATCATGGCTGCAGTGACATCTTGAGGCGTTCGATTCATTTTTGATAGAGTGGCTTCCATGGCTGATAGCATTTGGGCTGTACAAGGGGTTCTAACAGGTCTGGACACTGACTTCTTGGTTTGGCTATTCGGATTGGTGGGAGATATGCAATTGTATTCATTCATAGCTTTCAAAAGTAGATCCCTTTGTTGCGTTAACTTTAACAAATCGAAGTATGTGATATTAGCTCAAGATCTCTTAAGATCATCTACAATATTGTAATCAATGTTATAAACATGGTAGGGTAGAGTAAACATACTGGTTTTGTTGTTCGTAGGTGGGAGTTTACCATTTTGAGTCGCCTTCATTACATTTGGAGATGTATTATGTTTCTCTGGATAGTTCACGACTAGAATGTTCTTGGAATCACCACTAGGTTTATTCTTCTCAACAGGAAACTTGGGAGCGGATGCCTTCGAAGGGCGATCATCTTTCTTTGTCTGGTCTATAGGCTTCATCACGCCCGCAAGTGGCCCTTGACTTCATGTGTGGATTTTTGCTGTACTATCTCCTTCGTCATCATCATTTCCATTTGTATAGAAATCCCACAGTACATTGATTTGAGATACCTCGTCCAAGGGCTCTTCTACTTGGTACTTTTCCTCAGCTTCTAGTTCTGGCTCTAGCTCTACTATAGTTTCTTCTTTGGTAAGATGTGATCCAATAAGAGCCCACTCTTCCATATTTAAAATCCCTTCATTGGGTGGAGTAGGCAACGCAAGTTGACCATGACCACCTTCTGTCTTCTTACGATATAAAGGTTTGAAGGATTTTCTGTTGTTATAATCTCCTCCATTCCCATTTGTACTCTCTCTAGAATTCCTTTTCATGTCAATGACTTTGTTCATCAATTTCTTAATGATCCGATGCAAACCTTCCACATCCGTGGTGTCCTTTTCTTTGATCTCAGCCACTTTGTTATCACTCCCATTACGCTTCTTGGATGACTGAGATGCTTTATTTCCTTCGGTCATATGATGACATGTTGTGAGACTGATAATTTCATTGTCGAATTTTATTGCTTCATCGATAGCACCCTGTAAGGTTTGTGCGTTACTCATTTTAACCCACATCGCGGTAGGGACAGGGAGAGTAGTGATGTAGAATTCCATGAGCACCTCATCAATAGGTCTAGAGTTAGCCGGGATTCTGTTGAACCGAATGTTAAAATCCTTGACCTTTTCTTTGGTTTCCATTTTTAAACGGGATAGTTCTAAAACTAAGGCCACAGGTGTTTTGTCATCGCTAAACTTGTCTAAGAAGGCCTGCTGAAAGGCACCCCATGAGGTGATCGATCCTATTCTCAAGCTAAAGTACCATGTGGAAGCCATACCAATCAGAGTAAAAGGGAACAAGCGACATACCACATCTTCATCGGCTACCCCCAACATGCGCATGGCTAAGAAGAAAGAGTGAATATGGTTATCAATAGTGTATTCTCGCTCAGGGTCAAATTTAGGCAATACTCTTTCTGTGTTCTTGGGTAAGGCATGCTGCTGCCTAGGTACCACTATGGCATCCTGTGCAAGCTAGGGAGGGAGTGCTCTCGGAGGAGGTGGAGGTTGATTCCCACCTGGAGGAGGCGGTGGAGGTTGATTCCCACTTGGAGGAGGAACGTTAGCCATATTATGGTTGGGGAGGTTCTGGTTGAAGGTTTCCCCCGGGTGTTCTTTGTTAGGATTTCCCAAATCGAGCCAGGGATTACCTTTAGAGAGGGGATCCTTAGGAATTTATTCCCAAGGAGTGTCGATACTTTTCAAGGACTCTAGCACAATATCTTCAAGAGAAGGGGATGCAGATGTTGTCAGAGGTAAAGAATGAAATATGGGGAGCTAAGATAGGGAACGAGCATAAGCACGAGTAAGTACTCTGACTGGTTGTTCCTGAGTGACAGGATACTCCCATAGTCTCTCTTCCTTGGGTGACCCAAACACGGGACTTAGAGGGACCTCTGCTTCTTCGAAATGAGGCTCTTCCAAATGGGCGAAAGGATCTTTTCGACCTTTACGATCCATACATCAATCTTTTTGAATCCATGCACGACGTTTATAGATGAAATCCTAAAAGCTGTGGATGGCAGTTCAAGCCCTCCTTCTAGTGCCAAATTTGTTGACATGGCGAATTTTCACTATGCCAACAAAGGGGAACCAACCCGATTGCAGACCCCGATTAGATCTGCTTTCATTTGGAATGGCTAGTTCCAACAGGTTTCAAAGGATCTTGTAAACTGTTATAGGTGTTGAAAGATTGCTCCCCGGAGGAAGACTTCCATTAAATCAACAAAAGAAACAGCTAACCTATATGTATCAAGTCCTATCTACACTGATTCTACCTACTTATGCTAGTCCTAACTATTCTAATCTATCCTGCAGGAGCATAATAAAAGAGATTAAACATCATATATAGATTCTAAGTCCAAATAAATCAATTACTGAGTTCACCAATGAACAAGGCTATATTTAAGCTTAATTGCAATCTAATTATTCATACAAGAATACACATTCCTATTTCTACAAATAAAACTTGCAACTGATGTTTAATGTAGCTTCGAATCGGAGACTGCTCATGAGTTAACCATGATAACGAATTATATTCAAATAACCAAGACTAGTCATAAGCTGTTTATTATCACTGTGCACAAAAAAAAAACATATATATCCTCATGCCAGTCACAACACCCTGATTCCAAACATAAAAAAAAGGAAAATGAATCTAAAAAAAAGGCTTCTTCTTGACCCAAATAGTCTTCTTTATTAGCAAAATAAATCAAACCTTGTTCTGCCCCTCAAAAAGCTCCCTTTTCATCTCCAGAGGAAATACTTATGCAGAAAGAAACTGACCCTCCGTCTTCACCTAACTTTCCACCTTCCTGCCCTTTTCAATATAAAATTAAAATATACACACGTAGAACAGTCGGTGAAACCGCTGACACATCGAGGCTACATTTGACGGAGCGTTTTATTTCCTGGGGGAAATGAATGGATGCTGATGGAAAGGAGAATGACTGTGTGTCATCTCTTCATGATAAAACCTGGGACAACATAACTTTTGGAATACATAGGCAACACATGGAAACCCGACCATGAACGCCTAAGGCCAGATCTTAAATAGAATACACCCGTAGATATAAAATCTTCGGATTCGCTCATGCATTCTTTACTCGCATCCATTCCTGATGCTTACACGTCTTCTCTTCGATATTTCTTTTCTTCTATTGATCCTCGCCTACAGAAATAATTAAAATTAGCTATGATTATGAAAAATATGAAAGAAATTCCCAAAAAACAAATCTTGCCCTCATTAAAACTTTTATAAAGAGATGGACTATGTAACTAGGAGCTCTGTGTATAGTATCAAGCATTTTCGTTGTCTATAATATTCAATTTTTATTTAAGAATCACTTGATGGTATAAAAAGAGGTAAAAGCAAGAGGGAGATATGATAAAGGCATATCAAAATAAAAAAGGAGCAAGTGTGACAGAATCAGCCCCTGGTTTAGCCAAGGTTGCGATGCGATCAAGTCGCAATCGCACATCGCAGCGGGCAGTCACATGCAACATCACCCCTGGTTCCACCAATTGTGATTTGCGATGGGCTGGACCCGAAAAATATATGCATTATGTTTAATAATCCTGGTGGGTCCGCTGTATTGTAGAGTGCCTTATGTATAAGCATTGGGTTCCACCGATTATGATTTGTGATGAGATTCGAACTTGAAAACATATGTATTAAGTTTAATAATCCCTGTGGGTCAGCCATATCATGGAATGTTGAAGCTTGGGCCGATACACTGGTTGAAAGTGCTGATTGTGAGGTCTGATGTGATCGGAGGCCTGATCACATCGCAATTATTCATGGGAGATAGACCTTAGCCCTTACCCAATGCAAAATGCGATATGTGATGTAACGACGGACCCAATAGGATATGGATGCAGTTAATTGCATTTGAAGTCCGGGAGGTCATCACATAATGGATGCAAAAGATGAATGGGAAGTGCGACCGCAGAAATTACTAGATTGAAACAGCGATAAAGGCATGCATCGAGAAATGTGTAAAGACCGAGGAAACATGGAAAAGGTAAGTTATGTATGCTTGCAGAGTATTTCTATTATAAAAGCGTTATAATAGAAATAAAGACGCGATAGAAGGTTTTGTGGGTTGAGTCCAAATACAACCATAGTAGAGAGTGGGGGTTGGTTATATGTGCGGGTATAGAGTACCATGAAGGTTTATGAGGATTGAATAAGTCCTGATGAAAGGATATGAATGAAGGGCTAGACTGAGTTATAAATAAATCATTCCATAGAGATTTATTAAGGGGGCCTTAACCATTCAGCTTTGAAGACATAATCCCATGTGACAACTCCAGTAAGAAATGAAAGATCAAATGTCTAGGGGGCCCATTCAAATTTGCCACCAGAGTAGGTTTTAATAGGGTGGTGGTTGTGGCCACAACAGGTTCGAGATCACCACTAAACCACCAGAGAGCCCCACAGCTTCAGTAGTAGATATATGCCATGCTGGGAGCATTTTTCTGAAATATTGTATCACCTGTGGAACTGAGTACATGGATTCTTGTAGTAAAATGATAAAAGGATGTAGAGAGGCAAATAGACTCCTAAGGGCCCGATATTTTAGGGCAGCCCCCAGACCCCGGATGTTCAGGGAAAGAATGAACGTCATGGGGATTTCATCTTAGGTTGTCATGCTCTAAGGGCCCATGAGGGAGGGATGTCAGCAATAGGCACATCGACCAAAAATCTGTCCATAGGGGAGGTATGGGGGTTAGGCCTAGGTCATCCCCTTAAGTGCCTACTTCCACGGTTTTGTTTTCGCCTAACAGTGATGTTACTGGAAGAAGTAGGACTGATGTGCGGGTAGGAGAATGAACAGGTTTGTGGATGGTAAGGGTCCGCAAGTTGAGTGATATTCTAAAATCTAGGTCACTGCCAACTGAGTTTGTAGGAGAGTTTGTGGTGAGTTGGGAGGAGTGACACTTGTCCTAGGTCCCTTACCCCAGTTTGCAAAAAGGGAGGGTGATGAAGATGGAACGTACGAAATATGGGTGGTGGAAGGAATTTCATGGGTCGGGAAAGAAGCCGAGAAGGGTGGCGGGATATCCGGATTGGGGTGGATAGCGTCCGGGGTGGTTTTACAGGGTTGAGATGCAGGGCTAGATGGGGCTTGGGAGTCTGACTTGAAAGAAGAAAAAGGGGACGAAGGTACCAGAATAGGCATAGATCCATTTAAGGAAGAGTACTGAGTATGAGAGCGGTGAGGGAAGGAATTACGGGGAATACCTGGATGTCGTCGAGAAGAATATCCATATTGAAGTTTGATGAAGGCTGAATCGCACCATCCCGACCCTTTTGAAAACCAATGAAGGGCCTGCCAAGTAATGGACCACCCAGCCGACATGGACATTGAGCCAATAGATGTCCAGTGTGGTGGCAGTGTGAGCACTGGAAAGGAACTCCCCAAAAATCTAATCTCTATGATAGTTGAGTATCACCCCAGTATAGGTCGATGTGATCCGGAAAACCCCCACGATATTCTTTTTCAATTAGGATCCAAGCCACCCATTTGTCCTGTGCGCCCAAACAGCGAGGATCAACGTAAACAAATTTGCCAATAGCATTTCCTATATCCATAAGGACCTATTTCATCCAAAGCTCAATTGGCAAACCGGGTAGTTTCACCCAGATGAGCTTGTTTTGTGGAGTGTTGTGGAGAGGATTATATCCAATATACCAATGATGCAGCACGAGGAAGCTTTTCCCATTGATCCATGGCACCGATTTAATTTTTTCTAAGTCCTCTTGACTTAGAAAATGGAAGCTATACCAGCCTTTCAAGAGTCGAACAACAGTCGGCATATAACCTAACATGGATTTCCATTTCTTACCAACCCAGTCTCTCATGTCTGAGTCACTAAAATCGGCAAAATACCACCTGCCAACCAAGGCACGCTTTTGTAAACTGGTAATTCTGTCAATAAGAACAACATTATCCAAAGATAATGCAGGTGGCAGAGAGATTGTTTTAATGGAGCACTGCCTATTTTTTGAACGTCGTCCCCATGCAACATGTTCACCACCCTGCGAAGCGTGGGACACATGGTTTCCATCTGGCAGACTATCATTGCCCAAGATGTTGTACCACGTATCTAGTGAGCGTGGGCCACAATGCCTCTCAGCATTTGTAGAATGTAGCAGAAGGGACTCGACATCCATCATGGCACGGATAAGGGCCTCATTGGCAAATGAGTCAAAGAGATGGCCCACCATATACGCCAGGGCCTTGAAAAGATACCAAACAAATATTTAAAAATGCCTTATGACAACAATGAATATGGATGATCCAACAGAAAGGTAGAATGATATGAACGTGTTCAGAAATAAATGCGACAAGGCTCGAGAGGTGGGAGAGATGTTTATGAGGGGAAAGGCTCATGTGGAGAATAAACCCACATACTACCAAATTTGTAGTACATCGTTAGAGAGACATCCAAATTGGGAAAAAAGTCTGGGACTGACACGGGGAGGGGAACTAGATTTAAGAGGGTGATTTACGAGGATCTCGGGGCACATGGGAGGGTGTCCGACCAACAGGTGTAGGCATATGGATGTGATCCCAAAAAGTAATTGCCACCTACCACCCTCTGATCGAGATGGTTCACAGGAGAATGTGGAAATATGGAACCGGAAAAAGAATCTGGCAAAATACCAGAGCCGAAGGGCCAATAGTTCAGGCAAAGAAGTGCGAATAGAGTCAATAGCAGGGAACTAGTTGCAGCAGCAGCAATAGCATCCAAAACAGGTAAGCCAGATATTACAGACGCGAAAACCAAACTTTTTGCAAGGTCTAGAGATGAAACAATGCATGGCCAACTTCCTCGGATTAATGAGAAAAAATTAAGGAGCAGACCCGGTCCTCCCACAACGAGAGTTTCCAACCAAGAGTTCGAAAAATATTCAGTGTCAGTTGGCATATGTCCATTGCAGGGGGAGGAAATGGGTAAGAAAAAAATAGGAGAGGATATAGAACACAATTGCGAAAATAAGAAAAGTGTGACAAAAGACAGAGTTTAAACGTAAATGTAAAACAAAGTCAGTTTTAGACACCCTCGGAAAAATATGTATCTTCAGCGAGAACGAAACATACCTTATGATATTTGCAAGAAAATTACCATATGATTGTAAGTTTTAGTGACCAACAATTCAAGGCCGCCGAGAGCAGACCTTTGTAACTCGTCATATATCCATTTTCCAGTCTCGTTTCCAATGCAAAGCTTCAATATAACTGATCTTATTACTTACCATGATTTGAGCTCCTTTAAGGTGAAAACATGCTTAACAAAAGTGCTACATAACAAAATTGAAATATCCTCCATAGTGAAATCTATGATGCTGAGATAATCACCATCTAGATGAGGAGACTCAAAACAAATAAATTATCAAGCAATTTTGATGTTGTCGACTCAACCCTCACAGAGGACACTGATAAGCCGAGTGGCCAAGCTCTTTGCTGAAACAGGGTTCAACTGGTTAAGACCTCCTTCTGCATTGAATAAAATTATTATAATGTTGCAATCAACTCTGGTTATAAGACATCATTGAAGTTATCGTTCTTGATAGTGACAACTCAGTTTCATCCTTGTGCCATAGCCCTTATGCTGAGAAATTTACAGTGCGAGATGTTGGCAATTATGAATACGACATTTAGAATAGACCGGAGGATGTGGAGGATTCAAAGCTAATGCATGGTTCTACTGATGACCAAGATCCATAAACAGGTCGAATTGAACTTATAGTAATAAGTAAGCTTAATCTATAATTAGAATGAAAAGTATTCTATTCCTTAATTCTGATTTATAATTAAAATAGAAAATATTTCATTTCTTATTCTTTGAAATGTTCAAAGAAAAATTAAGATCCAAACACTCCAACCCTATAACAATATTAAAACTCAAACTCACTAAGAAAAATTTCCTCTCACAAAATGAAATATTTAGTTATGAAATAATTTGTTTCCAATAGGTGGTTAGTGATTAGGATTGATCATAGGTATTTCACATAGGTGTATTAGCCATAAATTACAACCAAATGAATATTTGGGGAATTATAAGAAGAATGTGTAGGAGAATCTATATATTATGAGACAAAAAAATGAATGTCCAATTGTTGTGCTTGCAAATGATGATTTAAAAGAGGGTACGTGTTGCTTCCTCACATGGTGTAGATATGGAAAATTCTTTAATGTTTAATAATATTCCAACACATGGGAGTTCTCGCGGGGAGGATGAGCGGGCTCTGCTAGGGTTCTGAGCGACCCATCTTCGACGCCGACAGCTTACCAGGCAAGACTATCTCAGCAGTGAGTAAGCGGCTGCAGAGTACCAGAACCGCAGCGCATCAGGGCCTCATTATGGCCCAACCTTTGGGGGGGGCGTCAGAGCCCTCCCCGTCGCAGCAAGATCCTGCGCAAACTGTCGTATTTGGTTCTGTGGACAGAGAGATCTTAAACAGGGGGAACAAACCCCAGAATGACAACAAAGGAAATGGCAAACGTAAGGAAGGAGACAGCGCTCACCAAGAGGGTACTGAAAGGACTGATGAAGGTCCGAAGATAACCTCAACTACATGCAGACCAGTAGCCAAGGAAAGGCCACGAATCGAGCTGCCAGGAGACAAGATTGACAGAAGGATAGAGTTCATGCGAGATCATGCCCTTATTGGGAAGTTTATCGGGTTCTGGCCTACTGAAAAAGCCCTAAATGGTTGGATTGCGGCGAAATGGAAACCAAAAGGGGATGTCACGCTGCAGCTAGGGCCGAAAGGCTTCTTCACAACAATCTTTTATTGCTTGGAGGACAAATACAGAATATTAGTAGGAGGGCCTTACTTTTTTAATTCGGCTGGATTATATCTGCGAGATTGGATCCCTAGATTCAACCCAGACAAGGAAGATCTAACATGGGCGCCCGTCTGGATCAGGCTTTACTCTCTCCCGGATGAATACTGGGAGGAAGACATTCTCAAAGGGATCGGAAATGGGGTGGGAGAATACATCAGAACGGCTGAAGAAACCAAGTCTCGTAAGTATATTTCCTATGCCCGAATATGTGTATTCATTCGCCTCAATGAAGCTCTTCCAGAGTCTGTAACTCTTGCCCATCGAGATGAGGAATGGATCCAGCCTCTTGATTATGAACATGTCCCATTCCGTTGCAGAAAGTGCCATACCCTAGGTCATCTCTTTAGGGACTGTCCTCAAAACGTCCAAACCAGCTTACCTAGCCCTTCTGTTACCCCTGCTCAGGACGGCTTCACTAAAGTCCCTAGCAGGAAGCGTTCTCACAAAAAACCCCAAAGCGGGTTCAAACCCCAGCCTAACAAGTCTCATGGCCCAGTAACCAAGAACAGCTTTGATATTCTTGGACAAGCCTCTGAGGATCTCCCCCCCCAAGCTGAAGCCATCCCTGACTTCCCATCTTCTTCTTCTCCTCCCCCTGCTTCCAACCCCCCTCCCAAATCCCCGTCCCCCATTATCATCCCCACCATTCTTAAAAGGGATCAGAAAGATGCTACAGAGGCCCTCAAAGACATGGAAGTTGAGGGCAAATCAGACCCTCCTCAGAATCCAGAGACCGGCATTGAAGACAGCGATCAAGTGCAAATCATGGAAGAAGAGCCAGAGAGTATTAATCTAACTGGCCTAGACATCTTGGAACTGGAGTCGGCATGTAAAAAGAAAGCATATGATTCTATTTCAGAGCTCCAACTCGACAAGCTCGAAGAGATCATTTCGCGAGCTTATCATCAGAACCAACTGGGGATACAACCAGGCAGCCAATGGGATGGAGGCCAGCGCCCAAAAGACACCAAAAAATGAGGAAGAAAGACAGATTTGCAGAGAACAATAGAGATCGGGAGAGTCCTGGTAGATTCAGGGAGATATGCCAAGTTGACAAAGTACTACAAGCCCTCTGTCAACGGTTAATCATGAAGCTGGTATCTTGGAATATAAGAGGGCTTAACAGCCCCGGAAAACTCAGGATGTTAAAAAACATGATAAAAAAGGAAAAGCCACAAATGTGCTTTCTCCAAGAAACTAAGTGTAACAGCACCACGCTAGGCAGCATTCTTTCAAAAGCCTGGCCCGGATGCAGCTCGGTCGCAGTAGACGCTTCAGGAGCTTCAGGAGGACTGGCAATAGCATGGAATACCCAAGCGGTATCCCTTTCAGATTTTCATGCAGCGCACCACCTCATACAGGCAACCTTTCACATCCTGGGTACCAATATCTACGGTAACCTTTCAAATGTTTACTTTCCACAAGATACAGGAAGTAAGGTAGCGCTCCTTGACACGATTGAAGCCCTAAACAATAGCAGAAGGTACCCTCTCTGGATAGTTGCTGGGGATTTCAACATGATAACCAAAACCGAAGAGAAGCTAGGCGGCAGAAGTAGAATGGAGCCTGAAGTCAGTCGTTTCAAGGACTTCATCCAAGCAACTTCTCTTATAGACTTGTCATTCTGTAATGGTACCTTTACTTGGAGCAATCGCAGAACTGGCAAGCACCAAATCGCCTCCAAATTGGACCGCTTCCTCATCTCTGATAATGCGATTCACTTGGGAGGAGACATCTCTGCAGCCATTCTTGCTCACACTGGTTCGGATCATTGGCCAATAGCTCTACAATGGCAAAGACCAGGTAACTTAATCAAAAGACCCTTCAGATTTGAAGGATTTTGGCTCACGCATCCCACTTTCAAGGAGTTTGTCAAGACCACCTGGGCTTCGTTCATTCCCCCAGAAGGAGCAAAAATGTACCAATTCCAGCAAAAGCTAAGATATCTCAAAAGTCACCTAAAAAGATGGAACAGGGAAACTTTTGGAAATATCTTCAAGGAGCAGCAAAAGCTAACTCAAGACCTGGAGACTCTTCATCAAAAGATCATCACGGAGGGGCACACGGAAGCCACCCTGGAGCAGGAGCGTCTCATCCACAGTCAACTGGAGAACAGGAGGAAGCAGGAGGAAATCTATTGGAGGCAAAAGTCTAGGGTCAGATGGTTGAAGGAGGGTGAGCGTAATACTAAATTCTTCCACAGAACTACGGTTCAGCGAAGAATGCACAACAACATACCCTTCATCCAAAACCAAACAGGGGCAAAGATGGAGTCTCATGAGGAAATTGAAGAGGAACTCCTCAACCATTTCCAACAGATTCATCAAGAGCAGAGAGAAGATCGGCTACAGGCCATTCGCAAAATCACCAGCAATATTCCAAAAATCATAACGGAGGAACAAAATGATCTCTTAATGCGCCCTATTCGACCCCAGGAAGTGGATGACGCAATGAAGCAGCTCAAAGAAGGTAAAGCCCCGGGGCCAGATGGATTTACCACCACTTTCTTTCACTCTTTCTGGGACATGATAAAGGAGGAAGTCTGGCAGATAGTTGAGGAATCCAGGGCAATGCGCTGGCTTCTTCCCTCTCTCAACGCCACCTTTATCACTCTCATCCCCAAAGAGGAGGATTCCATCACCCCTGACAAGTTCAGGCCTATTGCTTTATGCAATGTCATTTACAAAGTGATATCAAAAGTCATAGCAAATCGTCTCAAACCTCTCCTTCCTGGGCTCATCTCTCCGGAGCAGTCAGGGTACGTGGAAGGTCGGCACATAATGGATGGCATCCTTCTCTCTCACGAAATCATTCACTCCCTCAAGCACTCAAAGCAGGCAGGTATGCTTCTCAAATTAGACCTTTCCAAGGCTTTTGACAAACTAAGTTGGAACTATATTCATCAAATGCTAAAAGCTTTTGGTTTTTGCCCTGCTTGGATCCGCTGGATCATGAGCCTGATTACTTCCACTCATTTCTCTATTCTTGTTAATGGCATTCCCTCCCGCCCCTTCAACCCTTCCAGGGGTATTCGGCAAGGGGATCCCCTCTCCCCCTTTCTCTTCGTCCTTATGGCTGAAGGGTTGGGGAGGCTCATCAAGCATGCCCTTCACTCGCATCAGATCAGAGGCATATCCGTTCACAACTCCCCTGCCACCTCCCACCAGCAGTTCGTAGATGATACCATGCTTTTTGGTTATCCTTCAGCTCAAGAAGCCACCCGCCTAAAATCCCTCCTCCAGGACTTTTCGGAAGCCTCAGGTATGCACATCAATTGCTCTAAATCTCAGGTCTTCTTCTTCCATACTCCGCCCTCAGTTAAATCCGCTGTCTCTCGTATCCTGGGCTTCCCCGCGGCTTCCCTGCCTTCCAAATACCTGGGCGCTCCCCTCACAGCCTCAGGCATCAAGCAACCCGCGTGGCGATCCCTTCTTGAGAAACTTGAAAATCGGCTCAATCTCTGGACCTACAGATCTCTTAACTTAGCCAGTCGAATCGTCCTCATCAAATCGGTTTTGCAGGCAATGCCTTTGTACTTATTTTCTATTCTAGCAGCGCCAAAGTGGGTTTTAAAGAGTATAAGAAACCTTCAGCGAAATTTTCTGTGGAGCAGTTCTGCCACCAATCGCAAATGGGCCCTGGTGAAGTGGACCAATGTTTGCATGCCCAAAGATAAGGGAGGCATTGGGTTAAGGGATCCTGAACACAGCAATTCCATCATGAACGCCAAGATCTGGTGGCAATGGATCACTAACCCGGACAAGCCATGGGGAAAAATCTGGACAGCCAAGTATGCGGGAAATCGACCTCAAGAAGAACTCATCAGATTCATTCCCACTGAAAAGGGATCCACAATATGGAACGCAGCCAAGCAACACTATCAGATTATTCAAAAGCATAGCTTCTGGGAAATAAGGAATGGATGTACTGCAAGATTTTGGACTGATGCCTGGAATCAAATGCCTAAACTCAAGAATATTCTCCACCCTTCTCTAATTCCAGAAAGGCAGGACCAGCAGCAGGAAAAAGTTCACCAATTCTGGGCGCCAGAGACGGAACATGGATTCCGAAAATGGAAACAGAGCAACCAAATTTTCAATAGTACAGATGCTCGGAAGGAAGAGGAGTTAGAGATCGAGCTAAGGAAACGAAGTATTAGGCAGGACAATGGTGTGGACATTCTCAGATGGGGACACCTACCAAAGGGATCCTACACTACCTCTGAAGCTTACAAGTTGATATGCAACTTCCCTTCCCCTCCAGACCCGGTTTGGAGCAAGATTTGGGAGCTTGGACCCTGGCCGAAAATCTCTTGCTTTCTCTGGTTGGTTGGTCACAAAAAAATCCTCACTTGGGATAAACTTAGAAGGCGGAACTTTCATGGTCCCTCGATCTGTCTCAATTGCACTCAAAATGAAGAAACTCTCCATCATCTCCTGGATACCTGTCCTCTGGCCAATCATCTCTGGGATAAGGTAAGTTTCAGATGCCAAAAAAGATGTAGAGGGGAGGGTGACATTATCAACTCCCTAAGACAATGGCCAAAGCATCCCTTCAAAAGCAAGATTCTCAACCATTTATGGAGTATCATCCCGGGGATCATCCTCTGGAATGTCTGGAAGGAACGAAATCAGCGCATTTTCAAAAACAAGCAGTCTCCTTCAGAAGTAATCTGGACCAGGATTCACAGGAATATTCAAGAGACGATGGCGCTGCAGATATGGTCTAAGGAAGATCTCCCTTCCACTGATAATGAACATAACATTCTAGTTAATTGGCAGCTGCAGTTACCTCAAGATTCTCTCAAGATCAGTACTTCCAATAACAACTGCAAGAACGTCTGCTATTGGAAAGCCCCTCCCAAACACTCATTCAAGCTGAATTTCGATGGGGCTTCCAAAGGTAATCCTGGAGCAGCCGGATATGGAGGCATTCTGAGGGATCATGAAGGCACTCCTATTCAAATTTATTTCGGGAACATAGGGTGGGATACCAACAACTCAGCAGAGTTGGAAGGGCTGTGGCAGGGCCTTTTGCAAGCTGGGAATCTCAACCTTCAGCCCTTGATCGTGGAAGGGGACTCCCAGATCCTCATCAACATGGCGACCCGCATTCAGAATGGCTCGCATGCTAGGAAAGTGGCTCCCAGCTGGAGGTTAGAAGCTAGGTTAAGCGACATAGCACATAAGCTCAGCAATTTCAGAGCCATCTCCTTCACACACACTAAAAGGGAAGGCAACAAAATTGCGGACCTCCTAGCCAACATTGGAGTAGAGACTGTTCATCCCCTTCTATTTGGGGGCACAGATATCATTTCTAACAGGCAACAGCTCCAGGAATGTCAAAGCCTGATCCAAGAAGAGGCTGTCGCCCCGGATGCGGGTGTCATTAAGGCTGATACAAGGGAGACACATGGCTAGCATGGGCTGCCACGTGAGGATCAGAGGCCTTCAATGCCCCTCGCCGCCGAGACTGCAGGCCGAGTGAAGCACAAGGGCAGTCTTAATGAGGGCGCGGGAGGCGATGGCAACTCTGCAGAGTGCATTCAAGGCGGACAGGTTCCGAGGGATTCAGTATGGTTTTAAGGATGATGGAATGTTGGAATGTTGGTTATGGTTTCAGAATTCTGAGCGCAGAAGCTGTAACGTGGTTGTTGAAAGCTCGGTCGCGGTCCGCTCCTTGCTGGTTTCTTCTGGTCATTGTCTGGGCTCAATTGAGCTCAGCTACGATTCAATTTGGGGTCAGCAAGCTTCAGGAAGGGAACGCAGCAACAGCGGGTCCTCCTCTGCTCTGGAACAGGAAAAGGAATTGGAGGATTCCATGGTGCGGCTGCGAGAACGGATGCCTTGCAGAAGAGGCACAGGGCGTGGAGAATCCTCTCGTCCCCCTGCAGCGGATGTCCATCACCATTGCTGCTGCTGCTATTGCTACAGAAGGGCAGGAGCCACCCCAATTCCATCTAGTCAGTTTCTGGAAGCTGGTAGCTCCAATAATGGAGCACCCATGCTCCCAGCGTTTGGTTCTGTCATTTTTACACTGGGTGGCTCCAGGGACAATCCTGGAATCAATGCGCACATCTCAGTGCTTTTCACCAAAATTCCTGAGGAGAATGAGGAAGGACCGCCACTGGTACCTGAAGAGGTTCGTTCAGAGAGTGACAAGGGGAAGCGCCCAATGGGGGAGCCATCAAATGCACAGGAGCATTCAGAGAGGGAGCCTCAGCAAACCCCCTTCCGAGCTCGAGAGCAAGAGGTGCCAGCCCCCGCGCAGGATCCTGAGGCTATGTGGGATGGCCTCCCAGAGGGTCAAGGATGGAGTAGAATTCTGGAAGAAAAACCAGAAGACTAACGCACAGCGGCGCACCCTCGCTTTGGCTTCCTTCGCTCAGGACGAGTTTGGGGTCTTGGTGGATATCAGGTTCTCACCTTTTGTTTTAGTTTGTTTCCTTCCTTTCTATGTCATGGTTACGGCTATAACAGTCTTGCTGGGTTTGGCGTCTTATGTTTGGTATGCGTCTTATGTCTATGTCTGTTTAGTGTCGGTTCTGTGTTATGATCTCGGCGTTTACAGCCTTTATGGGTTGCATGTTTTGGTGGGATGCCCCTGCGTGGGCCGTTTTGATTCAACATGAATTATCAAAGAGTCATGAATTTTGTTCTAGTCTGGACAGTTCGCCCTGCGAGGCAAATGTGTGAGAACGATAGAGTCACCCAAGGAGCCACAGTTGGCCCTAGGCAGACAGTCTTCTTTGGATGTAAAGTTCACTTGTACATATTAATATAAATTAGTTAGTGTTGCTGAGAAAAAAAAAATAATATTCCAACACATCTATTTTATACTTAAAATAATGATTTAAAATAGAGCAAGAGAGAGAAAATGATAAAAGGGATCTCTAGTCTGTGAGTCAGGCCTTCAGATCCATGGTAGGAGGATTTCATGTGTTTTTAGAAAGGGGTCGTTACAACCCCCATCACTAGTGTGTGAGCCGGGCCTTCATATCCATGGTAGGAGGACTTCAATGTGTTTTTAGAAAGGGGTCATTACAACCCCCATCTCTAATGTGTTATTTGGAACGTTTACTTAATAAGTTATGTTTTCCCATTAGATATTTGATATTAGGTTTGTTGCATATTCTTCTTAGAGAATTTGTTGTCATATCCTAGTACGATTGTTGTGCCTTGGGGGGGAATTATTGGAAGAAATATTTGCTAAAGGAAGAGAATAAAATAATCAAGATGTAATTGTAGAAACAATTTGTTGAGAGGGTGTTGAATAATTATTTGAAAGATAATTATGTTGATTTTCATAAAGCATCAAATGAAAAATTAAGATTTTGAAGTCAAAATATTACAATATAAGAGGGGTAAGATATTCCCTCCATGTCATAGAATTGTCGTATGATGTTTTTTATGTTGAAAATGCAACAAGAAAATTTATTTTGTCCTTGAATTAAATTAGGAATTAAATTCTAATTCTAATTCTCAAGTTAACTAAATTAATTTGACTTAGTTGGCTCAATTAATTCGAGTTGGGAGTCTATCCAGATTCATGTAGAGTGGTTCCTAAATTTTAGGGGCCGTGGTTGAGTTTATTTTGAGTTGTAATTATTTAATTCGGTTAAACTAGTTCCAACTGATGGAGGAATTAGTGGGAGGTGGGAGATCCAATAGTGTGGTGTAACCTGCAGTAAGAGGGTGTAACCGACACTGCTCAACTAGTAAATTGAATATTCACTCATAATTAACTCATGTATGTCAGGATACGAATCTCCATAGTAAAGTGAAGATAAGTATTCTAAAAATCAGGTTCCATGTTTATTTAAATGTATAAATGTTTAACTTATATATTAATTGTTTTTTATAATTATCTATTAAACTCCAACTCTGCTTCAAATGATGGCAAATGCTTATGACCCTTTACAATTAAAATTTATAATTAAATCTCTATATAGAAACATGTCATATGTTTCCGTAAATGATGGGAACATAAAAATGCTTTTAAAAAGACATTTAACCAATACAATATCTCTTCCATCACATTCTTTCATCAAATAATATTTATGCAACTACCATATATCTCTGAATGCTATATTCAAATAAGCTTTAAAATATTTAATGAATGCTATATTCAAATAAGAGTTAAAATATTTAATAAAAATTGTGTAAAAAAAATCTATTATATATAGGATAATATAACGTTTTGAAAAATGCATATATTTATGATAAAAGGTATATATACATTTGTATTTTTAAGGATAATTTTAATGATAAGTACTACATAGTAGCTAGTACTTGCCTCTTAGTTTAAAATTTAAATATAATTAAAAAATTCAGATTTAGAATCTAATTAATTCAAGTTTTACTTATGGGTAGATTGAAGTATTTTGTTAATTATAATTTTGGATTGTGGAGTGAAGAATCTAGTCCTACTGGGTGACAATAATAATGTTTAATTGCAATGATAATATTTTTGTTGAAAAAATTATATAATTGTTTTTACATTTTTGAATAATAATATAATTTAATTGTTTTTTACCAATTGTGTTTCTCGAACTGTCATATATAATTGGGATAAATTTTACAAATAATGTGATTGTCCATAAAATATTAAACAAAGTTGGAATAATTTGGTTTTCTCTTTGAAGTGGGAATAAACGAGGGAGGCTCAGACATTCATTCAAACAATGATGCCAAATACCGATTTTCGGGAAAGTAAAAAACAATACTCAGACTGCACTTAGGGCACAAAATTGAGTTTCTAAGTCTACCTATATGGTAGCACTCACATAAATAAGAAAATCGCATTAACGATCTTTTCCATTTTCCTGTTTGAATAAAGGAGATACTCAAATCTTTTCGATATCTTCGGGTCGCTTAATTTTCCAAAAAGAAGAGCGCACTCACATTAATTAAATCCAAAAACACTTGTTTGAAGTTTCATGTTTGAATAAACAAGACAGTTGTCAGATTTAAAAAATGATGGTGAACACTCACCTAAGAAGTAAGAAAAGAATGTAACATTTCGATAAAATTATTTGGGCAAAATAATGGCCACTGGGCCACAAAATATGCATAAAATTAAAGAAAAATCATTCTCAGAGTTCTTTCCAAAAAACATGAAATTTGATAAAAGTAATCACAAAAGTATTGGTTTCACAAGACCGCACTAACGACAATATGACTACCGAGAGTCTCTTTTAAACATTGTCGTCAATATCACCTAAACCTCAAATGTCACACTTCGCTAAAATAAATCTTAAAAAATTGATAAATAAATAGAAAAGTCCATAAAATTAGTTAAAAAATTCTCATTGCCCATGACTAAAACCATAAACTCTTATTTAAAGTCAGTTAGTGACATTTAAATGTAAAATAAGGCACTTAAAATAAAATAAATTAAAAAATCCCATGAATTAAATTAAAAACCTCAAAATCATTTCCACAGAGTAATGTATGACTAAAACCAGAAATTCTTATTTAAAGTCAGTCACTAACGTTTAAAGGTAAAATACCGCACTTAAAATAAAATAATCTAAAAAATCTGGATATTACATAAATTAAATTAAAAACTTCAAAATCATCTTCAAGGAATATTTTAGTTATCAGAAAACGCAGAACTTAACACAAAACACGACTTGCTCATACCATTACCAGGCAAGGATTTTTATACACAACGGAGAAGTTTCTGGATTCTGGTTGTCGGTGGCTTCTTCAGGACGCTACCTGAAGTCTCGAGACCATCTCCTAAACTCTTGAGATGGTTGAGCATTTAATGAGTTTGGTGGTTGGAATTAATGTTTCCAACACTCACCCTTAATTCCAACTATAAGATAAACATACAAAATACCCTATAGCACAATGCATAGGACACATACATACTATGAATTGACATGCCTGCTGGTCTAAGTCTTAGCTAGGTTTACAACATAGTCTAGATTTTCTACAACACATAACTTACTTCTACAAAACCCAAAATTTGCCTTCCCAAGAGGCTTAGTGAATATGTCAGTGACATTCTCATTTGTATTACAATATATTACATCAATTTCTTTTGATTGGACCTTTTAACTTACAAAATGATATTGTATGTCTATATGCTTGGACCTTGCATGACATACAATATTGTTCCACAGTTTGATGGTGCTTTGATTATCACATTTGATCACTATAGGTTCTTGTTGACCTTCACCAACATCTTCAAGTATTCTTCTCAGTCATATAGCTTCATAGGTGACACTACATAATTCTTTATACTCTGGGTCAGTTGATGACAAGGACACTGTTGCATGTTTCTTACTGCTCCATGGTATAGCTCCCGATCCTATATTGAAGACGTATCCAGTGGTGGATTTCCTGTCATCTGGATTTCCAGCTTAGTCAGAATCAGAATGATTTGTCAATTCAACATTACAAGCATTAGTATATTCAATACCAAAATTGATAGTTCCCTTTAAATATCGAAGGACCTTTTTTGTAGCTATCCAATGGTTTTCATGAGGCTTAGCCATGAATTGACTAAGTATGCTTACTGCATAAGCAATGTTTAGTCTAGTGGTAGTGAGATAATTCAGACTTCCCACTAATTGTCAATACAATTTTCCATTCACCTCCTTTGTTTCCTCTTCACTTCTTAATTTGATATTTTTTTCCAATGGAGTACTCACTGCTTTACATCCATTCATATGAAATCTATTTAGTACTTCAATTGTATATTTTCTTTGTGTAATTAAGGTCCTTCCATCATCTATCCATACTTCAAGATCCAAAAAATAGTGCATCTAACCAAGATCCTTCATCTCAAATTCTTGTGATAACTTCATTTTTATTTCTTTAATCAATTTACTAGCACTCTCTGTTATTATTAGATCATCAACATATATATAGAGTAATATTATATCCCCATTTCTATCTGTCTTGACATACAAATTAGGATCATTTTTTCTTTTGTTAAATCCTTACTGAAAGAAGAATTTATCGATTTTCTCATACCAAGATCTCGGTGCCTGTTTTAGTCCATATAAGGCCTTTTTTAACTTGCATACAAGATGTTCTTGTCCCTTCTTTACAAATCCTTTTGGTTGAATAAGATAAATCTCCTCTTTTAAGTCACCATTTAGAAAATCTGACTTCACATCTAATTGATGTAGCTTCCAATCATATTTAGTTGCTAATGCTATCATTATTCTCATTGTATTCATTTTTGCAACCGGAGCAAAGGTATTTTCATAATCTATATCTTCTTTTTGTGAATAACATTTTGCAACTAATCTTGCCTTATACTTGTCTATGCCACCATCTACATTAAATTTTGTCTTGTACAACCATTTTGATCCTATAACAACTTTATCTTTAGGTAATTCTGTTAATTCTTAAGTTTCTTTTTTCATTATAGAGTCATATTCTTCTTTCATAGCTTGCATCCATTCTTTATTATTTTTAGCTTGTTCATAAGGCTCAAAAATAGTGATTACTTGAGACATTAAAGCATAATCTTTATACGTGATAGGGGCTTGAATTTGTCATGTTGACCTTCTTAGAGGTTCATTACACTATGGAGTACCTTCTCGTCTTCTTCTTCTCTAAGGAGTGCCTTCATCACTTCTTTGTGGACTTTGACTCCTTGACATATCTTCTGGAATGTCCATGTGTTCTTGAGCTTGAGTTGATTCCACAACTTCTTCTTCTTCCTTAAAGCTTTCATAAGGAGGCTGCCATAAATTATGTTAATCTTCTTTTATTTGTTTATCTGCATGCTCATGAAATATAACATCTCTACTTGCAAAGACCTTCTGAGTATTTGGATCATACATTTTATATGCATTTTGATCAGTACAATATCCAAGAAAAATGCATTTGATGGCTTTGACATCTAACTTTCTCCTATATTCTTTAGGAATATGAGCAAAGGCCTTGCATCCAAATACCTTAAATGACTAACTTTAGGTTTAAAACCATAAAATGCTTCAAATGGTGTTTTGTGCTCAATATACTTAGTAGGGCTTCTATTTTTAAGATATACAACTGTATTAATGGCTTCGGCCCAAAAACTATTAAAAATTCCTTTAATTTTTAACATACTACGAGCACATAAAACTAATGTTCTATTCTTTCTCTCAACTACTCCATTTTGCTAAGGTGTACATGGTATTGTAAATTGTTGCATAATCCCATTTTGTTTGAAATATTTGATAAAAGCTCCTGAAGTGTACTCACCACCTTTATCTGATCGAATAATTTTAATGCTCTTTCCTGTTTTCTTTTCAACCATACTCTTGAATTCTTTAAAGTATTCAAACACATCACTTTTATTTCCTATGAAGTACACCCAGGTGTATCTAGTACTATCATCAATAAATATAAGAAAGTAATATGCTCCACCAAGTCACTTAGTTTTCATTGGACCACATACATCAGTATGCACTAGGTCAAGTATTTCAAGTTTTCTTCTATTTTCATGCACATGAAATTCTTCCCCATGTTGTTTGCCTAGTGCACAACCTTCACATTCAAAGTGTTCTCCCTTAATATTTGGAAGACCTTCTACCATCAATTTCTTTTGTAGTAATATTAGGTCATTATGATTTAAGTGTCCATACCTTTGATGCCAAAGCTCTATATTTGACATGCTTGTTGATGCCCAAGCTTGATGCCCATTCTTCATTATATCCAACTTGTATAATCCTCCAACTCTCATTCCTTTTGCAACAACTTTGTAGCTGTCCTAAACATCCTTTACCAAACAATGTGATTTCATAAATTCAAATTTTAAATGTTGATCTGTAATAGTAGAGATTTAAATTAAGTTCTTCTTTAATCCTGGAACATACACCACATTTTGAATTTGTTTTTCTTGTCCATTAGGCATCGTAACACTTATATCACCATATCCTTTAATTTCATGAGATCATTATCTCCTAAATAGATGCGTTCACCATTATTAACCTCACGATAAGTATCAAACCGACCTCTTTTGCATGACAAGTGGATTGATGCACCAAAATCTATAAATCAAGCATTATCATCATCAGTTTCTATTGACAAGGAGCATTGGACACAAACAATTTAACATTGCTAAAGTCATGACTAATTTCTTCATCTTTTTTGTTTAAATTCATCAGACCTTCTTTTCATGCAATTCTTAGCAAAATGACCAGGTTTTCCACAGTAATAACCCACATTATCTCTTTTAGATTTGGCATTTGTCCTTGGTAAATGTGTAATTTGAAATGATTTTTTTTTCTAAGTAATACTATTCTATTGAAAGGAAGCAAAGTAAAAATACATCGAGGCTCCGGCCTCTGCAGTGCAGAACAGAGTTATATCAAAATTCTCAAAAAAACTGACCTCGGCTGCCCAACGAGGGGAAACCAGCCCGAGTGAGTCTCAAAACTTAACTTAAAAGACCCACATAGGGGTCCTGATTCAAAATAATAAAAAAACATGCTAGACAATTTGACAATGAACAGAAGAAAAACCTCAGACAACATGGTCATGAAACCGCCAACGAACAGCAAGGCGACAACTGGCAATTGGATCATAAGTCTGGCCGGACCCCTTGGATGTCCTCAGGGGCGGGCTCTTCAACAATGCGACATGCGTATTCATACCAGTCGTCATCTTCTGCAGACGTGCCACGCGGTATGCCACTGGTTGCTTGTATGCCTGCTGAGCTACTCGCGGCTGCATGTTTGCCTGACGTGTCATCCCGAAGTCTTTCAACCGCCTTCATGCCACCCTCTCGACCTGCAGTATCATGCTTGCTTCCAGCCGTCTCCGTTTCCTACCGAATACCTGTTTGCCCTGCCATCTGCTGCTTGCCTGGTTCATGCTCATCCCTGTTGCTCTTAAGAGCCTGCTGCTGATCGCCGTTGGTCCTTTTCTCTGGTTCACTGAAATGGGTCTGAGCTCCCTACTTAGTTTGCAGACTCATTTCCTCAGTGAAGGTAACAAAGACTGTGGCTATGATAATTGGACGAGGCAGAGTACTCTGGAAGCGAAATTGAGTTGAATGGTAAGAGGGGTGAGGGGGAATGGGGAGATTTTCAGTTTGGGTAGTAGCGTTCGCTCTTCGGACTCCATTAGCCTGTGACCTGCCTCTACCACTGCGGGTATTAGGGTATCTGCCCGAGAGAGGACTATGGGAATGAATGGTGGAGGGGGAGGAGGAGGGAGAAGAAGAATCAGGGTTGGGCGCTGCGGGGGGGCGAATGCTGCCGCCTCGACTACCTCCTCTTCTACTGCGCATGCGATGTCGAGTGCGCGCCATGACAGAATTGATTTCCGAGTTTTCAGTTGGGGAGACAGAGATATCTCGAGGATTGAAGTGGCTGTTCAGAGGAAGAGAGGAGGAATCCTGAGCTTGATTCAGCACACAATGGGGAATTTGGGAGAAGTGGAAGCCATTGCCTAGGTCGACGCAGCTTAGGATCCAACAGCGCCTTCCAGTGATGGTGCGCGAGCTCGGCTCCACAGCTTGGGGGGGGCAAGAGTAATTTAGCAAGGGGGAATGAATGAATTGTGATTAACTAGGTCCATGGCCTTATGCTTGCTGCAATTTTCTCGACCAGAGCACCAGAGTAATTGTGCTTGCAGGTTGACAGGAACATGCCATAAATTGGCATGAAAGGGGACGTGGGTGGCCATGTGGCCAAGCCGCCTACCGTCCTTCTGTCTAATCATCATTAACTGCATCATTAACACCCGCATCTAGGTTACCTTGAAATGATTTTACCTATGGCTTTATGCCTTTATTTTTCTTCCACTATTTGCCTTTGAAGGACTACTTCCCTTTATCCATCAATGCTAAATCTGAATTGGGAGATTTATGTTTAAGGCGTCTTCTCCGTTCTTCTTCCTGCATAAGTATACCTGCCAACTCATCAAAAGTAGGAGCCTTCTCTCTAGCTGAAAGACTAGTGATAAACATTTGATATTCATCAAGCATTCCATTTAATGTCACAGTAACCAAGTCTATGCTAGATATTGTTTCACCAATGTCACCTAATTTATCCTTTAGAGCCTTAATTCTAGAAATAAAATTACTGACACTTTCATTTTATTCCATCTTAATTGAAAGAAGCTTACACTTTAAATACAATATTCGATTCATAGTCGTCGTCTCATGCAAAATTTTGAGAGTGTCCCATGTCTCCTTGGATTTTTTTCACTGTCTAATGTGTGGAATGATGTTGTCCTTAACGGACATCCACAAAAGCACCTTCACTTTGTTTTCTCGTCGCTCCCAATCTTGAATTGCAGCATCTGTGGCTTGAGAGGACACTGGCTTGACTTCAGCTCCAGACACAATCGTCCAAATATTATAGCCTTCCATTAAAGTCTGCAACTTAAACTTCCAATTTGCATAGTTTTCACCATCTAGCTTGTTAGAGTCAGATAAATAAGACTCCGCTAATACATTTGCCATAATATTTAAACTTATAAAATAACTCAATCTAAACCCTCAAGCACAATTTTTTTATTAAACTTCATAACTCACTTAATATGACTCTCTTCTCTTTTTTCTTTCTCCTCCCCTAGTTTTTTTAAACACAAATATAACCTTTTTATATATATATATTTTTAAATATCTCAAAAAAATAATATTAAAAGACCTTTTTCAAAAAAAACTCCCAAAATAATGGTCACGTATTGTTTGAATAAAATTTTAATATGATAACATAAACAACTCTATGTGACTTTAACCTTTCAACTTTGGAATAAGAATTTTTTCTCTTTTGAACCTTTTAAATCACTGGTCAAATGGACTTTGAAGAGCTAATCTTAAAAACAAAAATATTGGCCCCACTGGCTTGTTTTGGGTTACAACAACTCCTTCTTGGGAATCAAAAATCTTCGGCTAGATTTCACTGGCAACAAATGGCTCCACCTGCAACAAAATTCTCACCAGAACTTGCACAACACACAGTCTTCTATGCACCAATGTTGTCTCCCTGATCATCCTCTACACCAACAGACTTCTCCACGCAGACTGTAACTACTCTTCAAATTTCAAACTTGAAGCTTGGGTTAATAAAGATGAAAAGCCATTCAAGATTTAACCCTTGCAATATATGATCACTACTGAAAATCCACAAGAATCATTCACTATAAATATGAAACTATCTGGAAATATACCCCTCTTTTTTGTTTCAACAGTGATGGTTTCGGCAGGGACAGGAGCTGCAAATACAAACTCTTGGTTATTAGCCCCTTCGTTTCCTTCAACACAGACCTCAAACCTCCTTGATGTAGTGATTTCTCACACTAGCTTCACACTCTCTCTACAACACAACGAACTTCCTAAAACTTCTCTGTAACACAAGTTCTCTCAAATCTCGCACAACGATCTCTCACTCTCACTCTGATCGCTCACACAACACCTCAAGCTCTGATACCATATCAGAAAGTGAAAAACTTAACACAAAACACAACTTGCTCATTCATTACCAAGCAAAAGATTTTTATACAAAACAGAGAAGTTTTTGGATTCTGGTTGTTAGTGGCTTCTTCAGGACACTACCTAAAGTCTCCAGAAGTCTCGAGACCATCTCCTAAACTCTCGAGATGGTTGAGCATTTAATGAGTTTGGTGGTTGGAATTAATGTTTCCAACATTTAGTAATGTATTACTAAAACCAGAAACTTTTATTTAAAGTTAATCAATGATGTTTAAACGTAAAATACGACACTTAAAATAAAAAAAAATTGAAAAAATCGAGACATTTCATAGATTAAATTAAAATTTTAAAAATTGTAATGGTTATATATATATATATATATATATATATATATATATATATATATATATATATATATATATATATATATATGGTTGTAGTCTAATTTATAAATGAAAATGAAAATTAACTAATAAATAAAAACAGGGTAAGATAAATAGAGTAAAATATGAAAAAATATATAATCAAATAATAAAATCAAAATTAGATTAAATTTTATTTAATTATCATACCGTAGAGATTTAGCTTTAATAGAATATTTTAGAATATTCATAATAATGGACACAAACCAAATGTTGAGATTTCTCTCCAAAATGGTTAGGCTCTTACATATTAAGAATCTCCATAGTAAAGTCAGGTGAATTATTCTACCTTGTTTCATGTTTTTTTAAATGTATAAATGTTTAACTTATATAATATATTTTTAATAATAATAATAATAATTGTGTTGAAGCGCACTGTGGTGGAGATGTTGTAACGTAATGTTTAAAATTTTAACTAAGTCAAATTACATACAAATAAAATTAAATTAAATTTTAAAAATAAAATTAAATAAAAAGATTAATGTAATGTAATGTAAACATTTTAACTCAGTCAAAATAAAATAAAATAAAATGAAAATGAAAATGAAAATAACCCTATAACAATAAAATAAAATTGGCCCATGGTATTGAGAACCCATGGTATTCATGTGGAAGGTAGCATATTTAAAGGGGGAAATTAAATCAGCCTAGATCCATCTTAACTCTGGATCTGCAAAGCCTAGAGAGGGATCAAATCTGTTGATATGCAAAACTTTTTTAGAGTGAAAAGAGATTTGACCCCTCTCTATGCTTGGTAGATCTCAAGTTAAGATAGATCTAACCTGGTAATAATAAAGTTATAATTTTTAGCTTTTATGGTATTTTATATGCTTCAAATGATGTTAAATAATTATAACACTCTACAATAAATTTTTATAATTAAACCTTTATATAAAAACGTGTCAAATATTTGGGTAAACCGCATGGAATGAAATAATGTTTTTAAAAAACGTTTAACCAATACACTATCTATTATTTCACATTCTTTCATCAAATAATATTTATGCAATTGCGATATATGTGTACGTGTTATCTTCAAGTAAGCTTGAAAATATTTAATAAGGATAATATAGCCTTTTAAGAAATTCATATATATATAAAAAGGGTATATATATAAATTTGTATTTTCATTTTTTTCAAAACTAAGTATAAATATAATTTTGGATTGATAAGCATAATTTTAATGGTGCATTTTAGTTTTTGTGTCATAGTATTTAATAACTAGCACAATTATTAATTTTAATTGTATTACGTAAATGTGAAAATGTAAACATGTACTCATATGGCGCCATTTAATTTCATAATTGTACTAGGTAAATGTGAAAAGATAAACATATATTTAGAGATGCAACCTAGTTAATATTTAAAATTCGATTCATTGATGTAGATGACAAAACGAGAATATGCCAAGATCTTTCATTTATGAACATAATACTAGTACAACCATATTGTTGAGGTATTGTCATTGATGTCAAAACAATGGTTAAGCATGGCCTTGAAGTCAGAAGCAAACCCTAATGTAAATCAATATTTTGGTGAAAAAATCAATGCAAACACAAGAATGGATTACACCATCTCATAGTGCTCATTGAGACCTTTCCAACGATAGGTGGCACGCATCCTAACTCCTCACAGTTGACAACATGAATTTTTTAAATGCATATATTGATTTCCTTGCCAAAATTCAAGTTGGCTCAGCTAGTATCAAGTGAACCCTAATTTGAGGGGTCAAGATAACTATAAATAGCTTGTCTCCTCCCTCAATTTGGTAAAATTCGATTCATTGATGTAGATGACAAAACGAGAATATGTCAAGATCTTTAATTTGTGAACATAATACTAGTACAACTATATTGTTGAGGTATTGTCATTGATGTCAAAACAATGGTTAAGCATGACCTTGCTGTTAGAAGCAAACCCTAATGTAAATCAATATTTTGGTGAAAAAATTAATGCAAACACTAGAATGGATTACAACATCTCATAGTGCTCGTCGAGACCTTTCCAACGGTAGGTGGCATGCCTCCTAACTCCTCACAGTTGAGGACATGATTTTTTGAAATGCATATATTGATTTCCTTGCCAAAACGCAAGTTGGCTCAACTAGTGTCAAGTCAACTCTAATTTGAGGGGTCAAGATAATTATAAATAGCTTGTCTCCTCCCTCAATTTGGTAAAATTCCATTCATTGATGTAGATGACTAAATGAGAATATGTCAAGATATTTAATTTATGAACATAATACTAGTACAACCATATTATTAAGGTATTGTCATTGATGTCAAAACAATGGTTAAGCATGGCCTTGATGTCAGAAGAAAACCCTAATGTAAATCAATAATTTGGTGGAAAAATCAATGCAAACACAAGAATGGATTACACCATCTCATAGTACTCGTCGAGACCTTTCCAATGGTAGGTGGCATGCCTCCTAACTCCTCACAATTGAGGACATGAATTTTTGAAATGCATATATTGATTTCCTTGCCAAAACGCAAGTTGGCTCAACCAATGTCAAGTCAACCCTAATTTGAGGGGTCAAGATAACTATAAATAGCTTGTCTCCTCCCTCAATTTGGCAAAGTAACTCGATGGATATCAAGAGAATAATTCAAACCTGTTGAGGAGCATTTGAAGAGGTTCATGCCTCATGAACCAAGGAGTTGTGAAGCAATATTGAAGGGTTATTTTATTATGTTTTTCTATTTTTTATTAGGGAATCTTTGAAGCTATTTTAAACAGTCTCGGGAGCACATTTTAGAGAAGTTGTGGGACAAATATTCAACCCTCATTTGACCTAATTCATACCTCTCAGTTCCACTTTAATTTGGCCCCTATTGTAGCCATAATTTCAGCCTATGTAAGCCTTAGATCCCTCCCCTATTACAACCCTAATTTTGGGCCTGTGTAAAGCCTTAGATTTGACCGTTATTGCAGCCCTAATTTCGGCATGTGCAACCCTCATATTTTTCCCCTGATGCCTCCCTAATTTTTGCCTATATAGGCCTTAGATTCAACCCTTGTTTTAGCCCTAATTTTGGAAATATGTAAGCATCATATTCAAACCTTATTTTAACCCTAATTTCAGACCTATGCAAGCCTCTGAGTCAATCCTTGTTGCAACCCTAATTTCAGCCTATAGAAGCCTCAGATTCAACCCCTATTGCAACCTAAATTCTGCCTATTTGAGGCTCAAATTAAACCCCTATTGTAGCTCTATTTTCAGCCTATGATTACGTCAATTTTCAGTACTATTACAACCATATTCAACCTCTATTTTTGGCCCTGTAGTTGACTTGGTCTTGGCCTATTTTAGACCCTATCTTGGAGCTTTTTTAGGGGTAGTTTTTGAGCCTATTTTTAGGCCTATTTTGTAGCAAGTTTGGATAGGTTGGTGCTTGTAGAGGATTTTTTCCTCACTTTATTGATAGGTTGGAGCTTGGCCTTAGTAAAGAGGATTGGTTTCCTCATTATATCGCTTGGTTGGTTCCCAGGATTATATAAAATGATTAGTGTATTTATTTGATCTAGGAGGATCTAAAATGGCTCAAAATTAAAAGTCCTCAAATTTTAGAAAAAATGGAATCAAGTCATATAACTCTTATTAGAGCTTTCCAACGACGTGAATGACATGTTAAAATTCTTTTGTATGAGGAAATATGACCTTATAAAGTTTCAAAAAAATAGGAAAAAAAAGGGGCACTAATAATGCCACATGGCATTAGTAGAAGAGGCCAGGTGGAACCATCCAAGGGGCGCCACATGTCACCCTCCAGATGCCTCCATGTGGAATGTACTTGCAAGTGAAATGGACCAACTCTCGAGTGCCATGTGGCACCCTCTAATTGGCCACAAAATTTTACCAGCTAAATAGGGGGGTTGAACCCATGACCTCGATGGAAATAGGCTGATAAGCCACTGTTACATTACAATTGGTGCTCAGGTTTGTTAAATGTGGTATGGAATATTTAAACAATGGTTTATGTCATAACACCAAGAATGGGGGGTATGCGGGTTTAACCTCGGGATCCCCCACCAACCAATAGTCTTATTATAAGACTACCAACCAACTATGACAACAGGTTCGTTGGTTTAAAAGTAATGTATTGTTATATAATTCCATCATGTGATAATTGAAGGGTGAGAACCTGCGGTCCAATCGTGAAGAGGAATAGAGCCACAAGAGGGTTGATTCAAGGAACTAACATATGGTCATGGTAGTATGAGGCAAGGGGACCTATGCCAAGTTCGGTGTTATGAAACCAGCTCAAGAAAAGATAGAAAAGATAGATCAACGCCTTAGAATTCAGCCTCTTCGAGGGGGCAACCTCCTTTACATTACATAAATGAACAATTCTTGGATGATTCAAATGACAAAACCTCCTTTCTATATATAGGAGTCTAAGGAGTCACAATATAATCCAGCCGACCTAACAATAATAATATAAAGCCACAAAAATAACAATAGAGGGATTCTATGGGGCACAATAATAACAATATGGGGGCAATAGGGGCACAACAATATTAATAAGGGGTATAACTACAATAGTAATGGGGTAATCACTAGTATTATAGGGACCCAACATGCCCCTCTCCTTCAAAAAAGTGTTGTCCTCAACGCTTGAGTAGTTCTGGATACTTCTGCATAAAATTCTCATCCTCCCATGTGGAATCTTCAGCGGATAAGTTCTTCCACTTGATAAGATACTCTGAAATTGATCGATTTCGTAGCTGTCGAGTTCTTGTTTCTGTGACTGCTTCCGGTTCCAATATAATTTTTCCTTCCTCGTCAAGTTCTGGCAATATTGTTTGAACTGGGAGCTTGTCGCCTATAACCTTCTTTAAACATGAAACATGGAAAACTGGGTGCAATCGAGAAGCTGCAGGAAGCTCCAATTTGTATGCCATAGTACCAATCTTTTGCAACACCTTGTACGGACCATAATACTTTGGTGATAATTTATTATCCTTCTTAGCTTGCTTGAGGGACATTTGCTTATATGGTTGTAGCCGTAGGAATACCCAATCACCTACATCAAAACTTCTTTCACTGCGATGTTGATCTGCCTGTTGTTTCATTCTATTTTGTGCCAACACGAGGTTATCCTTTAAGAGTTGGAGGACTTGTTGTTGATGTTCGATGTGATGTTCCACTGCCTGAACCTTAGAATTTTCTCTTAAATATGATGTGATGGATGGTGGTTGATACCCATAAAGTGCCATAAATGGGGTCATTTTTGTTGCTGTATGGAAGGAAGTGTTATACCACCATTCAGCCAGAGGCAACCATTTGACCCATTGTGTCTGTTTATCAGATACAAAGCAACGAAGATATCCTTCCAAACATTTGTTTACTATCTCAGTTTGCCCATCAGATTGAGGATGATAAGATGAGCTATGAGCTAACTGAGTACCAAGACAAGAAAATAATTCTGTCCAAAAATTTCCAGTGAAAATGGGATCTCTGTCACTTACAATAATCTTTGGGTTTCCATGTAGCTTTTGAATTGTTTCCATAAATGCAGTAGAAACTGTACTGGCTTTAAATGGATGTGATAATGCACAAAAGTGTGCATACTTGGTAAGTCTGTCAACTACCACCATGATGACACTCTTTCCCTCAGACTTGGGTAAACCTGTGATAAAATCCATTGAAACCTCCTCCCAACGTTGGCTTGGAATGGATAAAGGTTGTAATAGACCCGGTGTCTTAATTGTTTCAACTTTATTTTGTTGGCAAACCAAACATTCCGCCACAAACTTTTGAATATCTGATTTAAGGCCATCCCAAAAAAATTCCTTCTTAACCCTGTGGTAAGTTTTTAAAAATCCTGAGTGCCCTCCTAAGGGAGAAGTGTGCAATTCCATAAGAATCTTTTGTTTTAGCTGGGAATTCTTACAGAGGTATAAGCGATCTTTGTACCATAACGAATCATTTTGCCAGCTAAATGTATCAGACGTACTGGAATCTTGTTGTAACTTTCGAATAAGTGCCCACACTTCTTCGTCATTCTTCCATTCCTCCCTTGCTTCGTTTATCCAATCTGGTTGGATAATAGAAATGGCGCACAACAATGCTTCCACATCCTCATCCTTTCTTGAGAGTGCATCTGCCACCACATTTTGCTTCCCTTTTTTGTAGATGATTTCAAAGTCATAACCCAACATCTTTGTGACCCACTTTTGTTGCTCTTCAGAGGATAATCTTTGTTCTAAAAAGTATTTAAGGCTATCATGATCCGTTTTTACCTTGAAGTGTCTTCCCATTAGGTAGGGTCGCCATTTCTTAAGTGCATGGAGTATTGCCAACATTTCCTTCTCATAAATAGCTTTGCTTAAAAACTTTCCCTTGATTGGACGACTTTCAAAAGCAATGGGTCTTTCATCTTGCATTAGAACAACACCAATTCCATTTCCTGAAGCATCACATTCCACAATAAAGGTTTTTGTGAAGTCCGGTGTAGCTAAGACCGGTGCTTGGCACATTGCCTCTTTAAGATGTTCAAAGGCCTTTGTTGCTTCCGGAGTCCATGAAAATGCATCTTTCTTCAATAATGTTGTTAGAGGTGCTGCTATTCTCCCATAATTCTTAACAAACTTGCGATAATACCCTGTCAACCCAAGAAATCCTCGCAGATGCTTTATGGATGTGGGGATTTTCCATTCCTTAATGGCTTTAATTTTGCTAGGGTCTACCTTAACTCCTTCATGAGATACAATATGACCCAAATATTCCACCTCCTGGACTCCAAAGAAACATTTGGATCTTTTTGCATATAATTGTTTCTCCTCCAATAGTTGTAGCACCTTGTCAACATGTTCAACATGATCCTTCCAAGACTTGCTGTAGATTAGTATATCATCAAAAAATACTAACACAAATTTTCTAAGGAATGGTTTGAAAATTGAATTCATCAAACCTTGAAATGTTGAAGGTGCATTGGTAAGGCCAAAAGGCATGACCAAAAATTCATAATGACCCTCATGAGTTCTAAATGCTGTTTTCGGAATGTCTTCAATCTTCATTCTGATTTGATGATATCCTGAACGAAGATCCAACTTGGTGAAGTAAATTGATCCATGCAATTCATCCAGTAATTCATCAATGACAGGAATGGGGAACTTATCTTTAATAGTGAGCTTGTTGAGCTCCCTATAATCTGGACACATGCGCCATGATCCATCCTTCTTGTGCACCAATACTACTGGAGCAGAGAAAGAACTTTGACTCGGTTGAATTATACCAGCCTCTAGCATTTCTGCAACCATACGTTCAATTTCACTCTTTTGGACATAGGGATATCTGTACGGCCTGATGTTTGGAGGAACACTTCCTGGAATCAGATGAATAGCATGATCATGATCACGCATAGGTGGGAGACCTTTGGGAGTCTCAAATACCTTGGAATGATTGTCCAGGACTTTTTGGAGATCTGGAGAAATAGATGATTCCAATGTGGAAACATCTAGCGAACATAATTGTGCAATTACACCTCTTTGCTCCTTTTTTAGAAGCTTTGTCATACCATTAGAGCTGATTATCTTTCCTGGTTTCCCTGCAATACCCCTTAATTCAACTTCCTTTCCTTCCGTAGAAAATTTGATGAAAAGTTCTTGAAAATTAAAAGCTATTGTACCCAAGGATTGTAGCCATTGGACTCCTAGTACAACATCAGCACCTCCCATTGGAATGGAAAGCATTGGGCTAGTCAATACATATTCTCCCATGGATAGCTTGATATTATGGCACTTTCCAGAGCAATTTATTGTTCCTCCATTTGCAATCATCACTTGACACTCTGGTGCTGGATATAGGAAGCAATTCAATTCTTTTGCTACCTTACAATGAATAAAATTGTGGGTGCTTCCTGAATCAATCAACACTATTACCTTTTTCTTCTTGATTTGTCCTTCTATCTTGATGGTTTGAGGAGTGGTAATTCCCGCCAATGCATTACAAGATATGGTCGGATTTATTTGTTCTTCATCTAGGCTTTGTTCCTGGAGTATATCCTCTTCTTTTGACCTTTCTTGCTCCTTTTCTTCTTCCTCTTCACAATCTATGTAGAATAATTTCTTCTCAGCACACTTATGACCTTTAGTGTATTTGCTATCACAACTGTAACAAAGCCCTTTTGCTCTTTTTTCTTCCAATTGTTGTGGTGTCAACCTTATAGGTTGTGGAAGACTAGGGGCAACAACACTTCCGTCTTTATAGTTGTGAGTGGTATGCTTCCTGGTTGCCATAATTTTGCTTTCCATTTTTCTTGCTAACCTGAATGCCTTCTCTAATGAATCAGGTTCCCAAAGGCGAACATCATGTTGGATATTATCCTTTAAAGACCCTATGAACACATCAATCCTATGCTCCTCTGGAATATCTTTTACCCTTATGTTCAATTTTTGGAACTCCTCAATGTGCTCCATTATTGAACCCTTTTGTTTGAGACTTATCAATTGGCTAAAAAAAGTGTTGCTTTTTGTATCCTCATAATGTGCTATCAATTCTTCCGTAAAAATTGCCCAAGTGATAAATTGTTTACGAGAGCAAAGCCATTGATACCATACAAACTGATTTGGTTCCAAATATAAAGTTGCCATACGTACCTTTTGTGTGTTTTGCACATTATTGAGATCGAAGAATTGCTCCATCTGTAATATCCATGTGGCGGGATCCTTGCCATCAAACTTCCTCATATCGATTTTTGGAATATGGTGAGTCTTCGATCCAACATTAGAGTCTATGGAATCATGATTAACATTTCTTTTGTTCTCATCATGAGTTTCCTTTAGTACCCTTTCACCCTTAGGGACCATTTCTTGTAGCAACTTATTCATATTTATCTTCAATTCGTCCATGTCTGTCTTCAAATCTATCTTCAAATCTATCTTCAAATCATCCATCTTAGCTTCCACGTCAATCATCTTAGCTTCTACGCCTTTCTTTAAACAGTCCATCTTAGCTTCTACACCTTTCTTTAAACCATCCATCTTAGCTTCTACATCTTTCTTTAAACCATCCATCTTAGATTCTGTTCCTTTTTGTGCAAGGGACAGTTGTTGCACTTGGTCTTGTAATTTTGATATATCATGTTGCATTTCTTCCTCTTCTTCATGAGTCATGCTAGAGCTTTCAGGTTCCTTACTAGGTGTTTGCATTTTCTTTCCTCGGGGCATCAGTTACCGATAATAATGCTCTACTATGCCCTTTGAATTCCTTCAAAATAAATTTTCAAACCAAGCTTAAGCAAAAATTTAAGAAAATCTACACACCTTTTTTCACTTTATAGGAGCTCGATATTGCCTCTGATGTATCTCTGTACTTTCCAATCATCTAGTTCTAAATTTGTGAGCTATAGTAGCCCTCTGTGTCCTCTTTCCAATGCCACAAGTCTGACCCAAATTGGATTCTCCAAGGAAGAGTTATGTGAAATCTCCCACAGTGACTTGCTTATAGACTAGTTCAGTAGAGCGAACTTGTACGACGTGCCACGAGTCACTGTTTCGACCTTTAGATCTGAAACATTCATACAAGAAACTACAGTCCGTCCTCTTTCTGTACCTTCTTACGAAATTTCAATCCGATCCCCAGAGAGAAAGTTATGACGATTTTCCCCAGGTCACCTGTTTTGAATGTAATTCAGGAGTCTGCAAAAAGACCAACTTCCTCAGATCATATCTCCACAAATATCGCGCGAAAAGCTCTGAAATTCAGACCCAAGGTTCAGCGCGATTTCTTCTCAAATGGGTTTTTTTTTGTGACTTTTGAAACCTCACAGAAAAAAAGTATAGTGAAAATGCCACGATGACCTGTTTGGAGCAGCGAAACCCTAGAATCCAAAGCTCTGATACCAAATGTTATGAAACCAGCTCAAGAAAAGATAGAAAAGATAGATCAACGCCTTAGAATTCAGCCTCTTCGAGGGGGCAACCTCCTTTACATTACATAAATGAACAATTCTTGGATGATTCAAATGACAAAACCTCCTTTCTATATATAGGAGTCTAAGGAGTCACAATATAATCCAGCCGACCTAACAATAATAATATAAAGCCACAAAAATAACAATAGAGGGATTCTATGGGGCACAGTAATAACAATATGGGGGCAATAGGGGCACAACAATATTAATAAGGGGTATAACTACAATAGTAATGGGGTAATCACTAGTATTATAGGGACCCAGCATTCGGGCATGATTTTAAGGAAATATTCCAAGGGAATATTCCAAGAATATTATTAGTTGTTATGGTATAGTCTATGAGGTAGAGATTCTCAGAGGTGTCTTGAGCTAATGGTTTCAGAACCATATGAAGTTTATAGTCATTTATCACAATTTTTCGAGATGAGTACACTGGTGTAGACAAAATGTAGATCTGATTAGTAGATCTAGGGGCTCATGGATGAAGCCCACATGTGACATTAATGCTTGGCATGAAGTTTGAGACAAAGATGCACTTTTTAGAAGTTGGTCGTATTTATAGTCAAAAGTTATAAAATGATGAGATGGACTTGCTAGTGTTGAGTTTGTTAAGTTTTAAGCAACTGATTGAGCATTTTGGCATGTAAACCAATGTAAGTCTCATTTGTTACTGATTTCCCCTTTCAAGATTTGTAAAAGGGAGAACATGTATTTGAAGATATGCTTGGGTCTAAACATACGATTCAAAGAGGAATTTTTCCACTTTATGTGAGATTTTAGCCCCTTTAACTTGGCAAAATGGAGAACAATTTTTACCACTTATTTTTCATAATTCATTCCTTTTGTATTGTTGAAAGAGAGTGTCTCTTTGTAGGAGAGACATTGCTACATGAGTGAGAGTTCAATCCTTGGATCGACAAAGGAAAGCCTTGAGGCGCACTTGAGCTAGAGGCGATCTGGGATGGGTGACCTCTTGGGAAGTCCTAGTTACTGGGTACAAGCCCCAGAAGTGATGATTGACACTATGTGATTCATTTCACTAGTTTCAATCCCACTTCTTCACCCCTGTGAGCATCACTCGATGCAATGAGTGCTAAGTGGACTATTCAAAAATCATGAGAAATTAGTCAGTTACGACTACCTCTCATGGAAATGGTCATACGTGAATGACGTACTTAATGTAGTTGAATCCAAAAAATGATATCTAATATAATGCACTTCGTAAATCCCCTAATACTTAAATTCAGAAAGAGTGAAGGGATCTCTTCTTGAATGGTTCATGAGGCACAATACTTGCTAAGGTTTTGCAAATGGGGTAGCAAGCTAAGTGGGCTTTATTGTGGGGAAAACTCCACAGTTAAGCGTGCTTGAGCCAGAGGCGATTTAGGATGGGTGACATCCTAGGAAGTCTTGGTTACCGGGTGCAAGCCCCGAAAGTGATGATTGACACTATGTGATTCATTTCACTAGTTTCAATACCACTTCTTCACCCCTATGATCATCACCCGATGCAATGAGTGCTAAGTGAACTATTCAAAAATCATGAGAAATTAGTCAATTACGACTACCTCTCATGGAAATGGTCATACGTGAATGACTTACTTAACGCAGTTGAATCCCAAAAATGATATCTAAAGAAAAGCCTTATCAAAGAGCATCTAATGAAGCGTATATGCAGTTGAGCAGAGACCAAAGATATAACTCACACGTTGTGGGTGAACTCTGTTATTAAGTTCTTATTCACTTGTCTATATTTTCATTTCTTCATGTGTTTCTTCCTCATGTGTGTTGAACTTATGGTTATTTCATGATCTTTATGCAATTAACTTTAAATTCATTGAAGTAAATATCTTGGATCATGTTGGTATCAGAGTGGTCTTCTTTGACGTGAATCGTGAGTGCAGATGCTTAACAGATTCAAGATCGAAGAGGGTGAAGGGAAAATTAAGACTTTCAACCCTCAGATTAGACGTGCAACTCGAAGAAATGAAATGGAAAATGAAGATGTTTATGTAGAGAATCAAGAGGCACTCCACAAGCTCAAAGAGGGTGAAGGGAAAATTAAGACTTTCAACCCTGAGATTAGATGTTCAACTTGAAGAAAGAAAGTGGAGAATGAATATGTCTGTGTAGAGAATGAAGATGCAGTCCACAAGGATTTTTACCAGATGTCAAACATGGTGGACAATTTATTTTCAAATTATCATAAAAGAGTGGTAAAGAAGGAAAAGAAGAAATCCAAAGTAGAGGATAATGCTTCAATGAACCATGGATATGGAGGGGACCCTCCTAAACCTCCATCTCGATCTCCAAGTTTAAGCTCTTCTTCTTCCTCTCATTCTCATCATTCAAATAGTCATTAGAAAAATGCTTCTAAAAAGGCATTGTTAAAGTTAGATGTAAAATTTGATTTTCCCATGTTTAATGGAGAGGCTAATGCAGGAAAGTTGAACAATTGGATTAGAAATATCTAGATAACCTTTCTTTGGCTAGAAGGCATAACCCTTGTATGGTGGGAGAGAAAAATTCAAAAAGGTACCAAGAATAATGGTAAAATCCTTTCGTCATGGTTTGAATTTACATCTTCATCAAGATAAAAAATTTACCCATTGGGTTACACACAAAAATACATTATGGAATGGAAACATTTGAGATAGAGTAGAGGTTAGAGTGTCCAAAGTTTCACATAAGTGTTTAGGAAGAAGGCGTTGGCATTTCATGTTCCTTTAGACTCACCAGAATCCTTGATGAAATATGTTGGCTCTTTATATAGTTATCTTCATCACGCATTGTTATTATTTGATCCCAATAATACAGATGAAGCATGTGTGAAAGAAATTCATCTTGAAAATAGGGGAAACCATGAAAAAGAAAACCATGTAAAGAAGACAATGAAAACAAATAAAAGGAAAGAAATCCCTCTTGCACCCATTGCAAGAAACATGAGAATGATAAGGAGCATTTCTCAGTTGAAACTTCACCCTAAGTTAAAACCTAAGGGACTTGGTAGAAAAATGAAGAAGAAAATTTAATTACTATAGTGTAACAAGGCTTGGATACTGATTCAGGCGATGAGATGAAGATCATAACTAATGGGATAAAAATGATGTGAAAAGCATCAAAGAATGCGTGGCTCCAAGAACATGAGGAAATCAACTAAATCATTCAAGCAACAAATGCTTAGTTGAGAAGATTGCTACAAGAAGAGGAAGAGGAGAAATATTTAAACTTTAGTTACAAGCCCATGAAGATGCCTTAGTAAAGTTGTGTGTAATGAAGGCTTAGTGAAGGCATCCTCACCTGATCCAAAATTGACAACTCAAGTAAACACTCTCAATTACTTTTCAATTTTATGTCCTCCTCATTATGATGATAAATTTGGTTCTTTTGAAAATCACACCACAAACATTGTCTTGAAGTTAATGAAGAAAATGGGATATGAAGGAAAATGTCTCATAGTTAATGGCCAAGGCATTGTGAATCACATCCAAGTGGTAGAATTACCTCGATAAGAAGGATTGGGCTATATCAAAGAGGAATATGGAGCACATTTCAATACCATCAATGAAAAAGACTCCAAATACATAAAACCAAGAGAGTCTTCTAGCAATGAGTCTGAAATAGTGCAGGCTAAGAGCACATTACACCATTCCAACAATTGTGATTGCAGGTCGTCTCCAAAGGGAGGTGACAACTTTACAAGATGAGCTAAAGCAAATTACCCTCACCGGAGTTGCACCAAAGGCAACCATTTAAGGAAATTTGTGTCCACTAGGAAGAAGCCAAGACATGAATACCCTTCTCCATAATAGGAGAAAAAGAAGGGAAAGAAATATTGGATGAAGAAAAACCATTGAAACCATTAAAACAATGGTGGACATCAGACGACAACATGTTCAAATATCTATCTAGAGCTACGTCAAAATAAGGTCCAAAAGCTTACGAAAGCACCTATGAATAAACCAACCCTTTTGCAAGAACCAATAGATGAAAAAGTGGAGCACATTGTAACCCTTCAAGAAACCACATAGGAAGAAAGAAAAATACGGAAAGAGAGCCCATTAGCCTGGTTAGGTAAGATATGGTTAGCCTTTTTAAGTATTTGAGTATGGCCACCATTGTAAATAACATGTTTATTTCGAATCCCCAACAGATGGGAGATTTTTTTGTAAAAGTGATGAAATGTATAACATCAACGAAGTATGCAACATAGTGATAATTTTTGGCCTTTTGATGGATAACAAAGGGTATAGGTTATATTGTAAATCAAATATAGATGTCTATTATCTATATGTAAATGTTTGGGGTCCGAAAGTCCTTTAGTTGGAAGGTTTGATATAGGAGGATCCAAAAAGGCTCAAAATTCAAAGTCCTCAAATATCAACAAAAATGGCACCAAGTTGTAGAGCTTGGCGAGAGATTTCCTATGTCATGAATGAAACCTTAAAAGGATTTTGTATGATGAAGATATGGCTTCTGAAGTTTCATAGAAATGGGAAAAAAAAGGGGAATTGATAGTGCCACATGGAATCACCAAAAGAGTCCCTGGGGCACCATCCAAGAGGTGCCACACGTCACCATCTAGATGCCTTCATGTGGCCTATGTTTGTAGGTGAGAAGGACTAACCCTCGAGAGCCATGTGGCAACCAAATGTAAGAGAAATAAAATCAAAATAAATCAGGAGAAGACGCAAACAAGAGGGCTCCCTCAAGTAACCAAATGGAGAAGACAACTTCCTACCAAGTTCTATGGATAATGTTATTTGTGCAATGAATTTGGTCATAAAGTTGTTGAATGCAAAATGTATGCAGAGAAGAACATTAATCACAAAGAAATACGCCATTTTCTCCATTTATTGGACACACAAGATATTATGTGTGTGATAACCTTGGGCACAAAGCCAAAGAACGCAAACTTCCATATACCCTAAAGAATGATAGATAGATGATGGAAGCCAATCAAAGCATACTGAACTTTGAATAAAAAAGAAATGCAGACAATATAAAACAACCTAATAAAGTGTGGAAGAGGAAGAAAGAAGAGCAACTTGTTAAATTAATTACATAATGAAGTCATCAAGGTTTTAGGGGGAGCTTCTCTAAGAAGTAAAGCAGTCATCCAATCAATGATAGAAGAGTTGCAACATCCCTGGGGGAGAGAAACCCATAAAATTTCCTGAAAATATAATGGATATGGTGAGATCAAATTTTTGTATGAAACACGACAGAGATGATTTCTCTGTGGGTTAGCAAAATAATGAGAAAAAATTACTTTCTTATTTGGAGTACTTGAAAAGAACTAAAGCTGGATATTTTATAGATAAGATGGTCATTTATCAATGAAATCATACTGGCATGGGGAATGTGAAGAAAACAAATCATATATATGTATAGACAACAATTAAATAAATAGCAATGTCAAAACCACAAGGGGAGTGGCAACATCATGAGGATAAACTTGATGCATTATGAATTTTATAGCAACCTTGGTTGGGAAGTTGACATTAAATAGCAAGTTTTGTTTTCATATTCTCTTCTACTTTAAAGGCCATAAGAGAGAAACACCAAAAATGTCTTGGTAGAGATAATCAATTTAAGAAGATAAGTTGTGCATTGAACATTCACCTAGTAGAAATTTAGCCAAACCCGCAATGCCTGCATAATGCCTGCATAAAAAGAATAAGTGTAATGTATTTAATGCAACATATAAATATGAATATACATCAGTGAATACAACTTACAATTCAAATAAGGAATGTTGGGAATCATGATTTTCATTAGACCAAAGCCCACAGGTGTTAGTCAACAATCGCATCACCTTCAATTTTTGGAACTCATCCTCCACTCTTTGTATTGCTTCCTCATTCCAATTTCAATATTCATTCCTTTTTGTAGTTGTGTTTTTAAATCTGAAATTTATTCTTTCCATGCAAACTCATTTTCTTAAAACATATGTAGTAACATCCGTTGATCTTTATTTTCAACTGTGAGCCTTTTAATTTCTGCTTCTAGGACCTGTTACACACCATTTTGTGGGTGATATCTCTAGGAGATTTATTTTCCGCAAGATGGTCCTCAGCTGGCATCCAACAACCCTTTGCAACCACCAGCTAGCTCAGTATGCCATTTGTCCACCACTTGAAACAACCATGGTGTCCCTCACTCATATGCCACAATCGTATGTTTGAAGGTGGGCCTCCCAAACATAAAGGTATGCCTTGTTATTTGGAAATTGAGTATTGTAGTTTTCTTGTCATGGACACTGATGGGCATGGATATTAAAATTGGATTCTAGTCCCATGGGATCTCTTTATTGACCATTTGGCTTTAGGGATAGTATTTCACGGGAAACCATATTTTTGGTTGTGTGGTCCCGCTCCCTTATCCGAATATATTATCCCCTTTCCACTCATTATTACCCTATTCATCATTTCTCCCACTTGGGTCCAAATTCCTCCATTGGTTCCACATTCCTCCACAAGGTCCACATATGGTTAGCTCGCCCCATCCCCTTGCCCACACCTTGGGTCAGGCCTAGAATGATGCCCCAGAGGTTGATGCAACAAAAAAGAAAGATAAAATCATATTTTCCCACATTTAACAGTAAAATGTACCACAAAATGCAAAATATGATAAGGAAAAACACATTTAGCATGTGGGAAAAAGCAAATACATGAGCTCAACCCATCATCATGGCCATCACCTTGGTTCCTATAGGTTCTATGAGTCTCCTTCATCATATACGAACCCATGATATTCCCAACCCTGTTGGGAAATGAACCGCCCTACCCTAAAAGGGGGTATCCACTGCTATATCTCATACATCATGCTCTTACCCATTGAGCCTCGAGTAGTTAATTCAAGAAAAAATATAAAATGAAAATGACATATAAGATGGGTGGAAAAATCAAGGTCGGGGCACCTCATGTACCACGATTTTCTCCCTCCTATACCTTATAAACCCAAGTGTGGGCTACCCTTTTATTAACTACCCTTGCACCCCAGCATGTGGCCTAGGGCTGCCCCTTCTCATCCTGTACTTCATTCACCTATCTATCACACACCACCACCTTTAAAAGGATGTACCTTGAACATATTATCCCCTTTAGAAGTAGAAACCACCTAATAGGATATTTGGTTAACCCCATTTGGAGTTTGGGAGACATTGCCACATCCCGAAGCCCATTATGGAAGTGTAGGCCATTATGAAGTCCCCACCTCTGGTTCATTGTTGGAAAGCTCATTTACTCGATTTCTCTAATGACTTGTTGTAATGGAAGGCTTGGGGACACATTTGATCTTATACAAGATTGAAAATGGTCTCCATATTAGGTTTGGTCTCCCTATACGGGGTCCTAATCCTCTAGAGGGATACATTGGCACATGTAGGGTGTGTGTTGAGAGCCACAGGCCTCCACAATAGTAGAAAACACTCCATGGATCCCCGAGTATGTTTAGAGATTGCTTGAGATTCACCTATTGGACGAGGAAGATGCACCTAGTTCACCTTTGCCCAACCGGCCCCACAAATGTACCATGCACTTGGTAGCTAACCCAGGACTTGTAGGATGATGTTGCATCACCTACACCATCATCGAAGCGCTTATAGATTATTTTCAAACATCTTCGACTCATTTGGAGACCCATGAGGTTATTATTGTGCCCCCACACCACTAGGAGCACCACAATTTTATTGTTTGAAGAACAAGGGGCCACCCCCTTGTCCATCACTTTTTGAGGGTCCTATTCATCATTATGGAACTTATGAACCTCACCAGACCTCTTGGAGGGCCCTATGACATACATAGATTATTATTTGACCTCTTGAGAGGCTTATTATTTTATTTGTGAGCTAGCTTGGTGGGCTTGTCACCAAAAGTTAGTTAATCAACAAATTATTTTATTTTAGGGGTTAATGTAGGGAAAATTAGGTAATTAAAACTCCTAATGAGTTTATAAATAGGATTTAGATTAATTCACTTTGTATCATCACTTCGATTGGATCATATCTTTTTGCGAGATTTTCGTTATCTTTTGAGGATGAGACTTTTTGGATGAATGGATAAATTTGGATGTTGGGATTTTATTCTTTGTCTTGGAGATTCTATCATTGGAATATCTTGGTGATTGGATATATTCTTCTTACATGTGAGTACTATGCTAATTCTATTTTGATTCTATATTTTATTGCATTCATGATATTGAGATTTTCACTATTCTAAGGTTAATTTGCTGCTTTTCTTGGAAAGAAAATGTGCAAATTAATTCTCTAAATAGTGTTCTATCATGATTGGGCCATGTTTGAATAAATTAATGTTACTAGAGACATCCTTGTCTTGATAGGTCACCAATATTGTTGAACGAAGTATAAATTACCTTGAAGCTACTACGCAAGAAAAATAATTGTCATATTAATGAACAAGTGGTTGCATGCAAGAGATAATTACTAATGTGTTAACTCTTAGGAGGAAATTTTAGAGAAGTTGTGGGACAAATATTCAACCCTCATTTGGCCTAATTCAGACCTCCGAGTTCCACTTTAATTCAGCCCCTATTGTATCCATAATTTCGGCCTATGTAAGCCTTAGATCCCTCCCCTATTACAACCCTAATTTTGGGCATGTGTAAAGCCTTAGATTTTACCCTTATTGCAGCCCTAATTTCGGCATGTGTAACCCTAAGATTTGGCCCTTGATGCATCCCTAATTTTGGCCTATATAGGCCTTAGATTCAACCCTTGTTTTAGCCCTAATTTTGGGAATATGTAAGCATCAGATTCAAACCTTGTTGTAACCCTAATTTTAGACCTGTGCAAGCCTCATATTCAACCCTTGTTGCAACCCTAATTTCAGCCTATGTAAGCCTTAGATTCGGCTCCTATTGCAACCCTCAATTCTGCCTATTTTTAGCCTCAAGCTCAACCCTTATTGCGGCTCTATTTTTCAGCCTATGATTGCCTCATTTTTCAGCACTGTTATAGTCATAGTTAACCTCCTTTTTTGGCCCTGTAGTTTACTTGGTCTAGGCCTATTTTAGAGCCTATCTGGGAGCTTTTTTAGGAGCACTTTTTGAGCCTATTTTTAGGCCTATTTTGCAGCAGTTTTGGATAGGTTGGTGCTTGTAGAGGATTGGTTTCCTCACTTTATTGATGGGTTGGAGCTTGGCCCTAGTCAAGAGGATTGGTTTCCTCATTATATCGCTTGGTTGGTTCCCAGGATTATACAAAAGGATTAGTGTATTTATTTTATCTAGGAAGATCTAAAATGGCTCAAAATTAAAAGTCCTCAAATTTTAGAAAAAATGGAATCAAGTCATAGAGCTCAGTGAGATCTTTCCATGATCATTAATGACATGTTAAAATGCTTTTGTATGAGGAAATGTGACCTTCTGAAGTTTCACAAAAACAAGAAAAAAAAGGGGCACTAACAATGCCACATTGCCTCGGTAGAAGAGGCCAGGTGGAACCATCCAAGAGCTGCCACATGTCACCCACAATATGCCTCCATGTGGCCTATACTTGTAAGTGAGATGGAACAACTCTCGAATGCCATGCGGCACCCTCCAATTGGCCACAAACATTTACCAATTAGATATGGGGGTTGAACCCCTGATCGTGACGGAAGTAGGCTTATAAGCCACTGTTACATTACAATTAGAGCTTAGGTTTGTTAAATTTGTCATGGAATATTTAAACAATGGTTTATGTCATAGCACCAAGAATGGGGGGTATGTGGGTTTAACGTCAGGATCCCCCACCAACCAATAGTCTTATTATAAGACTGCCAACCAACTATGACAATAGGTTAGTTGGTGTAAAATTTGTGTATTATTATATAAATCCACCATTTGATCATCAAAGGGTGAGAAACTGCGGTCCAATCGTGAAGAGGAACATAGCCACGAGAGCGTTGAATCAAGGAATTGACATATGGTCGTGGCAATATGAGCCAAGGGGACCTACACCAAGTTCGGGCATGATTTGAAGGAAATATTCTAAGGGAATATTCCAAGGGAATATTCTAAGGGAATATTCCAAGAATATTATTAGTTGTTATGGTATAGTCTACGAGGTAGAGATTTTCGAATTCAAGCTTCTGTGATCCATATCATAATGTATAAAGAGTTTTTTCAGAAGAAGTCACATTGAATATTTGGGTCGACGCGTTTCGAACTAGTGCCCTGAAGATGAACCACACTTGCTGGTTCGAAACACATCGACCCAAATCTTCAATGTGACTTCTTCCGGAAAAACTCTTTATACATTGAGGTAGAGATTCTCAAAAGTGTCTTGAGCTAATGGTTTTAGAAGCATATGAAGTGTATAGTCATTTTTCACAATTTTTCAAGATTAGTACACTAGTGCAGACAAAATATAGATCTAAGTAGTAGATCTAGGGGCTCATGGATGAATCCCACATGTGCCATTAATGCTTGCAATGAAGTTTGAGACAAAGATGCACTTTTTAGACGCTAGTCGTATTTATAGTGAAAAGTTATAAAATGATGAGGTGGACTCACTAGTGTTGTGTTTGCTAAGTTTTAAGCAGTTGATTGAGTATTTCGGCATGTAAACCAATGTAAGTATCATTTGTTGCTGATTTCCCCTTTTGAGATTTGTAAGAGGGAGAACATGTATTTGCAGATATGCTTGGGTCTACGAGTACGATTCAAAGAGGAATTTTTCCACTTTATGTGAGAGTTTAGCCTCTTTAACTTGGTGAAATGGAGAACAATTTTTACCACTTATTTTTCATAATTCATTCCTTTTGTATTGTTGAAGGAGAATGTCTCTTTGTAAGATAGACATTGGTACATGGGTGAGAGTTAAATCCTTGCATCGACAAAGAAAATCCTTATCAAAGAGCATCTAATGAAGCATCCATGCAGTTGAGCGGAGCCCAAAGATATAACTCACACGTTGTGGGTGAACTCTGTTATTAAGTTCTGATTCATTTGTCTATATTTTCATTTCTTCATGTGTTTCTTCCTCATGTGTGTTGAACTTATGGTTATTTCATGCTCTTTATGCAATTCAGTTTAAAGTCATTGAAATAAAGATCCTGGATCATGTTGGTATCAGAGTGGTCATATTTGACATGAATTGTGAGTGCAGATGCTTAATAGAGCCAAGATTGAAGAGGGTGAAGGGAAAATTAAGACTTTCAACCCTGATATTAGACATTCAACTTGAATAAATGAAATGGAAAATGAAGATGTTTGTGTAGAGAATGAAGAGGCACTCCACAAGCTCAAAGAGGGTGAAGGGAAAATTAAGACTTTCAACCCTGAGATTAGATGCTCAACTTGAAGAAAGAAAATGGAGAATGAAGATGCACTCCACAAGGATTTTTACTGGATGTCAAACATGGTGGACAAATTATTTGTAGATTATCATAAAAGAGTGGTAAAGAAGGAAAAGAAGAAATCCAAATTAGAGGATAATGCTTCAGTGAACCATGGATATGGAGGGGACCCTCCTGAACCTCCATCTCGATCTCCAAGTTTAAGCTCTTCTTCTTCCTCTCATTCTCATCATTCAAATCGTCATCAGAAAGATTATTCTAAAAAGGCATTGTTAAAGTTAGATGTAAAATTTGATTTTCCCATGTTTAATGGAGAGGCTAATGCAGGAAATTTGAACAATTTGGATTAGAAATATCTAGATAACATCTCTTTGGCTGGAAGGCATAACCCTTGTATGGTGGGAGTGAAAAATTCAAAAAGGTACCAAGCATAATGGTAAACTCCTTTCGTCATTGTTTGAATTTACATATTCATGAAGATAAAAAATTTACCCATTGGGTTACAGACAAAAAGACATGATGGAATGGCAACATTTGAGATAAGGTAGAGGTCAGAGTGTGCAAAGTTTCACATAAGAGTTTAGGAAGAAGGCGCTTGCATTTAATGTCCGTTTAGACTCACGAGAACCTTTGATGAAATATGTTGGCGCTTTACATAGTTATCTTCATCACTCATTGTTATTATTTGATCCCAATAATATAGATGAATCATGTGTGGAAGCAATTCATCTTGAAAATAGGGGAAACCATGAAAAAGACAACCATACGAAGAAGACAATGAAAACAAATAAAAAGTAAAGAAATCCCTCTTGCACTCATTGCAAGAAACATGGGCATGATAAGGAGAATTTCTCAGCTAAAACTGCATCCTAAGTTAAATAATGCATGGCTCCAGGAACCTGAGAAAATCAACCAAATCATTCAAGAAACAAATGCTTAGTTGAGGAGATTGCTACAAGAAGAAGAAGAGGAGAGCTATTGCAACTTTAGTTACAAGCCCAAGAAGATGCCTTAGTAAAGTTGTAGTGTAATGAAGGCTTAGTGAAGGCATTTGTTGACGGTGCTGGACCTGCCAACATGTAAGGGGATCTCCCTGGTAAGAAGTCCCAATTAGACCTCAAACCGTTTCGTTTTGGAGTCCCAGCAGTGGGTCGTACGGTAGTGCCTTGACCGCGATTTCACACAGAGGAAACTAAGATAACTATGTTGGTAGCAAGGGTGTGACAGTTGCAGTGAGCCAAGGAAGGTGCATGACAGGTCCTAACACACAGGGGTTGAGATGAGTGCACCCCTTGGAAAACTGTGATAGCACAGATTTAAGAAGGGAACACACGAGCAAAGATGCATCACAACATGGAAGGCAAATTAGCTAGAAATCCAAAGTGATGGTTAAACCAACAACACATTTCAGAAAGATTCATATATACATACACAGATAGCTATACATGCATGCGTAAGAAAATAGATACATGTTATGCTTCTTATCCTGCAAAGCGAGACCCAGACATAGAAATAGCGAAGAAAAGATACCGAGACACAAAATATGCGAAGAAAATATACCCAGAGCACAGAATAGCAAAGATTTTATTATCCAGAGAGAAATGTTCACAGGCCTCTTCGAGGGGGCAACCTCCAATAGAGCAGAGCTCGATTACCAAACAAGACACAATACTCCTCGCAGGGAGTCTCTATCCTTTATATATGACTCATACATGCAATACCACGAGCCAATATCGTGGATTTTATTAATACCACCTATCTAATACTACCGCCTATTTACCATCTAACTAATACTTCCGCCCATTTGCAACTAACTGTGGTCCCGTCACTAATTGCGGGTTAACCACTTACAATTATTAATATGGGCTTTATTGACTCTTGACTATGACGTGATCCCATGGCATAAATAAGGGGGTTAGGGTGGGACCCTAACATGCCCTCCCCCTTAAGACTAGCCTTGTCCTCAAGGCTGAAGCTGTGGAAACTGCTGAAGAATAGCGGCTGGTTCCCAAGTTGCATCTTCTGGCGAGGTGTCTTTCCATTTGACTAGGACCTCCTTAATCACGCGGCCACGCAGGTGCTTGTCTCGTGTGTCTAGAACTTGTTCAGGTTGAAGCCAGATTGATCCTTCTTCATCCAATTCAGGTAGACTGGTTTGAACTCGGCAATTGGTCCCAATCACTTTCTTGAGGCACGATACATGGAAAACTGGGTGGATTTTTGCTGTAGGTGGTAAAGCCAGCTTGTAAGCCACTTCTCCAATGCGCTGCAGTACTTGATATGGTCCGTAGAATTTTGGAGAGAGCTTTTGACAGCCCTTGTCTTTGAGTGATGTTTGCTTATATGGTTGCAGCTTCAAAAAGACCTGATCCCCTTCTTGAAATTGGCGCTCTGAGCGATGTTGGTCAGCCTGTTGCTTCATACGGTTCTGAGCTTGATGAAGATTCTCGCGCAAGTGGGCCATCATGGTTGCACGGTGTTGTAAGAGTTGATCCACTGCTTGTACTTTGGAGCACCCCGTGAGATAAGAAGTAGGGGACGGCGGAAGTTGTCCATAGACTGCTTCATAGGGAGTCATTTTGGTGGTGGCATGATAGTTGGTGTTATACCACCATTCCGCTAGAGGTAACCACTGTGCCCAAAGGTGTTGTTTTTCTGAAGTGAAACACCTAAGGTAAGTTTCTAGGCATTTGTTGACGGCTTCGGTTTGACCATCTGTTTGCGGATGATATGAAGTACTGAGTTTGAGTTGAGTGCCTTGTATTCTGAAGAGTTCCTGCCAAAAATTACTGGTGAAGATTGGGTCGCGGTCGGACACAATCGAAGTGGGCATGCCATGCAATTTGAAGATTTGATCCATGAAAGTTTGAGCAACCAAGGTAGGTGTGAATGGTTGTGGTAGAGCGCAGAAATGAGCATACTTTGATAGTCGGTCCACCACCACCATGATGACGGATTTGTTCCCAGATTTCGGAAGACCTGTAATGAAATCCATGGAGACCTCCATCCAAATTGACGCCGGAATGGGCAATGGTTGTAATGTACCTGGTGTGTTGACTGTTTCCCCCTTGTGGCGTTGACAGACGTCACATTCTGCTACAAAAGTAAGGATGTCCTGTTTCATGCCAGTCCAAAAAAATGATCTTCTGGTGCGAGCGTATGTCTTCTGAAAGCCCGAATGTCCTGCAATGGGAGAGGAGTGCAATTCTGCCAAAATGCGAGTTTTGAGGGTGGATGTTGGTGAGATGACCACTCTGTCCTTGTAGCGAAGAATATCATTCTGCCATGAGTAGCCCTTGCTGGAATTAGGATCTGCCTGTAATTGAGAGATGAGTTGAGAGAGCTCAGGATGTGAAAACCATTCCCTGCGAACCTCTTCAATCCAGTCTGGAATGGGGAGGGATATTGCAAGCAGAGTACTTTCCTCCTCAAATTGGCGTGACAAGGCATCTGCTACCCTGTTGTCTTTCCCTTTCTTGTAAATGATCTCATAATCATAACCCAACATTTTGGCTAACCATCTATTTTGTTGGGGGGAAGAGAGGCGTTGCTCCAAAAAATATTTAAGACTGTGATGATCTGTGCAGATTTGGAAGCGTCGCCCCAACAAGTAAGGTCGCCAGGTCTCAACTGCATGTAAGATGGCCATCATTTCCTTCTCATAGGTGGATAGGCCCAAGTTCTTCCCACTTAGTTGTTGGCTAGTGAAGGCCAATGGTCGCCCTTCCTGCATTAAGACTGCTCCAATACCTGTTCCCGAAGCATCAGATTCAATGACAAATGTTTTTGTGAAGTCCGGTAGTGCTAAGACCGGAGTGGAACACATGGCGGTTTTGAGAGCAGTAAATGCCTGTTGTGCTGCTTCGTTCCAGAAGAAGGAATTTTTCTTGAGAAGTTGTGTCAGGGGCTTCGCTATGCGGCCATAGTTGCGGACAAATTTACGATAGTAGCCTGTAAGGCCCAAAAATCCTCTCAAGCTTTTCAAGGTCTTAGGTTGAGGCCATTCTTGCATTGCCTGGATCTTTTTGGGATCAACCTTGACACCTTCCCGGCCCACAATGTGGCCTAAATACTCCACGTCTTCCCTGCCAAACGCACACTTAGACATTTTGACAAATAGTTTATGCTTGCTGAGCAGTTGCAAGAGGATATCTACATGCTTAAGATGTGCCGCCCAATTGCCACTATAGATGAGGATGTCATCGAAGAAGACCAGGACAAATTTTCTGAGATATGGTTTGAGGAGGTGATTCATAAGGCTCTGAAAAGTAGAGGGGGCATTACAGAGACCAAATGGCATGACCAAGAACTCATAATGGCCTTCATGAGTTCTGAAAGCTGTCTTGGGGATGTCAACTTCCTTCATGCGAATTTGGTGGTAGCCTGAGCGAAGATCTAATTTGGTGAAGAACTGGGCCCCATTGAGTTCGTCCAGCAAATCGTCCACCACTGGAATGGGGAATTTATCCTTGACTGTTAACTTATTGAGGGCCCTGAAGTCGGGACACATTCGCCACTCCCCATCTTTCTTGAGGACCATGACGACTGGAGATGAGTAAGGACTAATACTAGGACGAATGACACCTGCTTCCAGCAATTCCTTGATGATTTTTTCGATTTCATTCTTTTGGGTGAACGGATGTCTGTACGGCCGCACATTTGGGGGTTGGGCCCCTGGGACCAATGTGATGCTATGGTCATGTTCCCCTCGCGAGGGTGGAAGTTCATGAGGTTTATCGAAGATCGTCCGATGTTTATTCAAAATCTGTTGCATCTCTGGATGAATTGGTGAAGACATGGTATCTACCACCTGGATGGCATTAAATTGAGCTACTACTCCATGATGGCCCTTTTTTAACAATTTTTCCATACGATGTGAGCTTATGATCGAAGGGTCTCCCGCTTGTAGCCCACGGAGAGTATGTGTGTAGTCGTTCTGCTTAAAACTCATATATAACTCCTTGAAATCCATTGTGATTGGCCCAAGAGTGCGGAGCCATTCCGCACCTAGGACAATGTCGCAACCCCCCATGTGTATTGCAAACAAGTGGGTTTTCAAGTGATAATCCCCCATTTGAATTTTGACATTGTCACAGCGACCTGCACATTTCATTGTGCCTCCATCTGCAATCTGGACTTGAAAGTTAGAAACTGCTCGGACATAACAATGTGCTGCTTCAGCGATCTTTTGGTGGATGAAATTATGGGTGCTTCCACTATCAATCAAAACTATTAGTGGCCGATGTTTAAGATAACCCCTGATTTTGAGAGTTTGAGGTGAAGAAATTCCTGCCAGTGCATGTAGCGAAATCATGGGTTCATCAGATACCATCTCCTGTTGGTTATCTTCGTCGGTCTCCTCTGGTTCCTCAAGTGGTGGATCTTCCTCGGTTTGGCTGGAGTCAGTGGCATCTATTTGAAAAAACTTGTGCTCTTTGCATTTATGACCCGGGGAATATTTTTCATCACAGTAGTAACATAGTCCCTGCTTCCTTCTTTCGGCCATTTCTGCAGGTGTCACCTTTTGAATCTTGAGTGTTTGGGTCATATTGGGGGCTTGTAGGGAACGCCCTTTAGCGGGAAAGTTGGGGCGGCTGGATTGAGCAGCTAAGGATCGTTCCACTTTACGGGCTACCTGGCAAGCCTCGTTCCATGTGGGGGGGTGGTGGAGTAAAACCTGAGCTTTGATGGCTTCTTTAAGACCACTGACAAAGCATTCCATGTAGAATTCATCTGTGAGACCCTTAGTGCGGAAAGCTAATGCTTCAAAAGCTGTAATATATTCATCCACTGAACCTGTTTGTCGGAGCTTAGTGAGACGACCCAAAAAAGAGTCTTCCTGTTCAAAGCGATTTCGAAGAGCTTTGGTAAATTGGCCCCAATTCTTAAATTGTCCATTGCAACGCTCATACCATTCCTTCCATTGCCAACGTTCACTGTCCAAGTACATGGTGCCCACCATAAGTTTAGTCCCCTCCTCTATGATATGATTCAAAAAAAAATACTGCTCCATTTGTGCTAGCCATGCAGACGTGTGAGATCCGTCAAATTTAGGCATATCCAACTTGGGAGGTCTCTGATTGGGTGGTGGATGGGTGTGCCAGAGGTGAGGAGAGTGGCTAGACTCCCCCTCATGGTATTCATGACCCTTATACGCCTCATCGTGTGCTGGCTCCTTGTCCTTCAGATCGTTCATCATGCCTTCGAATCCTCTAAGATGCTTTTCGAGGGTTGCCACTGTAGAGTGTAGGTGGTCCAGCTTTGCTTCTAGTTGGTCTATCTTTTCATTGGCCATTGCTTGAGCACGAGTTTCTACCATACACCCGTCTGATGAAAATTTGGGACCGCCGAAAAATTTCACTTAAAATTGAATGGTACCACCTTGCTCAGCTCGTCGTCCCGATTCTGATGGGCTAGGTTACTCCTTTCTGATCAATACTGCAGTCACCAAATCCTCAAAATGTCAATGCCACCAAAAGTCCTGCGAAAATCATATGCAGGTACAGGAACCCTTCGCAACTACTCCGATCTGATGGATCTGAGATATCTGAATGGTGGAACACTGCTGCTGCTGATCTGAAATATCCGATCTAAGAGATCTGAATGGTTGAACAACTGCCGCTCCTGACTGGAATAGATAATGTGTGATCCCCCAATAGAAAATGGAACTATGGTCTTGGGGAGTGTCAGGTGCTACAGATCGCAATATACATAAGGGTCTGACAGTAGTACTCGGCCCAATGTTTCAGGGCTCTAACTAAGGAGGATCGACCGTACCCTTAGCCGTACAACCCGACTACCCTATCGTACGGGCGAGTAATCTCTCCGAGTGCTGTTCTCGGTGTACTGTAGCAACAAGACGGCCGAAGGATTATCTAAGGCGAGGTTTCAAGGGAGCTAGGGGGCTTCCTATATACCCAGAGGGTACGTGGAAGACAGTCCGTGCGCGGTTCTGTCTAATGCGCTACTACTCGAAGGGGTACCCACAGGGGTTACAAGGGAGTCCAACAGACGTGACCACCTCTTGTATTTCCTGCGTGCATGCCTCCCCAAATCCGCAGGTTTATGCGCTTAACGACAGATCCCGTGGTTTAAAGACGCCGGAACACGTCTCTAGCCTAAAAAAATTTGCTAAAATTTGGCGATCCCACCGAGCCCTGGAAAGTGCTCTGATACCACTTGTTATGCTTCTTATCCTGCAAAGCGAGACCCAGACATAGAAATAGCGAAGAAAAGATACCGAGACACAAAATATGCGAAGAAAATATACCCAGAGCACAGAATAGCAAAGATTTTATTATCCAGAGAGAAATGTTCACAGGCCTCTTCGAGGGGGCAACCTCCAATAGAGCAGAGCTCGATTACCAAACAAGACACAATACTCCTCGCAGGGAGTCTCTATCCTTTATATATGACTCATACATGCAATACCACGAGCCAATATCGTGGATTTTATTAATACCACCTATCTAATACTACCGCCTATTTACCATCTAACTAATACTTCCGCCCATTTGCAACTAACTGTGGTCCCGTCACTAATTGCGGGTTAACCACTTACAATTATTAATATGGGCTTTATTGACTCTTGACTATGACGTGATCCCATGGCATAAATAAGGGGGTTAGGGTGGGACCCTAACAATACATATATCATTTAGAGTAAACTAGATAGCATAGAATACAATACAACATATGCATGAAACGTGTTGGCTCTTGTTATATTAAGAAGTGTAAGTTCCAGTCATACAATCCATCCATGTCCACCCACTAGTTTTGACAGCGAAACGTTACAACCACAACTTCCTACTCCTCCAAAGGGATGTACTAGCTCTGTGCAGTGGAGAATCCAAGGCTCATTACAATACTATCCAAGCTCTCTCTAAGATAATCTTATCGGAAGCTTGGCTGACCAAAAAGCCCTTACAATGAGTTATGAGGTTCTATTTATAGCAAAGGGTAGTGTGACCCTTGACATTCCCCTTTGTCATAGTTCATCTACTCTCATGATTCTTCATCTACTCTATGATTGTTACATCCAACTATCAACACTTGAACTTGCACTTGACAAGACGTTACATTACAATGCACATGTGCCCAGGTGAGACAAAATGGCTTGAGAAAGCGATGCAAGGCATCACTGGCACTCGGTCCATTGTGGTGAGACCAACTCTTTGACATGCTTGTGATGATTAAGGTGGTGAGCTGATGCCCAGCTTGGTCGTCCATGATTGTGTGCATGCACTCCATGGTGACATCGTACCTCTGTTGCATCCAAGTGCATTCGTACTTTTATGCTCTTAACCTGCAAAATGATACCCAAATACAGAATATGCGAAGAGAAGATACCCAGAATCACAGAATAGCAATGATTTTATTATTCAAAGAGTAATGTTCACTTGCCTCTTCGAGGGGGCAACCTCCAATAGAGCAGAGCTCGATTACAAAATAAGACACGATGCTCCTCGCAGGGAGTCTCTATCCTTTATATATGACTCATACATGCAATACCACGGACCAATACCGTGGGTTTTATTAATACCATCTATCTAATACTACGACCCATTTGCAACTAACTGTGGTTCCATCATTAATTGCGGATTAACCACTTAGAATTATTAATATGGGCTTTATTGACTCTTGACTATGACGTGATCCCATTACATAAATAAGGGGGTTAGGGTGGGAACCCAACATGCCCTCCCCCTTAAGACTAGCCTTGTCCTCAAGGCTGAAGCTGCGGAAACTGCTGAAGAATAGTGGCTGGTTCCCAAGTTGCATCTTTCGGAGAGGTGTCTTTCCATTTGACGAGGACTTCCTTAATCATGCGGCCGCGCAGTTGCTTGTCTCATGTGTCTAGGACCTATTCAGGTTGAAGCCAGATAGACCCTTCTTCATCCCATTCAGGTAGACTGGTCTGAACAATTGTTCCCAATCACTTTCTTGAGGCATGAGACATGGAAAACTGGCTGGATTTTTGTAGTAGGTGGCAAGGCCAACTTGTAAGCCACTTCTCCAATGCGCTGAAGTACTTGATATGGTCCGTAGAATTTGGGAGATAGTTTCTGACACCCCTTGTCTTTGAGTGATGTTTGCTTATATGGTTGTAGCTGTAAAAATACCTGATCCCCTTCTTGAAATTGGCACTCGGAGCGATGCTAGTCTACTTGTTGCTTCATGCGGTTCTGAGCTTGATGAAGATTCTCTCGAAGATGGGCGAGCATGGTTGCGCGGTGTTGTAGGAGTTGATCCACTGCTTGTACTTTTGAGCACCCCTTGAGATACGAAGTAGGTGAAGGCGGGAGTTGACCATATACTGCTTCATAGGGAGTCATTTTTGTGGTGGCATGATAGTTGGTGTTATACCACCATTCAGCCAGAGGTAACCACTGTACCCAAAGGTGTTGCTTTTCTGAAGTGAAACACTTAAGGTAGGTTTCTAGACATTTGTTGACGGCTTCGGTTTGACCAACTGTTTGCGGATGATAGGAAGTACTGAGTTTTAGTTGAGTGCCTTGTATCCTGAAGAGTTCCTGCCAAAAATTACTAGAGAAGATCGGGTCGCGGTTGGACACAATTGAAGTGGGCATGCCATGCAATTTGAAGATCTGATCCATGAAAGATTGAGCGACCAAAGTTGGTGTAAACGGGTGGGGTAGTGCGCAGAAATGAGCATACTTCAACAGTCAGTCCACAACCACCATGATGACTGACTTGTTCCCTGACTTTGGAAGACCTGTAATGAAATCCATAGAAACCTCCATCCAAATTGATGCTGGAATGGGCAATGGTTGTAATACGCTTGGTGTGTTGACGGTTTCCCCTTTTTGGCGTTGACAGACATCGCAATCTGCTACGAAAGTAAGGATGTCCTTTTTCATGCCTGTCCAAATAAATGATCTTCTGGTGCGAGCATACGTCTTTTGAAAGCCCGAATGTCCTGCAATGGGAGATGAGTGCAATTCTGCCAAAATGAGACTTTTGAGGGTGGATGTTGGTGATATTACGACTCGGTCCTTGTAGCGAAGAATATCATCCTGCCACGAGTAGCCCTTGGTGGAATTTGGATCTACCTGTAATTGAGAAATGAGTTGGGAGAGCCTGAGGTGTGAAAACCATTCCCTGCAAGCCTCTTCAATCCATTCTGGAATGGGGAGGGAAATTGCTAGCAGAGTACTTTCCTCCTCAAATTGGCGAGATAATGCATTTGCTACACTATTATCTTTCCCTTTCTTGTAAATGATCTCATAATCATATCCCAGCATTTTGGCGAGCCATTTATTTTGTTGTGGGGAGGATTGGCATTGCTCCAAAAAATATTTAAGACTGTGATGATCTGTGCGGATTTGGAAACGTTGCCCCAATAAGTAAGGTCGCCAGGTCTAGACTGCATGTAAGATGGCCATCATTTCCTTCTCGTATGTAGATTGGCGTAGATTCCTCCCACTTAGTTGTTGTCTTGTGAAGGCCAACGGTCGCCCTTCCTGCATTAAGACCGCCCCAATACCTGTACCCGAAGCATCACATTCAATGACAAAATATTTGCGGAAGTCAGGTAGTGCTAAGACTGGAGTGGAACACATGGCATTTTTTAGAGCTGTAAAGGCCTGTTGTGCTTCCTCATTCCAGAAGAATGAATTTTTCTTTAGGAGTTGGGTGAGGGGCTGCGCTATGGGACCATAGTTGCGGACAAATTTACGATAATAGCCTGTGAGACCCAAAAATCCTCTCAAGCTCTTCAAGGTCTTAGGTTGAGGCCATTCCTGCATTGCCTGGATCTTTTTGGGGTCCACCTTGACACCATCACGCCCCACAATGTGGCCCAAATACTCTACTTCTGCCATGCCAAACAAACACTTGGACATCTTGACAAATAATTTATGCTTGCGGAGTAGTTGCAAAAGTAGATCTACATGCTGAAGATGTGCGGCCCAAGTGCAACTATAGATGAGGATGTTATCGAAGAAGACAAGGACAAATTTCCTGAGATATGGTTTGAGAATGTGGTTCATAAGGATTTGAAAAGTAGAGGGGGCATTACAAAGACAAAATGGCATGACCAGGAATTCATAATGGCCTTCATGAGTTCTGAAAGTAGTCTTGGGAATGTCGACTTCCTTCATGCGAATTTGGTGGTAGCCTGAGCGAAGATCCAACTTAGTGAAGAATTGAGCCCCATTGAGTTCATCCAGCAAATCATCAACCACCGGGATGGGAAATTTATCTTTGACTGTCAACTTATTGAGGGCCCTGAAGTCGAGACACATCCTCCACTCCCCATCTTTCTTGAGCACCATGACCACTGGGGATGAATAAGGACTAATGCTGGGATGAATGACACCTGCTTCCAAAAGTTCCTTGATGATTTTTTCTATTTCATTCTTTTGGGTGAACGGATATCTGTATGGGCGAACATTTGGGGGTTGGGCCCCTGGAACCAAGGTGATGCTATGATCATTTTCCCCTCGCGAGGGTGGAAGCTCATGAGGCTTGTCAAAGACCGGCAGATGGTTATTTAAAATCTGTTGCATCTCAGGATGAATTGGCAGAGGCTTGGTTTTGACTACCTGGATGGCATTAAATTGAGCTACAACTCCATGATTGCCCTTTTTTAACAATTTTTCCATCCTATGCAAGCTGATGATAGAGGGGGCTCCCGCCTGGAGTCCACGAAGGGTATGTGTGTAGTTGTTCTGCTTAAAACTCATATATAACTCCTGAAAATCCATGGTGATTGGCCCAAGAGTGCGGAGCCATTCAGCGCCGAGGACAATGTCGCAACCCCCCATGTGTATGGAAAACATGTGGGTATTCAACTGATAATCCCCCATTTGAAGTTTGACATTTTCACAGCGGCCTTCACATTTCATTGTGCCTCCATCCGCAATTTGAGCTTGGAAGTTAGAAACTGCTCATACAAAACAATGCACTGCTTCTGTGACTTTTTGATGGATGAAATTATGTGTACTTCCACTATCAATCAAGACTACTGTTGGGCGATGTTTAATAAAACCTCTGATTTTGAGAGTTTGAGGGGGAGAAATCCCTGCCAAAGCATGCAACGAAATAACTGGTTCGTCAGAGACATTGTCCTTTTGGTTGTCTTCTTCTAGCGGCTCATGTTCCTCAAGTGGTGGATCTTCCTCTGTTGAGCTGTAGTCAGTGGCATCAATTTGAAAAAATTTGGGCTCCTTGCATTTATGACCTGGGGAGTATTTTTCATCACAGTAGTAACATAGTTCATTCTTTCTTCTGTTGGCCATTTCCGTAGGGGACACCTTTTGGACCTTAAGTGTTTGAGTTGTGTTGTGAGCCTGTGGGGGGTGACCTTTAGTGGAGAAATTTGGGCGACTGTATTGGGCTGCTAATGCACGTTCCACGTTACGAGCTACCTTGCAAGCCTCCGTCCATGTGGGAGGGTGGTGCAGTATGACTTGAGCTTTGATGGCTTCTTTAAGACCGCTGATAAAACATTCCATGTAGAACACATCTGAGAGACCCCAAGTGTAGAAGGCTAAGGCTTCAAAAGCTGTAATATATTCATCCATTGTACCAGTCTGTCGGAGCTTAGTAAGACGACCCAAAAAAGATGATTCCTGGTCAAAGCGGTCTTGTAGAGCTTTGGTGAATTTGGTCCAAGTCCTAAAAGGTCCAGTGCAACGTTGATGCCATTCCCACCATTGCCACCTTTCATTGTCCAAGTACATGCTCCCCAACATAAGCTGAGTCTCATCATCTAAGATGTGATTCAGTTTGAAATACTGCTCCATTTGTGCTATCCATGCCGACGGGTGAGAACCGTCAAATTTATGCATATCCAACTTGGGAGGTCGCTGATTGGGTTGTTGGTGGGTGTGCCAGACATGAGGAGAGTGGCTAGACTCACCCTCATTGTGTCCATTGCCATTATACTCCTCCTCGTGGGCTTGCTCCTTGCCCTTCGGGATTATTTTCTCGACCATGCTACATAGTCCGCTAAGCTGAATGTGGAGGGTTTGCACTGATTCTTCAAGTTTGTCCATCCTTTCATTGGCCATCGCTTGAGCTCTAGTTTCTACCATATACCAACCTGATTTTTTTGAAAATTAGGACCGCTTAAAAAAATTTCCACTAAGAAGTGAATGGTACCACTGTGCTCAGCTCGTCGTCCTGATTCTGATGGGCTAGATCACCAATAAGCGCCCCGAAAGATCTCAGATTTTTTTTTTGAAAACTCCTAACGGAGTTTTACTCCTTCCTTATCAATACTGCAGTCGCCAAATCCTCAAAATGTCAATGCGGCCAAAAGTCCTGCAAAAATTATACCCCGGTATAGGAACCCTTCACAACGACTCCGATCTGGTGGATCTGAGAGATCTGAATGGCGAATTTGATAGCTCTGGGCGGTGGAACAGACTGCTTCTGCGGATTTGATGGATCTAATAGATTGGAATGGCTGATCTGCGAACTCGAGACTGCAGGACTGATGTCTGCTGCTGCTGCACCCCTTTGCACAAGCGGATCTGGAAGAGATGTTGTGTGATCCCCCGATAGAAAATGGAACTATGGTCTTGAGGAGTGTCAGGTGCTACAGATCGCAATATACATAAGGGTCTGGCAGTAGTACTCGACCAAATGTTTCAGGGCTCTAACTAAGGAGGATCGACCGTACCCTTAGCCGTACAACCCGACTACCCTATCGTACGGGCGAGTAATCTCTCCGAGTGCTGTTCTCGGTGTACTGTAGCCGCAAGACGACCGACGGTTTATCTATGGCGAGGTTTCAAGGGAGCCTAGGGGGCTTCCGATATACCCAGAGGGTACGTGGAAGATAGTCCGTGCACGGTTCTGTCTAATGCGCTACTACTCGAAGGGGTACCCACAGGGGTTACAAGGGAGTCCAACAGGCGTGACCACCTCTTTTATTTCCTGGGTGCATGCCTCCCCAAATCCACAGGTTTATGCGCTCAACGACAGATCCCGTGGTTTAAAGACGCCGGAACACGTCTCTAGAAATTTTTTTTTTTTGCTAAGAAATGGAGATTCCACCGGCCCTGGAAAGTGCTCTGATACCACTTGTTATGCTCTTAACCTGCAAAATGATACCCAAATACAGAATATTTGAAGAGAAGATACCCAGAATCATAGAATAGCAATGATTTTATTATTCAGAGAGTAATGTTCACTTGCCTCTTCGAGGGGGCAACCTCCAATAGAGCAGAGCTCGATTACAAAATAAGACACGATGCTCCTCGCAGGGAGTCTCTATCCTTTATATATGACTCATACATGCAATACCACGGACCAATACTGTGGGTTTTATTAATACCATCTATCTAATACTACGGCCCATTTGCAACTAACTGTGGTTCCGTCATTAATTGCGGATTAACCACTTACAATTATTAATATGGGCTTTATTGACTCTTGACTATGACGTGATCCCATTACATAAATAAGGGGGTTAGGGTGGGACCCTAACACGTACGGCTCCTCCATCAAAATCTTCTGCTAGCATGCACATGGTCTTCTTGGGTGTGGCAGAATCGACAACACACTAATACATAGTGTCCATGCTAATCTTCTAGTGTGTGCTAGTGGTCATGCATCAGCTGTCAACTACATGTTCAGCTCCAGTCGAACTTGCTTCCTGTCTTCGCCTCAGTGGGTGTGTCAGATGGGTTGGATCACATGTGTGCGCACGATGACATGCATGCAGCTGAATTCCCATGCATGCAATCAACAACACCACTCACCATGTCTGCTCCATGCAAGCTGTTGGGATGAATCTATAACTTGTACGGGTGCAATTTCATCCGAATGCGCATGTTGCAAACCTTGTTGTACATGTTCCTGTTGCAACTCATTCTCTTGTCTATGTAGCTCTTGTTCTTTCTTGAGTTGATGCTTGAGCACATGCAACTCCTTCTCTGCTTCATTCACCATCTTCGTGCGATCTTCATGTCGTGCCATCACCTTATATCTTGAGTCTCCAAAGTTGCTTTCATCACAAGTGGATCTGCTTGAGCTTGCAACTTTGTTCCGCCTCTGTGTTGTCACTAAACTTTCTCTTGCATTCGTCACATTCGATATGTTGCCTTCAACTGATGTTGATGGTGCTGCTTGCTGTGATGTTGCTGCTATCATATGTTGATGTGCTGGCCTATGAACAACTTGATGTCTTCGTGGGTAGACAAGTTCATAGATACTTGATCAACTCCATCCCTAAGCGTACTCTGAATGGTGTCTTTGAATCTACTCTCCTGAAAACCATTGTACCTATGCTGCTGAGAGGCAGATAAACACCTGGGATACCTGGAGATATGGAAACACTCATGGCAAGAAATTTGTCATTTGAAAACCAAAATGAACTTGAGAACTTACTTGCAACATACCTGTGTGACTGATCATGAAGGTTGTACAATTTTCATTGGGAGGTCAAGATACTGACTCCCAAGACTGCACAAGGCATAGTCCGGGTAGTCAAGAGGCTGATTGACTGCTGGAACTACGCAATGCATAATCCAAATTGGCCTGTTGGGGATTGAAACTATGCAATGCGCAATTTTAGTCAGCAGTGACATGAATCCAGCCAATTGCATTGCACAATTTTTTAGGCCAATAGGACATTGCCTCTAAGAATTTCACAATGCAAGCCTGGAGGTCAATGCATATCTAGAATTGTACAATTTATGGAGGGAAGGCAGAGCCTTCGCTTCCAGAAATGCGCAGTACTAGACGAGCAAGGCACGGTCTGGGCCAAGGCTTCCCAGTCCGACCGACGGGTGACTAAATATATGAGAAGTTTGAATGCATTAGGATATGAGTGCAAACAAGAGTGAATGATCATTCATGCAAACAACAAGTGTAGGATTCAGGAAATGGGAAAGCATGCAAGTGTGTGAAGAAAGTCACCGCAACGAAGACCATCCATGCAAAAACAGTTCCATGCATGCAATAGCAAGGAGATGAAAATGAAAACTGAAACAGTGTTAGTACAAGCTAGTATGCATGTAAATGACAGAAATCACTCACTAATCTCAAGTAGATAACGTTCACACAAAGTGAAACACAAAAAGTGATATAAATGCAACGCAAGTCATGAAAAATGAGCTTACCTCAAGACAACTGAGATGAATGTGTCGGTGACTACTAGATGCAATGTGGTATTTCAGAGCTTTAAGGTCGATGTGAGGAATGATCTCTTCAGTGTCCAGTTGATGAGTTTTGATAAGATTGAGGTTGTGATGCGTATGCCACAAATCTAGGAAAAGCGACACTTGGTGGGAGGTTTTTGAGATGATCCTTGTATGTAACCTCTAGCTGCTAAAAATAAATCCCTAAATAAAGGGATGCCTTTGCATGCTACCTTGGGAGGAGAAGCTCATGCATGAAAATCAATTTTTCTCAGTCTTGGAGGGAATCAGTCAACTCAACTGCACATGCAAAGGGCTTGCTCAGCTGCTGGGAGAAAATGCACATTTCTGGGAGGGAGCTAGGCTAGTTTCCTAGGAGATTTGCACAATTTTTGGGTAGAGCAGCTGACTAATGCCCAGGATGGTGCAATTCCTGGGTTAAGAAGCTTTGCTGGGAAGAATTGCACATTTTTTCCAGTGAATCTTGACTAGCAGATTTGCGTAATTCTAGAACCAAACAGGTTGCCAGACAAAATTGTGCAATTTCTAGAGGGAAGGTTAGTACCCCTCCAAAATTGCACAATTTCTTAAGGGAGTTGCTCAGCCTGTAGCTGGACCAAGTCCGGAAGAACAACCTATGAGGGGAATGCAACAAGCTCTAATGGACAGGTTGTCATCCTGCAAGAAAAACACTGAAGCTTCTGTATGTGATGAAGCAAGACATGCTTCTGTGAAAGGTTGGTAAGGAGGGTTCAAAACAAAGCTAATGAAAAATTTTGGAGGATGTTTGTAGCCACTACAATGCTTGGCGACACATTGGTAGAACTCCAGCTCTCTGAATGGACCTTTTTCATGAAAAGCAAGTCTAACACCTCAAGAAATATTGTTCAATTCTCAGTTCATCATGGTTTCACACTAGCTCTATTGTAACATGTAGCATCTACCAAGCACTTGGTCGATTGACACACATTCCAAGCCAAGGCAACACAATTGTCTCGATTGGGGCTGAGGGGTATATTGGTGCACAAGCAGTATAGTTTTCATAGTCTTGGTTTCATCTCTGGTTTTGCTCTGCTACCAGCAGGCCTGGACAGACTCCGGCAGAGTTGTATAGGAACATAAGCATGGCTCCGCTGCTAGCGAGCCTAGTCAATACCCGAGTGGAGTTACTTTCATCACCTCTCCACATAGGAAGCCTTTCTCTTCTTTCACCTTATTCATTTTCATTTTTTCAAACTTTTTTTCACTTTTTCATTTTTTCATTTTTCATCTTCATAACTATGCATAAAAATTATTCATTTCAGAGGCAGAAGAGGGATCTCGACTTATTGAGAGCAGAAGAGGTTGTTTCGCCAGAGAAGTAGTTTATTATACCTCTGACGTGCCTTTTAAGGTTTTCCCCTCAACTTACTCTACTTGACTGAGTTGACAAGGATTAACCCAAAAACAACCGACTAGAGTAGGTGATATTAGTTAGCACGCAAGCATTGTGTTTTCACCAAGGTTCACTTCGAAAAATACATATTTTCCATTGGTGTATCATCGACTAAAGACAACAAGTTCTTACATAAGAGAGAGGAAAATGGATAACCAAATCTTGATATTTGTACAAGTCCTCTTGTACTTTACCCAGCTTGTTTCAAGAATCGCACACGATCCATGTGAAGCTAACCTATGGACAATAAAAAGAAAACAAAACAAAAAGAAAAGAAAGAAGAAGAAGAAAATGCGGAAGAAGAGCAAGTAAAAAACAAACAAGAAAATTAAATCAGAAGTAGAAGTAAATGCAAAAGCAAAGAAAACAAACAAGCAAGCAGACAAACAAACTTGCAAAGCAAGAAAGGAAACAAGCATGCAAGCAAGAAAACTGAAAGAAAACGCTACTTCTACTCCTAAGCTAACAGTGCATGGACCCAATCACATGAAGTAATACTTCCAATGCAGCCACCGACACATTGGTTGAACCATGTTGGTGAAGGCATGGTCCGTGAGAAACACAATTGTGTGGACCAACAGCTATGAAAGATACAACAATGAAGACAGACACACTTTGAGCTTACAAGTGTCCATAGAACAAAAATTGAGTGAAAGTACATGAAATCCAATCCGTGGACATACCATGATGCTGTGTGAAACTACATGCAAATGTTAAGCATACACACTCTTAACTGTGATATGCAAGCATACATGAGGAGGGTAGACCACCTACGTTGCACAAGTGTACTTGCTGAGTAAGATTCATACAATGCATGAGAAATGGGATCATGTAGTTCGAGTGGAGGAAGTGAAATTTGAGTGTTATATTGATCTTTAATGCATGCAGATGAGTTATGAGGAGCCTTACATGTTTGAACAATTTCCTGATCAGAAGTGAAACCAACCTCAGGACAACGAGGGCCTAACATAACCATCACCTCGGGCTGAAGTGCGTCGATAATCTGGGGGGTTTCGTCTTCGTTGAAAGATGGATCATCGTAGACCAGTGGATTAGACGGATTAAAAAAGAGTGAATAAACATCTTGATCAGATGATGAGGTGAAGAGATCACTACAACTAAGATCATAAAATGTTGGATGTTGGTCGACATCCTCATGATTTGATGAATTGCACAGAGGGGTAGATGAGAAGCAAGAATTTTCAGCCTCTGCGTTTCCAGAAAATATAGATGAAAAATCAAGTGGATGTTCAAAGAAAGATTGGTCCTCTCCATTGTCAGATGATGGAATGCCATTCGGTGTGTCCTGCGAATGATCAACAATAGGTGCTTCTGTGGATGGAGATACACATGAAAAATCAGGGATGACAGGATAACCAAGGAGGCCAGGAAAAAACGGAGGAGGTACAGACAGACAAAGATGGTCCTCTACTTCCGATGGATGTTCAAGCTCCCATTCATGCTCTTCATGAATGTCAGCGCATGTTGGTTGTCAAACACCAACTCCGTCGATAGATCGATCCTCGTTTAAAATAGGTGTAGAGTCTGGAACGGAAGAACACAAGGAAGTTTCCTACGGAGGATTATCCCAGTTTGAAGACAGAGGTTGAGATACAAAACACATGTGACGAGGTATGGGACTCACAACCAAGTCTGCACAAAAATTAGAAGGAACGATGTCGGGAATATGTGATGGTTGAACATATGTGTGTGCATGCTCTCCCACATCACTCTGTGATGGTGGAGATATTTGATGAGGGGACGACATACAGTCACTTGTGATAACAACCGTGTCCATCTATATTTCCGTAGCTCCATCACCAATGTATGCTAAGCAGGGTTTAAGCTTGATCTTCTTCTTGGGATTGACAGATTGGACAAGGCAGTATTTGAATCTGTTCATGAGGTACTGAAATTTCATCTAACTTTTCAGGGGCTCAAACATGAATAGACGGAAGAGCTTCGAAAACTCCATAGGTCATTAGTGCAGGACCTTCTATTGTTTTAACAATTTTTTATCAAGCACTTCAGGATCAAAATGATGGAAAAAAAATTCGATTAGATAGTCGAACTACTAGAATAAGTGCACGGAGTTATGAGGTAGTGTGCCACACCATTGTGATGGGTGGTTCCAAAGTTTGTGTGCGAGCAATGAACAAACCTATATTTCATTAAAATCTTCCATGCCTTGCATGAGTGAATGGAAGTCATCTAAGTGTTCAGGCCAAGCCACTTCACCTTCACCATCATACGTGAGTTGCAAAAAGTGATTCCAGAACTCCCTCTCGATGTGAAAGATATTTCTGTTGGACAGACATTTTTAAGGGTGAACTATATCAAACTCCATGATAGATTTTCGAAGATTCAAAATAGATGATGAGGGCTCAACTTGTCATCTGGCCCTCCTTATAGCATCAAAATGTTGATGGTGCTAGACCCTCCAACATGTAAGGGGATCTACCCGGTAAGAAGTCCCAATTAGACCTCAGACCGTTTGGTGTAGGATTCCCAGCAATGGGTCGTATGGTAATGCCTTGACCACGATTTCTCATAGAGGCAAGTAAAATAACTCTATTGGTAGCAAGGGTATGACAGTTGCAGTGAACCAAGGAAGGTGCATGAGTGGCTATAACACATAGGGGTTGAGATGAGTGTGCCCCTTGGAAACCTGTGATAGCATAGAGTTAAGAAGGGAACACACAATCAAAGATGCATCACAACATGGAAGGAAAGTTAGCTAGCAATACAAAGTGATGGTTAAACCAACATCACATTTCAAAAAGATTCATACATACATACACAGATAGTTATACATGCATGCGTAATAAAATAGATACATATACCATTTAGAGTAAACCAGATAGCATAGAATACAATACAATATATGCATGAAACGTGTTGTCTCTTGTTATATTAAGAAGTGTAAGTTCCAGTCATACAATCCATCCATGTCCAACCACTAGTTTTGATAGCGGAATGTTACAGCCACAACCGCCTGCTCCTCCAAGGAGATGTACTAGCTTTGTGCAGTGAAGAAGCCAAGGCTCGTTACAATACAGTCCAGCTCTCTCTAAGATAGTCTTATCGGAAGCTTAGCTGAACAAAAATCCCTTACAATGAGTTATGAGGTTCTATTTATAGCGAAGGGTGGGGTGACCCTTGACATTCCCCTTTGTGACAGTTCATCTACCCTCATGACTCTTCATCTACTCTATGACTATTACATCCAACTATCGAAACTTGAACTTGCACTTTGTTAGAGTCGGTCTTGTCAGTCCTCTGTCAGAGATCAAAACTCTTTCTACATCTCATTTTTAGGTGTCTCGCTCCATTCACTCAGCTGCATTCCGCTAGGGGCATGCCATAATCTGACGGAAGGGTCTTGTCAGTCATTACCCCTCATGCTTTGTACCTGCTGGCTGAAGTCTATTCATCAAAGTTCATTAAATGACAGTCAATATTTGGTCTTTTGAGGGGCAAAAAATCATGTCAGTCATAGGTCTAGGGTTTCATAAGTGGTGTCTTCAAAGTACCCAATAATGCCAGCAGACCCATGAGGGAGGTCCTTATTCATTGTTCATTTTCAATATTTTCATCATCATATGCCCGACTATGACTTTTCTTCAAAACTCTGTTTTGAAGAAAATTCGTCATTTCGCTTTGTAATAAATTATCATGTAATTTCCAAAACGTTTTTCAGTTGTCGAAATCTCCAGGTGCAGCCCTGGTCTTCCTTTGTCAAGACATGCTACTATCCCTGCAAAAATTTCCAAAAGAAAACATCATTCAAGCCAAAAATCAAAAGGGAAACAAAAAGACAGAGTTTTATTAATTGTGGAAAAAGTGCCAAATCAAAACATTGCAAAGTGGGTTTGTGAGAAGCAAAAAATCAAATCCATCACTATAAGATGTTCTCAAGGTTTTAAAACATTCATTTGCATCTAAGAGATCAAAGAGAGTTGAAGTTGAGTGTTGAGAGGGCAAACTTGCAAAGTTTCAAGCCAAAGCTGCGTTCAAAGCCGGCGCGGCACATAGAGCAGGTGGCGCGGCGCATTGGGCGCGATCAGCCAGTGTATTTTTGAACAGGCGCGGCGCACTGGGATGACACGACGCGTTGGGCAAGCTGCGCGGCGCACTCAGCTGTTTGGCCCAAAAATTTCCAGGACGACCTCCAAACGCCCAAATCATGCCATTTTCTCTTGAATTCAAGTAGGTTGAGCTCCTCCTTCACTGTTCATCATCCAAGTTTATGGTGTATGTTATGGTTGATGCGTTGAGCTCCCAAATAAAATGATCAAACCCTATCATTTTGAATTCCTCACATGTAAGCTGCTGCCTAGGGTTTCAAAACTTGTTTGCCACCAAGGTTACTCTTTTCCATTATTTCTTTTGTCCTTAATTCCCTTTGTTCCTTGACTCCATTGTTCCCCATCCCCTAAAATTACTAAACCCCTATCCCAAATTCCCTTTCGCAAACTTTTAAATGTGAAAACCCTAAACCCTATTCCCACACCTAAATTACTAAACCCCCTCCCATATTTCCCAAACAAATCTCTCCCAATAACTCCTAATCCCTTGATATTATTTCCCCTTCCTAACAGTCCCTGTTTCATTTGTTTTCCCCTTTGGTGGCAGAGTTTGCACACATCACTAAAAGAGCAGTCTAAACAGTTTTCATACACCAGCATATTTTTCTCTGAGGCAGTTTGAATAACAGTAGTCATGACTTTTGAGCATTCATATGATTACGAAATGGAAACCCAAAGTGACTCGCCAATGGAGGAAAATGCACCCCGGAGGCCTCATAGAGGTGGCAGACATGTCAGAGAAGAACCAATCACCCTCACTAAATTACAGGCCTGCCCTCTTGCCATTTTTTGTTTTCAGCATCAGTCATGCTATGAGTTTTGTCAGAAAGTTGTTGATGTTCAATTTCATCATGAGTTGGCTCATCTATTTGTGTTGCATTTACATGGAGATCAGGCTACTTTAGCTAGTGTCACCTTCACGCTTACACCAGAATCTGTCTCACTGGCAACCGACATACCAAACATTGGGGAACCATGGACCAAGAGGAAGAAGATTGACCGGCAACATTATGAGCCATATATTAAAACCGGTTTCTTGAGGCAGCTCAAGAGAGTCTTTCCATTCCGATATCTTAAAGATGAATATGCTCCACTAATGAAATTAATCATGAAATATTTCAGCTGTGAGGGACGGTTCTCTCGTTTATATGCTTATCACATTAGGTTGCTCATGCATTTCACGAAGGTACGGATGATGAACATTCCGTATTTCATTTCCCGGAACATAGAGAGGATGACCACCCTTGTGCAACAAAAAACCCCTCAGCAGCAACTTAACAGTGTTTATCATTTTGCTCTTATTAAGATTTTGGTGGTTCATCAGCTTGGATTACAGGGCATCACTTGGGAGGATTTCATCTCTCATGACTTCTTCAGAGCTTCACAGGGATTATCAGAGGTTGGGCATGAGATAGGGGGACCTTCTCATCAGTACGAGTGCCATGAGACCATTAGTGTGCAGGTATTCATTACATATCAGAGAGGCACGAGAGGATTGTTTGCAGCAGCAAAGCAAGTGTTATCTCCACCTGGGGTGGAAGGGGCCTCGCTTCCGACATCAGCACTACATGTACAGGACAGAGGCAAGGAGCCAATTCATGATGAGGGTCCTTCAGGTGAGCAAGAGACTGACTTCATTCTCGTTCGGGATGATGACATAGATATGTGCCCGCAAAATGCATAGCTTAGAGAAATCATAAAGGAGCAGCGGACAGAAATTGAGGACTTGACTCACAACTTGGAGAAAGCTGAGTGGGTCATAAAATACTTGGAGCAGAGGAACAAACAACTTGAAGATCAGCAAGCAATCATGGAGATACAAAACATCAGGGAGAATCGTCAAGCTGCCCAAAGGAGGAGGATTGAATTCACTTCATTGGAGCAAGAGATTAATGAGGATCGGGAGTCTAATCTCGAGAGATTTAACATCCACTTAGAGAGACTACTAGACAAGGCTGATAGAGATAAAGCATTGTTGAGACACATGGTTTTCCATTACATGGCGCGACATATGAGTTCCAGGGCACGAATAAGGAATTTGAAGGCAAAATTAAAGAAGGCAATAAGGAAGAAAAAGAGGCAAAAGGAGCTTGATCGTCTTCAGATGTTGTTCGAAGCCTCTTTAGCCCCACATGACACTTGACAGAGAAGCTCCAACCCAAATTTCAAGGAATTTGGGGCATTTTTGGCATTTTGGCAAATTTTGGCACAAAAACAGGGTTTTTCTCCCTATGCGACGTGCCATGTGGCATGCGCTTTTTCTAGGGAGCTCCAAATCAAAAAAAAATTACATTTCTGGATTTTTCATGAAAAATCATGGATGCTGGTGCATGGCCAAGAAATTTTGGCAAGTTTTGAGTCCCCGGGATGTCAAAAACACTCAAAAATGACCTCACTGCTTCTATTTTGACACATAGGAAGCAGTCTTGGGAAATTGAAGTTTTGGAGGGGCAAATGACATCCAAATCCAAAAATTTCACTTGGGTTGGAAAGTAGATAGGTAGGGCTTTCCAAAAAGCACACTTGGGCTCAATTTGGCCTTCAGGAAGTTCCTCAAAACTAGCTCCAAAGTGGCGTGACACATACATATTTTGTCGTGGCGCACAGAGCCAGGCAGCCCGAAAATCTCCAGAACTCGCCCAAATCACCCGAAAACGCATGGATTTGTTGTGGATTGGCTCATATGCATAGGGAAAGAACATTAATACCAAAGAAAAATGGAAATGTTATGAATGGTTCAAAAAGTTATTCAAATGGAGAATGTAAAGGAAAGCGAACGATCAAAGACCAAACGCTCAAATTTAAAATGCATGACATCAAACGTGGTAGAGAACTAAGCCACGGGGCCTATTTTTGTCTCCATGTGTGATTCAAAGAGATTTACACCGGCATATTTCACCTCTTCTTGGGTCATCAACAAATTCGAGTAGAGAATGTACGCTGCTTATCTTTAGAAATGGATGACTGGCTCTTCATCTTCAGTTTGCTAATGATGAGTAAACGATTCCCTATCTTCATCGATTTGCTTTCCCACTTCTGAGCTTATTTATTGTATTGAAATTCATTTTTAAAAGGTTGGAATTTCTGGGAATAGCGTGGAGAAAAAACCCAGCATTTTCATTGTACATTTTTTGGCTAGGAGATTAATAGAATGATGCAGCTCTGATTCAGGAGATCCCTGTGGTATGGGTTTAACAGTGTGTTTCTTCTCTGTTTCATATGTATCTTGTTATGTTTTCAATTCATTCAAGATCATTTCCATTTGAATGTTTTTTAGTGAGAAAGGTAGAATCCATTTTATTGCTCTGCCTTGGAAAATCGTTCATGTTTTGTGTGTTTTCTTTTGTCTGAAAAGGATTCATCACATATGCCCTTTTCAACCCCCTCAACAAACTTCCCACTCCATATTATTTAAATCTGATTGCTAAACTTCCTACCTATCTTGCCTCATGAACTATTTTGTGTCTTCGATTTAATTTCCCAGCTCATGCGGTCCTTTGGTCCCACACAGCCCAGAAAATACAGTCATTCAAAAAATTGCCTCTTTTCCATATCTATTTACTAGCCTAAAATCAGTATTCATTTTAATTCATCTCAGACCATATTGTTTATTCTTCACTGAGCGTGACCCGGAGAGAGCCCTCTCCTGTTCTGGTAGGGCTAGCTACCAGACTGAGCGTGGTTTGTGGTTATCCTGAATTTTGCCTTCCTTCAGCCTAAGGCAGATTTAGGCACAAACATAGTTAGTGGCGACTCCACTGGGGATGAAATTCTTTGTTTGTTAGTCTTCCTTGTTGCGTAAACCTACAAACACCCCAGTACTTCCGATAATTCTAAGCTTCTAGATTATAAGTTTAGGATTTGATAGGCTGAGTAAGTTGTTTATGTCCTGTTGATCTCTTGAAAATAGCACACTGGCTTCAAGAAGATATATGAGAGCTAATCCAGATCCAGATCCTCCTCATATCTACGAAAATCCCAATTTGATTCCAAGACTTCTTCGTCAAGAGAGCTCTATAACTCCCGTGTTCAAATCCCATTCATGTCCTGCCATTTTTGAGTATCTTGAAGAGCTTGATTTTGATGAGCAGTTTGAAATATCATTGTTTGAGACCAAATCCGAAAGGGTTGTTGACTCTACTGTCCCCAATCCGCATTTTCTTGTAGACCTAGAAACTGAAAGGGCTAACTGGTCAATTGATGATTATATTGTGACACAGCTTCAAACTCCAATTGTTAATTCCCTACAAGCTGCACACACTCCTCCAACACCTCCAAGACCAAATCCACCAAGAGTGATGGCTGCTCATTTTGCACCTCTTGTGCTGCCTCAAGTCTTGGATGACATGCTCGTAGATTATCAAAGCAAAATCCCTTTGTTTGATGGCGCTCCTAACAACATTACTGCTCAGCAACATGTAGACAGAATGGAAGATTTCTATGACCTTCATGAGATCGATGCAGAAAATGTGACAATGAGACTCTTTGTACAAACATTTGCGGGTGAAGTTAGGAAATGGTTTAGAGCTTTGCTAGCTGCACGTATCGCTACCTTGGCCAACCTACAAAGACAATTTTTAGACCGCTGGGAAGTGAAAAAGAATCCTCTTCAAATTCTTGCTGAATATGAGCAGATCAAGCGAAACATTGGTGAGTCGGTCCAAGACTACTGCATTAGATTCAATTCTGTTTATAATGAAATTCCTGATCATCTAAGGCCACCTGTGGGGCTAGCCATGATGAAGTTTCCGGATGGTTTTGATGCTGACATGGCTTATCAACTAAGAGAGAGAGAGAGCCGGCCACAATGGAAGACATGCAGAAGATTGCGGTCAGCGTTGAAGCAAATCTGCTGACCAAGAGGGCTAGAGCAAAAGCAGAAAAGAAGGTCACAGTAAAAGAAGAGTCTTCCTTGATGGATCAATTACTCCGGAAGGTAGAGCAGATGTTTGAAAGGGTGAAACTTGACAAACTTGAGCCACAAGTTAGAAATCCTAACTTTCGTGGCCAGCAGCAGCCACAATATAGAATAAAATAGAGAGAGCAGCGAGCCCAAGATCAGACAGCACAGCAGCGAGTACAACCACCTCTGTAGCAAAATTTTGTGCATGGACTAGAGTCAGATGAGGAAGGGAACATAATAGGGGAAGAAAACCATTTCTTTACTCCTGATGATTTGCCTATTTATATTACTGAAGATGAGGAGTACGCAAAAAGTTCAGCTCCACACAAAGATGTAGATTTCATTCTAGTGAATGACACAGTTTTGGAAGAAGAATCGGATGAGTATCAAAGAGGCTATATGAATGCTCTATCCGCTCAGCGGCGGCAATATTCACTTAGAAACAGAGATGTGCCGGTTAACCCAATTCAGAAGAGGAAAGAAGTTGCAGCATCAAAGAATATTTCACCTGTTGTACAAAAGAAAGGAAAGCAGGCAGTTGATCCTGATAGCAGCAAATCACCATCAGTAGAAAAATCAAATCAGCCAATTGTATCGAAATAAAAGGAAAAGAAAGAAGTCCCAGTCAAAGAGGTAGAAAATACTTCTGCTTTTAGTTTAGAGTATGAAATTTCTAAATTGAAGGTATCCATTCCCTTGACTGAAATAATGAGGAACAGCAGTTATAGAGGGAAAGTTTCTAAAATTTTGAATTTTGATCCAATGTCTGATATGGTGAATGTCGAAGATGATCAACCCAAAATTATTTTTGGGCCAGCATTGAATGGTGAGTCTCCAGAGAGTGATGTGCCACCTTTTTATATCAGTTTAAGATTGCATGATTTTGTGCTACATAACGCCATGTTCGACTCCGGAGCTTCCCACAATCTTATGCCAAAGGCTATCATGGATAAGTTGGGATTGGACATCACCAGGAAATACCATGATCTCTATTCATTTGATTCCAGCAGAGTAAACTGTATCGGGCTCATCAAAGACTTGGTTGTAAGTCTGGATCAAATCCCAATGAAGAATGTTTTGATGGATATTGTTGTGGCTGATATTCCTCCCCGATTCGGTATGCTTCTTTCCAGGTCTTGGGTAGCAAAATTGAAAGGGACACTACAACTAGATTTCTCCTATGCAACGATTCCTGTGTTTGGCCAAATGAGAAAACTGTATCGGGAACAAAAAATGAAATACATGATTACAAGCAAGGAGAAACCAATTAATCATCCGATTAATTATGTACATACAGAGCTAGAGTCTTTTCTTTTGTATTCAGATAGTTTCCATGATATTGATAGTCAGTTAGTTGTAGCAGATGATATTCCAGAAATAGCAGCAAATTTCAAAGAAGTTTGGAAGAAAGAAGGACAAGAAAAGAAAAACACCGTAGAGCAATAAGCTAAAGGTAATGGACAGTAAGCAGAAAAAGCACAGCAAACAGAGTTTCAGCACTTGCAGGAAGAGGAAGAAGGTTTGTGGACCATGGATTTCGATGGAGCAGTGGGAAATGACGGTGCTGGAGTTGGTCTTTGGGTACGCAGTCCTTTTTCTGCTCCGAACAAAGTGCCTAGTAATGTGCGGGTATGTTCTTACAAGCTAGTTTTTGATTGTTCAAACAATGAGGCTGAGTACGAAGCTTTGATTACTGGCCTAAAAATTTTAAGGAAGCTGAATGCTAAGAGGATTGCAGTATATGGTGACTCCAAATTGGTGATTAAGCAAGTCAAAGGTGAATATCAAGCAAAGCATCCTCGGATGCAGGCTTACCAGAATGCAGTTCTAGACATCCTAAAATTATTTTCAGAATATACCTTGACGTGTGTGCCTCGTATTCAAAATGGCATTGCTGATGCACTTGCTAAGGCAGCAAGTAGTTTGAAGATTCCAATGAACTCCAGTAATAAATTCGAAATCCATGTCAAGCATCGTCCGACTGTCTCGGACAATTAGAGATATTGGCAAGTTTTCCAAGATGATGAGGAGATTGATGATTTTCTGCAAAACAAAGGTAAGTTCAAAGATACCTCAATTGATGTAGAAAATGATGATGGTAAAGATGATGTGCAGATCAATCAAATGGAAGTGTTGCAGCTTAAGAATAATATTATCCCTAAAGGCTTGATACCTTTAGAAGAACTCTTTGATCAAGATGACGTAGCCCACAAACCAACATTGCAGCCAACAGAGAAGGGTGTTGAAGAGGTCAATGTTGGAACAGCTGAAAATCCTAAAATGGTAAAACTATCTAAAGCATTGCCACAAAAGATAAAAGCCAAATATGTCAGTTTGCTGTCATCTTTTGCTGATGTGTTTGCTTGGGACTATTCTGACTTGAAGACATATGATACCAATATAATTCAGCACACTATACCCATTAAGCCTAATCAGAAACCTTTCAGACAGAAGTTAAGAAGGCTAAATCCAAAACTGCTGCCATCAATTGAGAAGGAGATAAACAGGTTGTACAAATCAGGAATCATTGTTCCCATCAGATTTTTGGACTGGAACTCTAATTTGGTGCCCGTACAAAAGAAGACAGGTGAGATTCGCTTATGCATTGATTTTAGGAATCTCAATAAAGTTGCATTGAAGAATAACTATCCATTGCCCAAAATGGATCATATACTTTAGCGAGTAGTTGGAGCATCGCGTATGTCACTACTCGATGGTTATTTTGGATATAACCAAGTTTTGGTCCATGAAGATGACCGAGACAAAACAGCGTTTACCACTCCATGTGGAACTTTTCATTACGCTAAAATGACTTTTGTTTTGAAGAACGCGGGTGCCACATTTCAGCGGGCAATGGACTTGGCTTTTACAAATGAGAAGGATGTCTTTTTGGTTGTGTACCTTGATGATGTGACAGTGTTTTCCAAATCAGATGAAGAACACATGTATCATCTGAAAACTATTTTTCAAAAGTGCAAAAAATATGGCCTGTCACTGAATCCGAAAAAGAGCTTGTTTTCCATGGAGGAGGGAAAACTACTTGGGCACATTATCTCAAAAGATGGCATTCGTATTGATCCAGCACGTGTACAAGCGATTCAGCAAATCGATCTGCCTCGGAATAAGAAGGAGATTCAATCTTTCAATGGTAAGATGAATTTTTTATGCCGCTTTGTACCTAATCTTGCTGAACACCTAAGAGAGATTACAAACATGCTTAAGAAGGATAGCCAAGTGAAGTGGACGGAAGAGGCTGTAAAATATTTCAATTTAGTCAAATTGGCTCTTTCTTCAGCTCCAGTTCTAATCAGCCCAGATTACACTCAGGATTTCATATTGTTTTCATTTGCTTCGGAGCATACTATGGCAGTTGTGTTGATGCAGAAAAGAGATGATCACGAAAGACCAATTGATTTCTTTAGCCGAGCTATAAGATATGCAGCCTTAAAGTACAACATCATTGAAAAGCAAGCCCTTGCACTTGTGAAAGCATTGAAAGATTTTTGGGTATACATTATGCATTCTCATATTTTGGCTTATGTTCCTAATGCTGCTGTCAAAGATGTTTTAGTGCAGACAGATCCGAAGGAAGACGAGGCAAGTGGATTGCAACTTTGTTGGAGTATGATGTGGAAATAAATCCCACAAAGCTTGTTAAAGGACAGGGATTGGCAAAGTTAAAAGCCGAATCAAACTTGCACGCCTTAGACATAAATCTGATCGCTGCTATATCCGATGAGAATGAGGAAGGTTCGTCAATTCAGGTATCTGAAATGTTTTCTTTTTCTCCGTGGTATTCAGATATCATATATGTGCTTCAGAATTTGTCACCACTGCCCGGCATGACTAGAAACAAAAGTAGAACTCTCAAATTAAAGGCTACTAAGTTTTGCATTCTAAATTCTACACTTTATTGGAAAGATCCCGGTGGCGTTCTGTTGAATTGTTTGGTGGAAGAAGAGGCAAAGCAGGTCATGGAGGATTTCCACAAAGGAGATTGTGGTGGTCACCTTTTTTGGAAAACAACAGCAAATAAAGTTCTGAGAGCGGGATACTATTGGCCGACATTGTTTGCTGATGTATATAAGGTTGTCAAGAGCTATCATAAATGTCAGATTTTTGAAGGAAGGAAGAAATTACAACCTTTGCCGCTTAAGCCCATTGAGGTGAGTGCCCCTTTCAGCAGTGGGGGTTGGATTTCATTGGTGAAATTCATCCTGATTCTTCAGGTCAGCATAGATGGATCCTCACAGCGACGGATTATTTCACGAAATGGATCAAAGCAATTCCCACCAGACAAGCTACAGATGCGGTAATTATTTCATTCCTTGAAAATAACATCTTGTCTCGCTTTGGTTGCCCGAATAATTTAATCACTGATAACGCAGCAGCTTTCAAATCAAAAAAGATGGTAGAGTTTTGTCATAAATATCACATCATTTTGGGTCACTCAACTGCCTATCATCCGCAAGGCAATGGGTTGGCGGAGTCTTCTAACAAATATTTAGTCAATATCATTAAGAAGCTGCTGGAAATCAACAAGAAGAGTTGGCATAAGAAGTTGGTCAATGCACTTTGGGTAGATCGGGTCAGTCAGAATAAATCCATTGGTATGTCCCCCTTTGAGCTTGTTTATGGAGTTGATACAGTGTTTCCTACCTCTCTCATAGCTCCGGTAGTCAAACTTCTTTAGGAGGCTGGCAGTGAAGATGATCCTATGCAGAGAAGATTGAATCAAATGGTCCATTTGCAGCAGACCAGAGAAAAAGTTTTCCAAAACACATCCAAGTTGTAGGATAAGATTAAGAAAATTTATGACAGAAAAGCAAAGGTGGATAAATTTCAGTTGGATGATGTGGTGCTGAAGTGGGACGCAAGGAATGAGGAAAAGGGTAAGCACGGTAGGTTCGAGAATCTCTGGAAAGGTCCCTTCAAGATTGCAGCATATCGGGGTCAGAATGCCTTTCTTCTGGAGGAAATGAATGGGGAAGACTGTCCAGGAGGGCCGATCAATGGTTGGCTGCTCAAGTAGTACCATTTCTGAGTTGTTTCTGTTGTTTCCATTGTCACTGTAAATACCATTTTGTTTCAGTTTTGGTTTGAGTTTTTCAGGTCAGTCTTTGAGTCATTTTAAGTTAAAATTTGAGTCAGTTTTTCAGTCATTTTGGTTTCATAATTGAGTCGGTTTGGGTCAAGTTTCAGTCAATAAATGAGTCAAAGTCTTATGTTTTTTGTCGAAATAATGATTCCATAGCCCAATGGACAAAGGCACTGTCTGCTCTCCCAAAGATCTGTCGTTCTTGGCACCTCCAAGGAGCTACCATCCCCCATTGGAGCCAATGGTAGAGTCGGTCTTGTCAGTCCTCCGTCAGAGATCAAACTCTTTCTGCATCTCATTTTTAGGTGTCTCACTCCATTCACTCAGCTACATTCCGCTAGGGGCATGCCATAATCTAACGGAAGGGCCTTGTCAGTCATTACCCCTCATGATTTGTACCTGCTGGCTCAGGTCTGTTCATGAAATTTCATTAAATGAAAGTGAATATTTGGTCTTTTGAAAGGCAAAAAATCATGTCAGTGATAGGTCTAGGGTTTCGTAAGTTGTGTCTTCAAAGTACCCGATAATGCCAGCAGACCCATGAGGGAGGTCCTTATTCAGTGTTCATTTTCAATATTTTCATCATCATATGCTTGACTATGACTTTTCTTCAAAACTCTGTTTTGAAGAAGATTCGTCATTTCGCTTTGTAATAAATTATCATGTAATTTTCAAAAGGTTTTTTAGTTGTTGAAATCTTCAGGCGCAACCCTGGTCTTCCTTTATCAAGACATGCTACTATCCCTGCAAAAATTTCCAAAGGAAAACATCATTCAAGCCAAAAATCAAAAGGGAAACAAAAAGACAGAGTTTTATTAATTGTGGAAAAAGTGCCAAATCAAAACATTGCAAAGTGGATTTGTGAGAAGCAAAACATCAAATTCATCACTATAAGATGTTCTCAAGTTTCTAAAACATTCATTTGCTTCTAAGAGATCAAAGAGAGTTGAAGTTGAGTGTTGAGAGGGAAAACTTGTAAAGTTTCAAGCCAAAGCTGCGTTCAAAGCCGGTGTGACGCATAGAGTAGGTGGCGCGGCGCACTGGGGAGGCGCGGCACATTGGGCGCGATCAGCCAATGTATTTTTGGACGGGCGCGGTGCACTGGGATGACGCAGCGTGTTGGGCAAGCTGCACAGCGCACTCAGCTGTTTGGCCCAAAAATTTCCAAGACAGCCTCCAGACGCCCAAATCATGCCATTTTCTCTTGAATTCAAGTAGGTTGAGCTCCTCTTTCACTGTTCATCATCCAAGTTTATGGTGTATGTTATGGTTGATGTGTTGAGCTCCCAAATAAAATGATCAAACCCTATCATTTTGAATTCCTCACATGTAAGCTGCTGCGTAGGGTTTCAAAACTTGTTTGCCACCAAGGTTACTCTTTTCCATTATTTCTTTTGTCCTTAATTCCCTTTGTTCCTTGACTCCATTTTTCCCCATCCCCTAAAATTACTAAACCCCTATCCCAAATTCCCTTTCCCAAACTTTTAAATGTGAAAACCCTAAAACCCTATTCCCACACCTAAATTACTAAGCCCCCTCCCATATTTCCCAAACAAATCTCTCCCAATAACTCCTAATCCCTTGATATTATTTCCCATTCCTAACAGTCCCTGTTTCATTTGTTTTCCCCTTTGGTGGTAGAGTTTGCATACATCACTAAAAGAGTAGTCTAAATAGTTTTCATACACCAGCATCTTTTTCTCCGAGGCAGTTTGAATAACAGCAGTCATGGCTTCTGAGCATTCTTATGATTATGAAATGGAAACCCAAAGTGACTCACCTATGGAGGAAAATGCACCCCGGAGGCCTCATAGAGGTGGCAGACATGTCAGAGAAGAACCAATCACCCTCATTGAATTACATGTCTGCCCTCTTGTCATGTTTTGTTTTCAGCATCAGTCATGCTATGAGTTCTTTCAGAAAGTTGCTGATGTTCAATTTCATCATGAGTTGGCTCATCTATTTGTGCTGCATTTACATGGAGATCAGGCTACTTTAGCTGGTGTCACCTTCACACTTACACCAGAATCTGTCTCACTGGCAACCGGCATACCAAACATTGGGGAACCATGGACCAAGAGGAAGAAGATTGACCGGCAACATTATGAGCCATATATTAAAACCGGTTTCTTGAGGCAGCTCAAGAGAGTCTTTCCATTCTGATATCTTAAAGATGAATATGCTCCACTAATGAAATTAATCATGAAATATTTCAGCTGTGAGGGACGGTTCTCTCGTTTATATGCTTATCACATCAGGTTGCTCATGCATTTCACCAGGGTACAGATGATGAACATTCCGTATTTCATTTGCCGGAACATAGAGAGGATGACCACCCTTGTGCAGCACAAAACCCCTCAACAGCAACTTAACAGTGTTTATCATTTTTCTCTTATTAAGATTTTGGTGGTTCATCAGCTTGGATTACAAGGCATCACTTGGGAGGATTTCATCTCTCATGACTTCTTCAGAGCTTCACAGGGATTATCAGAGGTTGGGCATGAGATAGGGGGGCCTTCTCATCAGTACGAGTGCCATGAGACCGTTAGTGTCTTGGTATTCATTACATATCAGAGAGGCACGAGAGGATTGTTTGCAGCAGCAAAGCGAGTGTTATCTCAACCCAGGGTGGAAGGGGCCTCGCTTCCAACATCAGCACTACAGGTACAGGACAGAGGCAAGGAGCCAATGCATGATGAGGGGCCTTCAGGTGAGCGAGAGACTGACTTCATTCTCATTTAGGATGATGACACAGATATGTGCCCGCAAAATGCACAGCTTAGAGAAATCATAAAGGAGCAGCAGACAAAAATTGAGGACTTGACTCACAACTTGGAGAAAGCTGAGTGGGTCATAAAATACTTGGAGCAGAGGAACAAATAGCTTGAAGATCAGCAAGCAATCATGGAGATACAAAACATCAGGGAGAATCGTGAAGCTGCCCAAAGGAGGAGGATTCAATTCACTTCATTGGAGCAAGAGATTAGTGAGGATCGGGAGTCTAATCTCAAGAGAGTTAACATCCACTTAGAGAGACTACTGGACAAGGCTAACATAGATAAAGCATTGTTGAGACACATGGTTTTCCATTACAGGGCACGACATATGAGTTCCAGGGCACGAATAATGAATCTAAAGGCAAAATTAAAGAAGGCAATAAGGAAGCAAAATAGGCAAAAGGAGCTTGATCATCTTCAGATATTGGCCAAAGCCTCTTTAGCCTCACAGGACACTTGACAAGAGAATCTCCAGCCCAAATTTCAAGGAATTTGGGGCATTTTTGGCATTTTGACAAATTTTGGCACAAAAACAGGTTTTTTCTCCCTATGCGCCGCTCCACATGGCGCGCGCTTTTTCTTGGGAGCTCCAAATCACAAAAGGTTTACATTTCTGGATTTTTCATGAAACATCATGGATGCTGGTGCATGTCCAAGAAATTTTGGCAAGTTTTGAGTCCCCAGGAGGTCAAAAACACTCAAAAATGACCTCACTGCTTCTATTTTGACACACAGGAAGCAGTCTTCGGAAATTGAAGTTTTGGAGGGGCAAATGACATCCAAATCCAAAAATTTCACTTGCGTTGGAAAGTAGACAGGCAGTTCTTTCCAACAAGCACACTTGGGCTCAATTTGGACTTCCGAAAGTGCCTCAAAACCAGCTTCGAAGTAGCGCGATGCATACATATTTTGGCGCGGGGCACAGAGCCAGGCAGCCCGAAAATCTCCAGAACTCGCCCAAATCGCCCGAAAACACATGGATTTGTTGTGGATTGACTCATACGCATAGGGAAAGAACATTAATACCAAGGAAAAATGGAAATGTTATGAATGGTTCAAAAAGTTATTCAAATGGCGAATGTAAAGGAAAGCAAATGGTCAAAGACCAAAAGCTCAAATTTAAAACGCATGACATCAAACGTGGCAGAGAACTAAGCCACGGGTCCTATTTTTGTCTCCATGTGCAATTCAAAGAGATTTACACCGGCATATTCAACCTCTTCTTGGGTCATCAGCAAATTCGAGTAGAAAATGTACGCTGCTTATCTTCAGAAATGGATGACTGGCTCTTCATCTTCAGTTTGCTAATGATGAGTCAACGATTCCCTATCTTCATCGATTTGCTTTCCCACTTCTGAGCTTATTTATTGTATTGAAAGTCATTTGTAAAAGGTTGGAATTTCTGGGAATAGCATGGAGAAAAAACCCAGCATTTTCATTGTACAGTTTTTGGCTAGGAGATTAATAGAATGATGCAGCTCTGATTTAGGAGATCCCTTTGGTATGGGTTTAGCAATGTGTTTCTTCTTTGTTTCATATGTATCTTGTTATGTTTACAGTTCATTCATGATCATTTCCATTTGAATTTTTTTTAGTGAGAAAGGTAGAATCCATTTTATTGCTCTGCCTTGGAAAAGCGTTCATGTTCTGTGTGTTTTCTTCTGTCTGAAAAGGATTCATCACATATGCCCCTTTCAGCCCCCTCAACAAACTTCCCACTCCATATTATTTAAATCTGATTGCTAAACTTCCTGCCTATCTCGCCTCACAAACTATTATGTGTCTTCGATTTAATTTCCCAGCTCATGCGGTCCTTTGGTCCCACACAGCCCAGAAAATTCAATCATTCAAAAAATTGCCTCTTTTCCATATCTATTTACTAGCCTAAAATCAATATTCATTTTAAGTCATCTCAAACCATATTGTTTATTCTTCACTGAGCGTGATCCGGAGAGAGCCCTCTCCTGTTCTGGTAGGGCTAGCTACCAGACTGAGTGTGGTTTGTGGTTATCCTGAATTTTTCCTTCCTTCAGCCTAAGGCAGATTTAGGCACTAACAACAAGACATTACATTACAATGCACATGTGCCCATGCGAGACAAAATGGCTTAAGCAAGCCATGCAAGACATCACTGGAACTCAGTCCATTGTGGTGAAACTAACTCTTTGACATGCTTGTGATGGTGAAGGTGGTGAGCTAATGCCAAGCTTGGTCATCCATGATGGTGTGCATGTTCTCCATGGTGACATCTTGCTGAAGCAAAGTCTTGCTTCTGTTGCATCCAGGTGCATTGGTATGGCTCCTCTATCCAACACATCTTCTAGCATGCGCATGGTCTTCTTGGGTGTTGCTGAATTGAAAACACACTGATACATAGTGTTTGTGCTGATCTTCTAGTGTGTGCCAGTGGTCATGCGCATCAACTGTCAAGTGCATGTTCAGCTCCAGTCGGACTTGCTTCCCGTCTTTGCCTCAATGAGTGTGCCAGATGGGTTGGATTGCATGCATGCACATGATGACATGCGTGGTGTTGAATTCCCTTGCATGCGATCAACAAAACCACTCACCATGTCTGATCCATGCCAGCTGCTGGGTTAAATCTATAACTTGTACGGGTGCAGTTTCATATGTCTATGCATGTTGCGCCCCCTGCTGTACATGTTCATGTTGCAACTCATTCTCTTGTCTATGAAACTCTTGTTCTTCCTTGAGTTTATACTTGAACAAATGCAACTCCTTCTTTGTTCCATTCTCCGTCTTCATGTGATCTTCATGTTGCTCTATAACCTCATAGCCCGAGTCTCCAAAGTTTCTTTCATCACAAGTGGATCTGCTTGAGCTTGCAAGTTTGTTCTGCCTTTGTGTTGTCAACAACCTTCCTCTTGCGTTCGTCGCATCTGGTATGTTGCCTTCAACTGCTGTTGATGGTGTTGCTTGTTGTGATTCTGATGCCATCATATCTTGATGTCCTTGCCTATGAAAAACTTCATGTCTTCGTGGGTGGGCAAGATCATAGATACTTGATCGACTCCATCCACAAGCATACTTTGAACGACGTCTTTGACTTTTCTCTCCTAGAAACCATTGTACCTGTTCTGTTGAGAGGAAGATGAACAACTACAATACCTGGAGATATGGAAACACTCATGGCAAGCAATCTGTCAGTTGAAAACCAAAATGAACTTGAGAACTTACTTGAAACATACCTGTGTGACTGATCATGAAGGTTATGCAATTTCCATCGGGAGATCGAGAGATTGACTACCTAGACTGTGTAAGGCATAGTCCGAGCTATCAGGAGGCTGACTGATGGCTGGAACTATACAATGCACAGTCTAGCCTAGCCTGTTGGGGACTGAAACTGCGGAATGTGCAATTTCAGTCCGTAGTGACATGCAACGAGCAAACTGCATTGCACAATTTTTAGGGCCAACAGGATGTTGCCTCCAAGAATTTCACAATGCAAGCCTGGAGGTTAATGTCACACCATACTTGCAAAAATTTATGGAGGGAAGGTAGAGCCTTCGCTTCCAGAAATGTGAAGTACTAGTCGAGCAAGGCACAGTTTGTGCCAAGGCAGCCTAGTCCAACCGACGAGTGAATGCAAATATGAGAAGTGTGAATGAATGAGGAGATGAGTGAAAACAAGAGTGAATGATCATTCATGCAAACAACAAGTGCAGGATTCATCAAACAGGAAAGCATGCAAGTGTGTGAAGTGAGTCACCGTAATGACAATCGTCCGTGCAAAAATAGTTCCATGCATGTGACAGCAGTGAGATGCAAACGAAAACTGAAATGATGATAGTGCAAGCTAGTATGCAGGTAAATGATAAGAAGCACTCACTGAAATCGAGTAGACACTCACACAAAGAGAAAAACAAAAAGCACATGAAACACATTGCAAGTCATGAACAACGAGCTTACCTCAAGACAACTGAGTTGAATGTGTCGATGACTCCTAGATGCAATGTGGGATGCTAGAGTTGCAAGGTTGATGTGGGGAATGAGTTCTATAGAGTCCATTTGAAGAGTTTTGATAAGATCGAGGTTGTGATGTGCATGCCACAAATCTAGGAAAAGTAACACTTGGCGGGAGGTTTTTGAGATGATCCTTACATGTAACCTCCAACTACTAAAAGTAGATTCCTGAATCAAGGGATGACTTTGCATGTTGCCTTGGGAGGAGGAGCCCATGCATGCAAATTAATTTTTCTTTGTCCCGAAGGAACTGGTCAACTCAACTACACATGCAAGAGCCTCCTCAGCCGCTAGGAGAAAATGCGTATTTATGGGAGGGAGCTGGGTTGGTTGCCCAAGAGATTTGCACAATTTCTGGGCAAAGCAGCTAAGTGCTACCCAGGATTGCGCAATTCCTGGGCTGAGCAGCCCTGCTGGGAAGAATTGTGCAATTTTTTCAGTGAATCTTAACTAACAGATTTACGCAATTTTGGAGCCCACTAGGCTTTTAGATAGAATTTCACAATTTTTGGACGGAATTCTAGTTTCCCTCCAGAATTACAAAAATTCTTGAGGGAGTTGCTCAACTTGTAGCTGGACCAAGTGCGGAAGAACAACCTATGAGGGGACTACAACAAGCTCTGATGGATAGGCTGTCATCTTGCAAGAAAAGCATTGAAGCTTGTGTACTTGAAAAAGAAAGACATGTTGTTGTGAAAGGTTGGTAAGGAGGCTCCAAAATGAAGCTAAAGAAAAATTTTGGAGGGTTTTTGTAGCTGCTACAACACTTGGTGACACACTGGTAGTAGTCCAGCTCTCTGAATGGACCTTGTTCGTGAAAATCAATTCTAACAACTCTGGAAGTATTGTTCAGTTCTCAGTTCATCTTGGTTTCAAACTAGCTTGATTATAAGATGTAGCATCTACCAAGCTCTTGGTCAATTCACACACATTCCAAGCCAAGGCAACACAGTTGTTTCGATTGGGGCTGAGGGGTATATTTGTGCACAAGCAGTATAGTCGTCAGAGTCTTAGTTTCATCTCTGGTGTTGCTTCGCTGCTAGCAGTCCTAGTTAGTACCCCGCGGAGTCACATAGGAACAAAATCATGGCTCTACTACCAGTGAGCCTAGTTAGTACCCCAGCAGAGTTACTTGCATCACCTATCTGCACAGGAATCCCTTCTCTTCTTTCTGCTTATTCATTTTCATTTTTTCAAACTTTTTTTCACTTTTTCATATTTTCATTTTTCATCTTCATAATTGTGCATAACACTTATTCATTTTAGAGGCGGAAGAGGGATCCTGACTTATTGAGAGCAGAAGAGGTTGTTCCTATAGAGAAGTATTTTATTATACCTCTGACGTGCTTGTTAAGGTTTTCCCCCTCACCTTACTCTACTTGACTGAGCTGACAAGGATTAACCCAAAAACAACCAACTAGAGTAAGTGATACTAGTTAGCATGCAAGCATTGTGTTTTCACCAAGGTTCACTTCGAACAGTACATATTTTCCATTAGTGTACCATGGATTGAAGAAAACAAGTTTTTACATAAGAGAGCGGACAACAGATAACCAAATGTTGATAGTTGTACAAGTCCTCTAGTAATTTACCCAACTTGTTTCAAGAGTTGCACACATCCATGCGAAGCTAACCTACAGACAATAACAAGCGAACAAACCAAAAATCAAAGCAAGAAGTAGAAGAAAATGTGGAAGCAAATCAAGTAAGAAAACAAACAAGCAACGCAAAGTAGAAGCAGAAGTAAATGCAAAAGAAAAGTGATTAAGCAAACAAGCAAGTAGGAAAACAAACATGAAAAGCAAGAAAGAAAACAAGCATGCAAGCAAGCAAACTGAAAGAAAATGCTACTCCTACTCCAAAGATAATGGTGCATGGGCTTGATCACATGAAGTGATACTTCCAATGCAGCCACCGGTGCATTGGTTGACCCATGTTGGTGAAGGCATGGTCTACGAGCAACACAGTTGTGCAACCAACAGATGTCAAAGATACAACAATGAAGATAGAAACACTCCAAGCTTACAAGCATCCACAGGACAATATTGAGTGAAAGTGCATGAAATCTAGTCCATGGACATACCATGATGTTATGTGACAATATGTGCAGATGTTAAGCATATGCACAATCTTGACTATGATATGCAAGCATACGTGAGGAAGGTAGACCACATACGTTGCGCAAGTGTGCTTTCTGAGTAAGATTCCTCTAATGCATGAGCAATGGGAGCAATGGGATTGTGTAGTTCGAGTGGAGGAAGTTAAATCTGAGTGTTAGATGGATCTTCAATGCATACAGATGAGTGATGAGGAGCCTTGCATGTTTGAACAATTTCCTGATTAGAAGTGAAACCAACCTCAGGACAGTGAGGGCCTCACATAACCATCACCTCGGGCTGAAGTTCCTTGACAATCTGTGGGGTTTTGTCTTCGTTGACAGATGGATCATCATATACTAGTGGCTTAGAAATATTAATAAAGAGTGAATCAACATCGTGATCAGATGATGAGGTGAAGACATCACTACAACTAAGATCAAAAAATGTTAGATGTTGGTCGATATCCTCATGATTTGATCAATCACATAGAGGGGTAGATGAGAAGAAATAATGTTCATCCTCTGCATTTCCAGAAAAGATAGATGAAAAATCAAGTGGATGTTCAAAGAAAGATCATTCCTCTCCATTGTCAGATGATGGACTGACATCCGGTGTGTCCTGCAAATAATCAACAATGGGTGCTTCTGTGGACAGAGATACACATGAAAAATTAGGGATGGCAGGACCACTAAGGAGGTGATCCATGTGGATGTTGGTGGCCACCCACCTATCCCACTTGGACCCCCACAACAGACTCTTTTAGTTTTTCAATTTTTGTAATTGTAGCACAATTTACTATTTTTAGTAGTTTGTTTGAGTCATGAACTTCCGAAGCCGTCTTGAGGCCCTAAACGACGTTTTTTGGGAAAACCAAGAGCAACATCAGTCATAGACCTGTGTTGCTCTTCCCAAAGTTGTAGTCCTTGGATATATATTTCTAATGAGCTATTGTACACGTCAAATGGAGATCGGATGCCAAAGTTACGACCCCAGGAAGTTGATGTACCAATTCACCCAATCGGGGCCCATAGTTTGGCGTTCCATCTTCTAGGGTTAGGGTTTTGGATGTTTAGGGTTTTGCACTATTTCTGAACAATAAATAGGCCTTCGAGCCTCATTGTAACTCAGTTCAGAGGCATGTAGCCACCACATCTCTTCTCAGAGATAAACTACTATCGCCCTAGCTAGTTTATTTCCATTTCTATTTGTAAGCATATTTCAATATTTTACAGTACTGAAATGAAGTATTATATTCGCCGCATATCTATATTTATGGTTATATCTATGATTTGTTGCGTTCCTGTTTAAATCCAGATCAATGGTATCAGAGGGGTCTGCTTTTTCTCTGTTTTTCTTTGCATGTCCCCAACAAGGTCCGGATATAAGGAGTTAGGGCTTGAACTGGTCGAACCTTTGCAAGACCAGCCTCGCAAATTCTGACGGCCTCCCATGGCGGATGGACAGAAAGATGAGGGGCAAGGAGATCCTATCAAAATCTTGCTCGAAGAAGCCCTCGAGTGGCAAAGGAACGCGATGATGGACAACTTTGCCCAGATCCTTCAGCGACTACCCAGAGGCGACACATCGGCTTCCAGCAGCTACTCTGGAAATGCCACACCCTTTAAGGTACAAGTTAACTTTGAAATCCCCATATTCGAGGGTCAGATAGATGCAGATGCTGTAGATAAATGGTTAAATCTACTAGAGGGTTATTTTTATGTTCATGATTTTTCCAGTCGGGAAAAGATTATTTTTGTTCTTCTCAAAGCAGCCCCCCACATCAAGGACTGGTGGGAAACCTACTGTGAGCAGAAGGATGAAAGTACGGGATCACTATTTTTAGCTGCACTGTTTTGGAGAATTTGGTATCTATGGATAAATACTAATTCCCTAGATAAGTAGATGTATCTAGAACAACAGTTTAAAGTGTTTTAGACTTTTCCTATAAGCAATAGATAAGATGAGAAGATAAGAAGACCTACTTGTAGTTCCACTTTCCTCTTGTCTCCCTTGTATTGATCCCATCGCTCCTTACCGTACTTAATACACTTGAGAATTACCCGGTAAACACAACAAAAAAGAAAGAACTGATCAAAGCACACGATCTATTGAATATAAGTGAAAGGAATCAGATACAATTCACACATATAAGCATTATGAAACAATACAAACATATGGGAAAAACATTCAAACACTTTATTAGATAGAAGAAGGAATTACAACCATTGGTGTCTGATTTAAAGCCATTCCTCTAGCTTGGATCCCATCCAAATCACATCAAAAGCATGACAAAGTTATAGCATTACAATACTTGCTTCAAAGCCAAATCTCATAGCAGCATTATCTCCTTACAATTCAACATGATCTAGCCCTTGATCACTAAGATGAGTGGTCAATTTATAGGAAGATGAAGGAGGTTTTTTCATAAATTGTGGCATTGAATGGCCTTCCATACTTAGAATTAGTCCATGGAGGAAGGGATGAGAGGATAGGATGCACCTTAACTCATTCCTCATCCATTTTTGAGCTCATACAAGTTGATAAGTGAGGGAACCTTCTATATTACTCCAAAAGATAAGAATATTACCCAAACCTTATGTGAATTTCACTCATTTTCGCCCAGCGCAGGTGAAAGGAAGCCTAAGTACTCGGCAGAGCTCCCTGGCAGTGGAATCAAATGCTCTACAACACACCTTTACAAGGGCTTACTTGCGCTGGTCCCTCTAGAGGCTATTTTTGGATGTCTTCAAGTCATGAAACTTTCTGGGAAGGAGGCATTCAAAGGGGTGACTTGTTTAGGGCATGAAGCAACTGAAATTAGGGTTTGATGGGCCCTAAAACATTGATCTAGATGTTGGGATTTGATGTGCCCAAATGGATCTGTAACATGCACCCACTTGGAATTTCTTCTGAGATGCCATCAAGGAGCAGTACTACCTTGTCAAAAGCTATGAGGAAAAATACATAAAGTGGACCACACTGCGGCAGGGAAGGGACCAAGATGTGCCGGAGTTCACAAACATTTTCATACCCTTCGCACACAATTGGGTATCAAGGACTCTCAGCTACATTTGGTACTCAAATACCATGGCTGACTACGTAGATACATCTAGGATGAGATGGAGTTCCTGAACATCTCCTCGCTTGGCACGGTGTACCGATACGCTGTCAAAATCGAGAAAAAGTTTAAACAGAAGAAGAGAAACTTTGGATCTACGAATCCAAAGCAAGGGAAAGGCTTCCCCAAATCGTAGAACCAAGGACAAAGCCAAGACGGGGCAACACAAGACAACCCATCGAAGCCACAAGAAAAGAACAACACCATGAAGTCGAAGGACACAGGAAAGTGGTATGAGTTACATAAGAGCCCACTCACAACACAAGTGAGTGTCAGACCAAGCAGTCACTGGTGGCCGAGTTAAAGGCTTCAGAATCATATGCATGTTCCAACCCTGAGTTAGAACCCGACAAGGGGAATGGAAAAGGGAAGCAGATCATTGATGTGGAGCCCAGTGCCACTATTGCCACTGCCAAGATCCAGAAGAATGAGCCTGAAGATCCAGAGGAGGGGGAGCGTCTTTTCCACTCATAGATGTGGGTGAAGGGTTCGCCACTACAATTCATTGTTGACAGTGGGAGCCAAAAGAACCTCATTTCAGTCGAGGTCATGAAGCGGTTGGGCTTACGAACTACACCACACCCACAGCCGTACAGTATCGGGTGGCTTCACCAAGGATGAGATCTCCGAGTCCGCCAACAGTGTTGCCTTCCCTACAACATCAAGCCCTTCACAGATGAGGTATCGTGTGTTGTTTCACCTCTGGATGTTTGTGATGTACTATTAGGCCAACCATACTTATGGAGGTGACATGCTATCTATGAATCAAGGTCCTGTGCTATTATTATTTCTTTGAATAATTCATTATATAGGATACCAGAGGTAGCCCCACTTACCGTCACCTCTTTGATCTCTGCTAAGAAATGCAGTAAGATCATCTCACAGACTAGGAAATTGATTTTCTGTCTGGGTCTCTCCCAAAGTAAGGGGAAGATTGTCGCCACATCCATGACCCCCGCAAATGGTTCCTCCACACAGCAGCAACAGTAGCAGATGGATACAGTCAAGAAAACAGAAAAAAACATCTTCTCCTCACCCACAGGGACACCGTTGCACTATCAGGTAGCACGCAAGTTTCAAGTGGGCGACAAAATCTGGTTGCATCTGTAGAAATAACGCCTTACAAGAGCCCATCAGAAGCTCAAACCACTCCGACATTGTCCTTACACCAGTACCAAGGCTGCGGGAAACAATACTTTGGAGCACAACATTACCCCATTCCTTCGCTTGCATCGAGTGTTCAATGTCGACCATCGTCGACCATGCTTCCCACCATTATTGGACACAATAGAGGTTGCAGAACAACGCACTAGGGACCAAGTTTAGTAGATGGAGGAACTCAATGCAATGGGGACCATTGCTTCCTAAGAGGGGAGGAATGATCCAGGTGGATGTTGGTGGCCACCCACCTATCCCACTTGGACCCCCACAATTGTCTCTTTCAAATTTTTAGTTTCCGTAATTGTAGCACAATTTACTATTTTTAGTAGTTTTTTTTGGGTCCTGAACTTCCGGAGCCATTTTGAGGCCATAAACAACATTTTTTGGGAAAACCGGGAGCAACATGGGTCATCTTCCCAAAGTTATAGTGCTCGGATAAATATTTCTAACGAGCTATTGTACACGTCAAACAGAGATCAGATGCCAAAGTTAAGACCCTGGGAAGTTGATGTACCAATTTACCCAATCAGGGCCCACAGTTTGGCATTTCATATTCTAGGGTTAGGTTTTTGGATGTTTAGGGTTTTCCATTGTTTCTGAACAATAAATAGGCCTTCGAGCCTCATTGTAACTTAGTTCAGAGGCATGTAGCCACTACATCTCTTCTCGGAGATAAACTACCATCGCCCTAGCTAGTTTATTTCCTTTTCTATTTGTAAGAATATTTCAATATTTTACAGTAATGAAATGAAGTATTATTTCTGCCGCATATCTGTACTTATGGTTATCTTTGTAACTTGTTGCGTTCCTGTTTAAATTTGGATCAGGAGGTCAGGAAAAAACGAAGGAGGTACGGACAGATAGGGATGGTCCTTTACTGTCGGTGGATGTTCAAGCTCCCAGTCATTCTCTTCATGAATGTCAGCGCATGTTGGTTTTGCAACACCATCTCCATCAATAGATCAATCCTCGTTCAAAATAGGTGTAGAGTATGGAACGGAAGAACACAAGGTAGTGTCATCCGGAGAATTATCCTAGTTCGAAGATGGAGGTTGAGATATAAAATGCATGTGACGAGGTATGGGACTCACAACCAAGTCTGCGCAAAAATCAAAATGAGTGATGTCTGGAGGATGTGATGGTTGAACAGATGTGTGGGCATGCTCTCCCACATCACTTTGTGATGGTGGAACAATTTGATGAGGGGACGAAAGATAGTCACTTGTGACAGTGACCGTGTCCATCTGTGATTACGCAGCTCCATTGTTGGGCTGCCAAATTAACATACATTTTCACTCCATTTTCACCTTTATCCTCATTTTTTTCACCCCATTCCATCACATTATCATTACATAAACCTACATTATCATTACTACATGAGTTCACATCTACATTTTCAAAATTTATTAATTTTATGTATTTAGAGTGAATTTATGATTAAAAGTTAGAGAAATAGCATGTATTTGCTTATACCTAAAAGTGGCTTGAGTTTGATGACATGTGTAAATAATTTGGAAACTTCCAAGACACCCTTATGTGGCCTCCCAAGATCAAATTCGAATTTCAACTCAAAAGGTGGACCATATTACGAGAAAGATCATGGAGATTTTGATGTGTCATGGGATTTGTATCTAGTATTTAGGGATAAGTTGAGACAAGTATGGATCTAGTATATATTTAAGGGATCTACATTTATTGAGTAGATATCCCTAATTCATATATAAGTAAGAGGAGCATCCTTCAAAGTAGAGGAGAAAATTTATCAGTTATTCATTAGCATCAGATTTATGATTGTTCATTCAACATGAATAATATCATTTTCTCCAAATCATGAGTTATGAGTGTTGTTTGATTCTTAAGGTGTGATAGTTGTTCATGTGTGCTCATAGAGGAATGGAAGGATCCCCATACTGAGATAAGTACATTTTGTTGTAGAGTAATGTTGTGAATATAATAATTCTAATTCTGATGTTCATCTTATTTCTTTGTTGTAAATATTTGTAGATAATTTCAGTATGAATTCATATTATGGCCATGTTTTGTTGTGTGAAGGTTGATCTCCTTTCAGTAGCTAGTTTTTATGTGAGAAGGACAACCAGGATCTCCTTAGTCAGGGGCCTCTTCTCCATGAGCTAGACTAAACTGAAACAATATTTACTTTCTTATATGCTTTCCTAGAATACATTTATGTGAAGATTTATTTCCTTTCAGTAGCTAGTTTTTATGGGAGAAGGACAACTAGGATCTCCTCAGTTAGGAGACTCTTCTCCATGAGCTAAGAACTAAACTGAAAACAATATTTACTTGCTTTCTTTCCTTCTTTCTTAGATGTTTGGCAATGTTATTATAGAAATATTGTAGAAGGACAATCAAGACTCTTGAACAAGAGACTCTTCTCTATCTTCTAAAGTAAAATAATTCCATTGATCAAACATTTTTATGCTTTCATAAAATAGATCTGATAGTTTAGATTTGTAATATGCATTTCCATTCTAAACAAACTTCCTACACCTGTTTCATCTGAGGTCCCATATATTTTGGTTTGCTTCTAAGTTTACGAAACCCCCGGGTTGACAAATTAAATGATAGGGATTTAATACCATACAAAATAAAACAATTTTATTTAAAAATTCATTACATAAAAATTGAACGAGGATCGAAAACAAGTGTTGCACAAAGAACGACATAGAGCTGGAGAAAACCTGCTAAAAAATGCAAAATTGCAAGATTAGAACTCAATTTTGGATTTTTGTTCGGGTTCTGCTTCTTTCAACTTGCGGTGCCAAAATGTTGGGATATTTAATTGTCTATTAAATCCATGTCATTTAATTTGTTAACCCGGGGGTTTTGTAAACTTAGAATCAAACCAAAACATATGGGACCTTAGATGAAACAGGTGTAGGAAGTTTGTTTAGAATGGAAATTCATATTACAAATCTAAACTATCAGATCTATTTTATGAAAGCATAAAATGTTTTATCAATGGAATTATTTTACTTTAGAAGATAGAGAAGAGTCTCTTGTTCAAGGTTCCTGACTGTCCTTCTACAATATTTCTATAATAACATTGCCAAACATCTAAGAAAGCAGGAAAGAAAGCATATAAATGAAAGCAAGTAAATATTGTTTTCAGTTCAGTTCTTAGCTCATGGAGAAGAGTCTCCTAACTGAGGAGATCCTGGTTGTCCTTCTCACATAAAAACTAGCTACTGAAAGGAAATCAATCTTCACATAAATGTATTCTAGGAAAGCATATAAGAAAGTAAATATTGTTTCAGTTTAGTCTAGCTCATGGAGAAGAGGCTCCTAACTGAGGAGATCCTGGTTGTCCTTCTCACATAAAAACTAGCTACTGAAAGGAGATCAACCTTCACACAACAAAACATGGCCATAACATGAATTCATACTTAAATTATCTACAAGTATTTAAAACAAAGAAATAAGATGAACATCAGAATTAGAATTAGTATATTCACAACATTACTCTACAACAAAGTGTACTTATCTCAGTATGGGGATCCTTCCATTCCTCAATGAGCACACATGAACAACTATCACACCTTAAGAATCAAACAACACTCATAACTCATGATTTGGAGAAAATGATATTATTCATGTTGAATGAACAATCATAAATATGATGCTAATGAATAACTGATAACTGTTCTCCTCTCCTTTGAAGGATGCTCCTCTTATTTATACATGAATTAGGGATATCTACTCAATAAATGTAGATCCCTTAAATATATACTAGATCCATAGTTGTCTCAACTTATCCCTAAATACTAGTGTTGAGTCCCAAACTTGCATCTTCCCTATACATCTTTTCAGCCTTCTTTTCCATTTACTTGACCCACCAAGCTATCAAATCATTGCATATTAGTTTAAAAAGAGCTTATAAAATGGTTTCCTAACTATGTCTTGTGACTGCTGTTTGATTTAGATTTTTGTTCAATCAGCTGCAGATACTTGTCACTTTTCGCAGCCAGCTCAAGTTTCCGCGGCCATTTTGTTGAAGTCCATGTTACAGGTGTCTACTGGAGAATCTGGCCACATGGGCAAGCTGCAAATGATGTGTACATGGAGCGTGTCCCCTTGGTTCAGCCGAATCACTCACAAACAACCATGGTCAAGGATAGTCAAAGCAGTGGTCAACCTAAGAGTTTTGCGGTGGCACGACTCTGTTTTTACCACGTGAAGATTTGCGTGGCAAGTTCCTCAATCTCCGGAGGTGTGCTAACACTTGTGGATCGATCCGTGAACCAAATCGAACAGCCACCACTCCTTAGATTTAATTTTCATGGCTACGATGCTGCTAGATCTCAGGACGTGGTTATTCACGTGTCTGTTTGGCAGCACAGAATTTAGGAATTAGTTGTAGCATCCTCAGTTATAAATAATACGTTATCATACGCTTGATAGTTAGCTTTTTATATGTAATATTGACTGTTTTTACGAGCCCACTGTGCCGTGCTCTATCTTTATCTTATGACTACATTTTAATATATGAGAAGACAACATTCTTAAGTTCAATTCGTGACTGAGTATTGATTGGTCGAGGTTGCAGAGGGCCTCTGTACACCAAGGCTCTGTAACTACTATATAGTTTCTTGCCTTCTTTCATTATGTTACTACTTCCTTAATCGTTTGCTTGTATATATTACACTATTCTGATATTCATGTTAACTGTTGTCCATATTTTCTTTTATGCTTTCTCATGATTGTTAACTGATCAGTGTTTTTCTTTCAGGTTCTTGTAGACAGCCCAGGCAATTTCACATAGTTTTTAATGACTAATGACATGAAATCATCTTGTCCTTCTGCTGATTTATGTTCTGAGTTTTAATTCCAGCATTGTCATTCCTTTCAGTTCTGTTTTGCTCATTTACTTTCATGCAATTTAGATCTCATATTACTCCATTTGTTTATGATTACCTCCTATAGCCAGAGCGACTCAAATAGTGAGGAATCAGAATATTAGTTGATGTAGTATGAGTTAGTTTACTTTTATGCAAGTTAGTGATTAGATTACTCATGTCATTTTCAGGGATTGAAATATGAATGCGTAGTTTAATCTTAGTTTCATTTTATGCAATTTCATTTCATGCAATTTAGATATCAGATTACTCAATTTGTTTATGATTACCTCCTATAGCCAGAGCGAGTCGAATGGTGAGGGGTCAGAATATGAGTTGAAGTAGCGTGATTTAGTTTGCTTTGCTTACAATCTTTGAATTGCTTTGAGTTCAGTTTTTTTCTCTTTTTATACAGCAGCAAGGATACTGGGCTTCATTGTCACTAGCTCACTATTTTGGTACATTTTTATTTTCTCTTAGGAATTGATTTCATCACAGCAAGTTTTAAAACCTTTTTGAGAACTTTAAAGTTTGGAAAATCATTGTAGAAGTCACCATTTCCATCCATCCTTGACTTTAAATTCTGCCATCTCACATTAGGGAATCAACAGAAGATAAACCCAAAAGCAAACCAAAACTCAAAAACGACAAAGAAATAAGAAATCGGTTATCTTGCATATACAGTGCACTTCACTTCAGCAGTTTACGACTCTCGTATTGACATTTTAAATAGCAATTTAGGACACACTAAATTGACCAAACAACTAGATACAAATCCCATGACACATCAAAATCTCCATGATCTTTCTCCTTGGAATACAGTCCACCTTTTGAGTTGAAATTCGAATTTGATCTTGGGAGGCCACATAAGGGTGTCTTGGAAGTTTCCAAATGATCTACACATGTCATCAAACTCTAGCCACTTTTAGGTATAAGCAAATACATGCTATTTCTCTAACTTTTAATCATAAATTCACTCTAAATACATAAAATTAATAACATTGGAAAATGTAGATGTGAACTCAAGTAGTAGTGATAATGTAGGTTTATGTAATGATAATGTGATGGAATGAGGTGAAAAAAATGAGGATAAAGGTGAAAATGGAGTGAAAATGTATGTTAATTTGGTGGCCCAATATCCATCACCGAAGTATGCTAAGCAGGGTATAAGCTTGAACTTCTTCTTGGGATTAATATATTGGACAAGGTAGTATTTGAATCTGTTCATGAGATCTGAAATTTAATTTGAATTTTTTGGGCTTCAAACATGAATAGACGGAAGTGCTCTGAAAACTCCATAGGTGATTTGTGCGGGGCCTTCGGTTGTTTTAACAATTTTTTATCGATAACTTCAGGATCAAAATGGTGGAAAACATATTTTATTAGACCACTAAACTGCTTAAATGAGTGCACCAAGTTATGAGGTAGTGTGTACACCATTGTGATGGGTGGTAGCGAAGTGTGTGTGCGAGCAGTGAACAAACCTCTATTTCATTAAAATCTTCCATGCCCTACATGAGAGCATGTAAGTCATCTAAGTGCTTAGGCCAGGCCCCTTTGCCTTCACCATCATACGTGAGTTGTGACAAGTGATTCCAAAACTCCCTCTCGATGTGAAAGATATGTCCGTTGGACAGACATTTCAGAGGGAGAACTATAACAAACTCCGTGATAGATTTGAGAAGATTCAAAATAGATGATGAGGTCTCAACTTGTCATCTATCCCTCTTTCTAGTGCCAAAATATTGATGGTGCTAGACCCGCCAACATGTAAGGGGATCTCCCCGGTAAGAAGTCCCAATTAGACCTCAGAAAGTTTGGTGTAGGAGTCCCAGCAGTGGGTCGTATGGTAATGCCTTCACCGCGATTTTGCACAGAGGCAAGTAAAATAACTCTATTGATAGCAAGGGTGTGACAATTGCAGTTAGCCAAGGATGAGAGGTTCTAACACACGGGGGTTAAGATGAGTCTGCCACTTGGAAACCTATGATAGCATGGAGTTAAGAAGGGAACACACGAGAAAATATGCATAAGAAAATGGAAGGCAAGTTAGCTAGCAATCCAAAGTGATGGTTAAACCAACAACACATTTAAGAAATATTCATGCATACATACGCAAATAGCTATACATGCATGCGTAAGAAAATAGACACATATATCATTTAGAGTAAACCAGATAGTATAGAATACAACACAACATATGCATGAAACATGTTGGCTCTTGTTATATTAAGAAATGTAAGCTCAAGTGATACAATCCATCCATGTCCAAACACTAGTTTCGATAGCGGAACATTACAACCACAACCATCTACTCCTCCAAAGAGATGTACTAGCTCTGCGCAGTGGAGAAACCAAGGTGCATTACAATACTGTCCAAGCTCTCTCTAAGATAGTATTATCAGAAGCTTGGCTAACCAAAAAGCCCTTACAATGATTTTTGAGGTTCTACTTATAGAAAAGGGTGGGGTGACCCTTGACATTCCCCTTTGTGATAGTTTATCTACCCTCATGACTCTTCATCTACTCTATCATTGTTACATCCAACCATCGACACTTGAACTTGCACTTGACAAGACGTTAGATTAAAATGCACATGTTCCCATGTGAGACAAAATGGCTTCAGCAAGCCATGCAAGAAATCACTGACACTCAGTTCATTTTGGTGAGACCAACTCTTTGACATTCTTGTGATGGTGAAGGTGGTGAGTTAATTCCAAGCTTGGTTGTCCGTGATGGTGTGCATGTGCTCCATGGTGACATCTTGCTGAAGCAAACTCTTGCTTTTGTTGCATCCAAGTGCATTGGTATGGCTCCTCCATCCAACTCGTCTGCTAGCATGCGCATGGTCTTCTTGGGTGCGGCCGAACCGGAAAAACACTGATACATAGTTTCCATGCTAATCTTCTAGTGTGTGCTGGTGGTCATGCACATCAAATGTCAACTGCATGTTGAACTCCAATCGGACTTGCTTCCTGTCTTCACCTTGGTAATTGTGCTATATGGGTTGGATCACATGCATGTGCACGATGACATGCATGCTTCTGAATTCCCTTGCATGCAATCAACAACACCACTCACCATCTCTACTCCGTGCCAGCTACTGGGATGAATATATAACTTGTATGGGCGCAGTTTCATCCGTTTTTGCATGTTGCCCTATTGTACCTATTCCTGTTGCAACTCATTCTATTGTCAATGCAACTCTTGTTCTTCCTTGAGTTGCTTCTTGAGCACATGCAACTCCTTCTCTGTTTTGTTCTCCATCTTCACGCGATCTTCATTTCGCGTCGTCACCTAATAGCCTGAGTCTCCAAAGTTTCTTTCATTACAAGTGTGTTACACATCATTTTGTCACTATCCTTGTACTCCACGTTCCTTGATCCTGGAGCACCTATATAGTGAACCCTACATGCTTTCCCTTCATGAAGAAACTCCCATTGTGTCCCTCTTCATGAGCAGAACAATTCCCTTTTGCACCATTTTCCAAAGGTCTTCTATCTTTCCCAATTTACAAGACCAATGCTGATGGCCCTTGTCTTCGTCGCGCCGATATGCAGGGATTAACATTGTCCCTAGCGCTGACCAGAGTGACTCAGTTTTGTTCTAGTCACACTGGTCCTCTTATGGAAAGTTTTTTAAATAAAGAGCCAAAGCTTCCATCTCTAGAAGATTCGTAATGGAAGTCTAGTAAATGGTTTGGCCAGATGGGGTCAAGGATGTCAGTTTGGGCTCCTTTCCCCTATAATGATGGAACTAACTCAAGAGATAAGACCTCCTCCCATGAGAAGAGGATACATCTCCCATCCATTCATGCTATATAAGCCTCCCTTTTTCCCAAACACAAGCTACTATTAATGTTGGTGTGCTAGTGCTAATTAATTTTGGAGTAAATAGCAAGCTATTCATAGTTGTGGCTCTCTAGTTGTGTGACGGAGAAGTGTGAATTTGGTTTTGTGTGAAGCCTAAAGGGAAGAGACTTAAAAATATTATTTTTGAGGCCATCATGGAATGCTAGCAGAAGTGTGTGGGAACCTGGTTTATCGGAGGAGAAGGGAAACGTCAAAACAATGGTTGTAATCTCTTCTTGATTCAATATATATGCAACTATCGATTGATTTCCTACATGATGTGTCATTTTACATGTTCATGGCTTAATGTTTTTTGACTTGTTAAGTAGGTTAAATTACAATTTGTATATTACCACGATTGTTGTTTGCTGTTGTTTACTTGCTTCAGGGGTTTGAAGAAGGAAGTGAGAGATAGCTGGAGTGAGCAAGCAAGTACATCATCAAACGAGATAAGCATACTAAGAGGTAGGCCCTCTTAATTGGTTCTAACCTAAGGAAATATTCCATAGAATGTATCAGTTGTGGCTAGACCCATTATCGGGCTAGAGGAATTGTTTGTGTCTACACTCATAATTTTACTTCACCACAAATTGGCAACCATACTGGGGAGTGATAATTCTTCTGTTTGTCTTGTTTGAGATTTCATGATTTCATGAGAAATTTTCTAGTTCCACTTTTTCCCTTTGGTTATGTTTCTTTTCCTCTGATTATTAGCCTGAGTTTGAAATTCATAGTGGCAGATCTGGTCCCAGTTTTAATTTTTTATTTTTCTTGGCTCCCTCGCTTACCGCACTTAATCTGTTGACAGTCACGCCGATCAATGCGATATGCTGAAAAACAGTCGCGTCGACCTCTCTCTAGAGCCTGTTGTCAGTTAGGTAGTCGCACTGATGCTTGTAAGTGAAGATTAGGGTTTGTCCCTAATCTTGGCTAGTGTTTTTTTCTCTCATGATTTCGACCCCGGAAGCCTTTTAGATCGTTTCCTCCCTAACTAGAAAGATGCTTTTCATTTGGTTTTGTTTGCTTGTTGGTTTGGCATATTTCTGCTTGATTTCTTGGGTTATTGGATGGTTAGTGACACTAGGGCATCCAGATTGTCATCCATTCAACTGATTGTGAATTGAGTGAGTCAAGTTTTTGGTGTACTTACTCCTTGCATTTCGTTTGTAGTCCTTTTACGGCTTTGACCTCCATTATGCAAGTTTGAAAAGTTTTCGTTTGCTTGTCTAAACATTTTTTTTTTTCCGGCATGGATCATGTTGCTTGTCTTGTTTTTGCAAAATTCGGTGCTTCATTAGTTTGAACAAGTTTCTATTTTTGTATTTTCATTTGCTTAAAGAGCTGATTGTCTCGAAAACTTTTTCATCGAAGTGTTGTATGCGAAAAATTCATTTTGTTCTTTCATGAAAAAGTATGAAATTCTAGTTTGTTACATCAGTATGCTACGATAGTCAACATCATTAAAGACTAGGATTGCATTGGCATTTGAAAAGGAAAAGAACTATTTTGCTTTTGAAAGGACTATTAGAAATGAACTTATCAGGAAATTAGGAATTGGAATGCATTTTTCATTAGTTTATTTTCTCAAAAAGTGAAGTAGTGAAATATCATTTTTCTTTCAGTTGCTTGGTTGTTTACCTTTGATTGTGTTTTCTACCCTCTCTAGTGTAGACAATTCATCAAATTGAAAGGGTCTTGTATCATTTAGTTTCATTTAAGGTTTTTCAAGTCACATCGCTAAGGCCTGAAAACTGAGACATAACTCAAGATAAACTTTAAAATGAACTCAATTAACCTAAGGCACATTTGAAATCTAATGATCATATCTAGAAGGTCTAGGCTAGAGACATGTTCCAACATCTTTAAACCTAGCATCTCCCATTAGCTTTAGCATTAGATAGTGCTAGTATGGATTTTTTCTCCCCGTACCGTCGAGTATATAACGGGAGACCCCTATAGGCTGCAATCTTTATCCATAGGAAGCTGATTTGGCCACCTTGAAAACGTGATACACTGAACACAACATTCAGGGAGATTTCTTGCCCATACTTCTTGGTTCGCCGGGAGGTATTATGCAGTTCACGGTTTCCTAGTAATCCTTTTACCTAGATCATCTAGAGTAGTCATTTGATCTTTTTGACTCATTAAACTTAAAATATCATTCGAGCACTTGTCCTTTCGAGGTCGTTTCCAATCGAAAGCGATAGATTCATCTTTGTTTCTTTCTCGAATCTTAAAAAATGAAAGAGCACTAGTCTATTTATGCGTCTTAATAATTAATTACCCACGATCTGATAACATCCTATTAGTATTTTCTAGACAAAATCGTGAGTTTCCCTTAAAGAATGTCTTAAAGCCTTGAATTGTATCTCTCTCTTTTCCTGTTAACTAAGACATGGTCATCGTGGCTGAACCATCTGGTTCACCTAGTTCCTCTTCCTCTCGTCTGTCTAAAAGATTGCCTGAGGAACCGTTTCTTGAGTTACCAGAGTCACTCAAGGACCAAGGTGTTGAACTCAGAATTGTTCTAAGCATTCAACCTTTGTCATCTTGTCCTCTGCCTACTATAGATACTGGGTCATCTCCTGATCTTGGCCTTGAATCTCCAGACAATCCCGTTCAAAATCTTGAGAGTTCGCTGACCACAGACGGTCAAATTGGACTAGTTATCTATCCTCCAAATCCTTTGTTTGACCCTGTTGTGATATCACCATAGCATCCGTATAGTCCGTACAATCAACCGGATGTTCCTTTGGAATTATCCCCCCGTACTTCTTTGGTCGTTCATCGTCGTTTGTTCCCAGATATGGAACCCGAAGGCGATGCTATAGTCACCTCTCTGGAGGAGTCAAAAGTTTCTACTCCACACATTGTCAAGGAGTAAGAACATCCTCTTCCTCCTGAAGGTTTCCCCTATACAGGGAGCATTCCCACTAGTGTGCCACCAAAAATGTGTCTTTGGCACTATTGGTTTCAGGTACACCTAATGCCTCATCACTTTACCATAACCCTGTTTGGGCGTTCGACGCCATGCCTACTATAAGTCCATTCATTGCGAACTTGACCTCCCAACAGGTTGTTACCTCAGTCCCAGTGCAACCCACCGTTCTGAACCCTCTTGTATCATCAATCCCAGTCACCTGTCCAGTTCAACAGCGGTCTCGAGGAATGTCTCTGTCAGCTCCTCCATCCCTCTGGTCAGTGGCCAAGCTATGCCACCACCTGGGGGCCAGATTTCTATGGTGTCAGGCGCCACCAATGCGAGTGTGTTGGATTGTTGGGGCCTAACCCAGGTTCAGAGTTAATTAGCTAAACAAATCCCTATACTACTACCCTTTCGGCAATAGTCCACGGAGCGCGGACTGATGTCTCACCCGAGGTAGTATGGGGGGGTGCTGGAACCAAGTTTCCGCACCCTTGAGATGTCTGAGGGGTTGATTTGGTCAAATGTGAATCCCTTTGTGCACTTCCCTAACCTGTGAGGCCTTCGTGCCCTGATATATCTACCTTCGCACAGCCCTAAGCAGTGGCTATGGGCTTTCGTGTTGCTGGAGCAGCGATCTACACTATTTCCCTAAGTCACACCCGAGATCTTACCTATCTTCTTATAACAGTTAGTTATCTTCGTGTAAATAGGTGCCTTATAACAAATTATTTATTCAGCACATTCATATGTGTTCGCACAGAAAATAAATAGTAAACTTGTAATTCAGACCCAATATACTTCAATGCATAAAACAGGAAAAGATACACAGAAATATGGTAAAAATTCTCTTTTATTAATTCTTCCAATTGTTACAAACTCGACTTTCCCTGCGCACTTAGCTGCAGGGGTTCGCACACTCAGCTATAGACTACTAGGCCTCTGTGCACTTACCTGCAGAGCCTTCTCCTACTCTACGACCAAAAGACGCAACTCTACACTTCGACTCACCGCTTCATCAATTCTTAGATAGATCGATGCTTATTTTACACTTAGAACCTCACTCTATTTATACAATCCCATGGTCCACTGACCGTGGGTAGATCTCTCAAACTAACACTACTTTTCAAAAGTAAGCACGGACAACCCTATGACTCTATTACAGCTTCGCGCTGCGTGCCCACAAATCATGGAGTCTTTAAAATAGACTTAGTCAAAACTTGCGCTTTAAGCCCTAAACCATGCCTTGGGGGGATCCCACGCCCAACAAGGCCCCAACACAAACATCGTGACTCACCCTCGAGTCACTCTGTCGATGCGGAGATCTTCACACGGAGACCCTCCAACTCTGCTCGGATGGCTGCAAGGTCGGTAGTGCACCGAAAGGCTGTCGGATGAATCTCTTGTACTCGTTGTTCCGAGACCGTGGTGTCTGAACTGCTTCCCTGCATCTATTTATAGTCTCGCTCCTTCTTTCAGTTGTCTAGAGCACGAAGTCTATGCTTCTGTCGGCTAGTCAGATAGCTGGGCCACTCGTGTATGGCTTCGATCGACTTCCATTCACTTTTCCTGGGAAAGGTTCTCAATTTAGCTTTACCAGCTGTACTGTGCCTCTGTCGGTGACCTCCTTAACAACATACGGTCCTAGCCAATGCATTCTGAATTTTCCCGGGAATTTATCAAACTTGATGTCATATAGTAACACCAGATCATTTACCTTGAAGGGATGCAACTTAATATGTCAATCATGCCAGGCCTTTTCACGTTGCTTTTGTAGCTATTGATGGAATCCAGCCAAAACCAATTCCTCTTCAAGTTCCTCCAACTGTGCGAGCCTCTCTTCTAGGGCTCCGTGATCCATCATACCTATGAGCACTGCTATGCATAGACTAAGCACAATATACTCCATTGGCATTACAACTTCCACTCCATAGACCAACCGGAAAGGTGTTTGTCCTGTCAATTTCTTGTAGGTTGTCCTCTAAGCCCATAGAACTACTGGTACGCACAGGTCCCAATCACTCTGCTACGCATTATATACCTTGTTTAGTGTTTCACACACTTTTTTAAAGGCTTTTGTGTGGGTAGACTTCTACGCACTCCTTCCTTCCACACTTCGTCTTCCAAACTGGAGGGACCGTTCGCGCAAATTCCTTGCCAACACCTGCTTATTGACCATGCTACTGAACGCGAAGTCCATGTGCATCTGCGCAGGTTGTTTAGCATATGCCTGTACCCATCTGGAGAGATGCGCGTGCAGATCATCCCGTACATCATACTTGTCTTTTGGACGCATCTAAGGCTTCCCAAAACAGATGCACATCATTCTCCTACATTTTTTCCAGTCCCTAAAGCTTTCTTGGAGCGTGCCCCACCATCTCGCGGGAATAGTGTGCAGTATGCATTTCAAAGCCTCGAAACGTTGTTGTTCTGGAACCTTGCTTTCAAATATATTCAAGAAAGCACCTACCTCACTTAACCCATCATAAGTAGGTAGATCCCTTACCTCTATCGATATGCATCGCAACGATCTCGTCATCATGTTACAGTTCAGTGTGATTACCTCGTGTAACCGGTTCTGCCATTGCTCTATCTCTTCATTCGAATATAAGGTGTTGTAGAATTTTTTGGTTTTGATAAGTTAGAATAAATTAGAAAAAAAATGAAAATGTATATACAAAATGTTAAGATAGGATATGGACAAAAAGAATATTGAGTAAAAAATGTGAGGAAAGTTTTTGAATAAATATGTCCATATCAAAGAAAATGTTAGGGTAGATGCCCTAAAAAATAAAGGCAAAATAAAATGCTATGTTAGACATAAAAGAAAATAGAAATAAAACATGAAAGTGTGCAAGTCTAAATGCCACTACTATTTACTTTTATGTATAATAATTATTGTGTGCAACTTGTTATTCATGCCACAATCCATGGTAATTAAATTGTTTAATCTTGGTTATTCCATGCTTTCAATTTTATGTTTATAGATCAGAGAATAAAATCTAACCAAATAGTTTAATCTTGGCAGATCATAGTTATGTAGAGAAAATAAAAGGAGATCATAAGATTAATATGAGCCCTTGGATGATATAAGGTTAGAAATAGAGATAGATTGTTTATAAAAAGAAAATGTTGAGTTGCTAGTTTAAATGCACTCTAAAAGAATAAGTAAAATGTTAGGAATAGAAGGGTAGGTAGAAATTGAAGCTTTGAAATGTTCAAATGGTTATTTCCTAAAGTGTAATATCGCATCACATAATTCATAACGTAATGAACCATTGGGCGAAAGCAAAGAGCGATGTGCGATGTGTGATAATGCTGTCAACCGTTGGATGACTGCGAATTCCTAACCGTAGGATCTTATCGCATTGCATCACTCTTAAGGGAATGAAACATCAGGCTTAAGAAAGTGTGATGTGCGATATGCTATCACTTCATTCATTTTCATCCAACCGTTTACCGCCGCTCCCACTTACCATTTCATCCCACACCTTCCTTCTGCGTCCACATCATCTCCTACATCCATGTCGTTTGCCATATGCTAAAGGTCATGCAAGTTCAAAAGGCGCGATCAAGTGATAGCTTGATAAGTACGTTGAGGTGTCCTATGGGGAAGCAATGAGCACGAAGGTTAATTAAAGCCCAACCCCCACAGTTGACCATGACGTTAGCATGGTTGACCACAATGTGTGGCTTGAAATCACTGTGGGGGTTCAACCTCGTTGAAAGCTCCCGTACATTCTTTACCCCCGCAGTGAGCTTCCAAAGCTTTCTGCCCCATGTCACCTCCACGTCACGTTTCACTGCATATATCCTTTCCGCTCATATTCATATTAACTTTTAATTTAATATATTAAATCCCTAAAATACCCATTCCCGTATATTATTAATTCCTTTTACATAATATCCCCAAACCTTAGTTTTAACTATAAAACTATGTATTTTCCCCTGAAACCCAACAAAACCCATTAACTTATCAATTCACGATTAAGTTAATAAAACCCCACTAATCACCCTGATCACCTAATCCAAGCTATAAATCGTGATTAAGTGCGATACCACCATGATTAACCTGTTGGGCCCCTCCATTTCTCTTCCCTTTTTCTTTCGCGCTGCTCTATCGCCCGACCGCCGTTAGATCAAAATCTCTCTCATCCAACGCTCTACATCTATATCATCCATGCCGATGCCCAAACAATACGTGTCTAATAAAGCGGTTTTCCCCGACCCCCCTAGGACCACATGTCACGCTCTAAAGTATATCGGCTGAGCCCTCTTCAAAACCACCTTCGCCTCATAAGCCGTGCAACAACCCTTTAAAACCGCCTCCTCGCTGTTGGAAATAATACTGAGAGGGGGGTGAATAATTATTATCATATCAATAATTTAATTTCCCAAACAGATTTATATACACTACTTCAACTAAGTGAACTAGCATGTACACGCCACTGTACTTAAAGCAACCAATGTATATGCAAAGAACTTTTGATTTAGACATTTTATCATGTATTGAACTTTAGCCAATATATCAGAGATTTATTAGACAGTGCAGTAAAATCATAATAAAGCATCACACATAAGAAACACACATGAACACCAAGATATAAGGTGGAAACCCAATGTGGGTAAAAACCACCTGCTGCTGTCATCTTTGTCTTCTTTTAATAATAAGAAAATATGTTTACAATATTGTACTGGTGCAGACTCATACCAGTACGTAGGCACCCACCTACAGAAGGCTACAACCTTCTCTCATTCTCCAGCTACTACTGGAAGGGAGCTACAACCCCCTAGCTCTTGTACTAGCCAATATGTTTACTAGTACGTAGGTGCCAGCCTACAGAAAACTCCATTCTTCTACCAAGGACCACGTTTCATGAATTTTTAGACTGGATACTCCTAGAACACAACACCACAATCTGAAGGCCAAGTTTCATTCAATTTTCATACTAGACCCATTAGCAACTACAATACAATCATCTGCATCAACCAATCACTGAAACTCAATCATAATAACCTGAATCTGATCATTCAAAACATTGTCACCAGAATACAGTCACCAGAGACCAAAGTAGAACCCGAACTCTGTAATAGCAAACAGAAACAACTGAAATATACTTCATAAGGTATACGCTACTTCCATGTGTCAAACCAATGTGTATACACGCTTTTATCAAATCCAACCAGCGTACACATCTGTAAATATTAAATCATAATTTTTCTGCTATTCCAGACTTTAGTTATACCCAGATCATAACATTTACGGAATAACACATGCATCAATATTCAGATCTAGACTATAAATGATCAAACCATATCATGAGAATTCATTTCAAGTCTTAAGTTCCCGATCCATCATTAGATCTTATCCCTCATCAACCACTAAGGTTCATCCTTGGTTCAAATCAAGCAAAGCACCATAAGCCAATAACCTGCATATGAGATCTCACACTTCATCAGATATTCGATACTTGCATACATCGGCCTAATGATCTTCTCCTCCTTATATAGTTTTAGGCCTTTCTCAATACCATGGATCAAAACCACTTAGGATTAATACCTTGGACCAAATACCTAGGGTCAAACCTCAGACCAAATACCTTGGACCAATATCATGGATCAAAATACCTTGGGCCAAATACCTCAGACCAAAACTTAGTTTTCCAACATATACGTGCTTTTCCTTCTATGAAAGTGTGTTTGTACGTATACGCTACTTGTGTTTAGGGAACCTGCGTGTATACGCAACTTGGTCAAGGTGAACCTACATATACCTCTCTTTCTTCATTCTTTGTATTCTGATTTGTAATTCTTTACTGTTGACACGCTGCACCATGATATTTCATCTGAGTGAGTTGCCATCAAGGACAACACCTGTATCATAATGCCAACAATGTCCCCCTTTGGACTTGATGGCAACAACAACACCAAGTCACTCTCCCCCTTTGACATCAAGGGCAAAGGGTGGACCAAGATAATTTCTCCCTTTGACATACATTATGCTGGTTATGCTCCCCCTGAGTACATGCTGAAATCTCTGATTGGGCTTCCCTTTTGTACATGCTGAGATGCACTGAAACCATCCATGCTCTTTCTGAGTACAAGAAAAGTCTGCAAAAAATATTTTCTAAAAAAAATAACATGACTTTATAACTCAACTATGTGAGGATGACCTTCCTATCACCAATGACTCATACATACATCCATCTCCCAACTAAGTGGGGATATACCAAATTTGACTCATCCACTCAACCAAGTGGGGATATACCAATTGTTTATGCATGAAAGAAACAAGAAATATTACATCATCCATCCCATGTAAAGTGGGGATACAAATTACATCATTTGTCCAAGAGGACTCATATTACTTCCTAGACTTTTACATGACTTGAGTAACAAATGGTATAAATATCTGAAGCCATACCTGGACTCAGCAACCATAACGCCAACAATGCTAAATGTACGTGAAGGCTAATGCTCCCCCTAAACCTGTGCTACCTATGCATTGTTAACAAGTCAATGATCAAGGCATCTTTGTCAGTCAGATAAAATTAATGAAAAGAGCATATAGACATTAATCATCAATATCCGTCAGAGCACCCATATCAGAGCCCGCCCCTCAATTTTCCTTGTTTGAAACATATATATGCTTCTTGACCCCCAGAAACCTGCGTGTGTATGCGACTATACTTCATGAAACCCGCGTATAATAACCTTTTTTTGGAAAAATTGGGTTTATAGCAGGATGATGCAACAACTACTCCCAGCTTTTGTCTGAGATATTCAAATGTCTCTCTAGGCAGTGGTTTAGTGAATATATCAGCAACCTGTTATTTGGAGCGAACATACTCCAATTTGACCTTTTGTTCAAGCACTTTTTCACATAGAAAATGGTATTTGATGGGTATGTGCTGGGTCTTGGAGTGCATGACTGGATTCTTTGAAATACTGATGGCACTTGTATTATCACATAGAATGGAGATGGGTGGAGTACATGTGATCTGAATGTCTTGCAAGGTTTGCATCATCCAAAGACGTTGTGTGCAGCAAGATGAAGCGGCCACATATTCTGCTTCAGTTGTAGATAAAGCAATTGAACTTTGTTTCTTGCTAAACCAAGATACTAACCTGGAACCCATATAGAATGCAGCACCACTAGTGCTTTTTCTGTCATCAACACTTCCTGCCCAATCTGCATCTGTATATGCATGAAGTGTAAGATCTACATATCTAGGTGTTGGGTAGAGGATCCCCCGTGTAAGGGTTTTGGCTCTAAAGTCCGAAATTTTGGGTAAGAGTAGGGTAAAGGCTCCACAAACTGCGCAAAGCACGATAGAAAATGGGTCGAGTCAAAGGGTTGTCTACCCAAGAATAATGTAAAATAATAGGAGTTGAGTCGGCCTGACCATGAGTCATGGACCATGGAAATATATAAATAGAGCAAGGCTCTAAGGGTAGAAGTCAGTCTTATTTTGGATCTGAATGCATGGGTTATTAGAAGAAAGAAAAATTTTGAGTCTGTAAGTCCGAGTCTGGGTTGGTGACAGGAGATAGAGGCTCCGAAGTTGTGTGCGCGGAGGCCTAGTAGAGTCTGCAACTCTATGCGCGGACCCCTACAGCTGTGTGCATAGGGCAAAAGTGGAATGTACTGGATTGACCATATTAATAAGATAAGTGATTCCGGAATATTGTGATCTGTAATCATTCTGTTTTATGCATCTATTATGATCTCTATGTTATAATTATTAAAGTGAATCTATAACCTGCCCGGGTACATGCACTGGTTAATATTGCTAAATGTTTGCTTAAATACCCTAAGAACTAGATCTGATCTGTAAGAAACTCCTTAATCAGTCGAAAGAATGCTCTGTTCCGAATCCGCGTAAGGGTCAAAGAGCAGTATAGAGTCGCTCGAAGCCGCAGGGTTAATCGCGAACTTTCCAAGTTCTCATCACGACATCCCTTTGGTGCAGAAACCTGGTTCCAACACCCCCCTTGCTACCTCAGGTGAGACCTCAGTCTGTGCTCCGCAAATTGTTGCCGAAAGGGCCGATAGCGCGGGTCTTGTTTGGCTAAATAACTCTTCCAAACCTGGGTCAGGCCCCAATAAGCCAACAAATGGTTCTGTTGTCGGGACCGAGATCTGCTTAAGGGATGTCTAATGTCTGAACACTGGAACCCTACGAAGAAAGAACTTGAAGATTGGTTGGATCAGAAGTTGCACGAGTTTGTGGTGCAGGAAAATAGAAACCCGTGGATATCAGAAGAGAGGTGGCTGGATCGTTACATATACACAGATATCCACGAGATCTTTTTCGCGACTTTCTCGACAGAGCTATACAAGTGGATCGTGAGACTAGCTGACAGTGTGGGAATGTGCAGAGCTGACCAACCTATAGTGTGGACCCCAGAGGTAGTACGCAGGCCAGAAGCATCTGAAGACAAGATCGCGAGGGCAGTAGATCACTGGTTGGATCGGGTCATAGGAGGATTCATCACTGATTTTGCGATAGATACCACTTTGAGCTACAGTGAAGCGGGGAGACACTTTCTTCAAGGGCCATGGGGTAAGTATATCAAATCACTGAATACTTGGATTAAGATGTTGTTATGCGAAAAGCGGGTTATGCGAATCCATTAATCTCTAGGGTAATGCGAAGTGGAAGAGACTATCAAGGGATTGAAGGATTAGGGAGTATCCCCCTGATCTCATTGCCGCGAGATAACGAAGAGAAGCTTGCTGGGTTTTCCCTGAGGAGCGCGGTTCGATTGATAAACCAGCACATACCCCTGTCACTGGATCCATCCACCCCATTGCCCACTTCATCGGTATCAGCTGCACCATCACCACCCTCATCGCCATCTACTTCTCCACCCCCACCTCCAAGAGTCAGAATGGCGAATGCAATCAAGTTGCCGATATTTAAGGGTGTAGGAAATGAGGCACCAGACCAGTTTTGGTTTGTAGGAAGGGCAGTATGGGAACCCCAAGGCATCACGGATGAAAATCTTAAAAAGGCCACTCTGGTGAGCACGCTACAGGACCATGCGCTGACATGGTATATAAAGCACATTAACGATCATCCAACCAATGTGATAGCAGAAATCCAGCTCACCTTAGACAAGGAATTTAGCCGACCCTAATCGGAGACCCAGTCGATCATTGGGAACAAAGAAATTGCGATGTTGCAGGGAGAAACTCCGTGGGATCTAGACCAAAGGTTGAAAAGTACAATCCGAGAAGCTAACATGACACTGAAAGATGCACAGCACTGCGTGTGGTTTGTGGCGTCTCTGACACCACACCTAAGGACAGTGCTCTCACAGCAGAAGGTCTCGACCTAGGTGGAAGCGTTAGAAACGGCGATGTGGTTGAATGAAACCCCTATACAGGACCCGGAGTTGGGATTTCAATAGATCCATGTGCAACTACAAAACCTATGCTTGGAAATGCATAGTTTAAAACAGGGGAAATCACCTCAGGTAGAAGCATGAGCAGAGGTATGGTGTGTAAAATGTAAGGGTCATGGTCATGATAAGGATCATTGCCCAGTATTTGAAAACTATTTGGCTGGAGGAGGGCCCATGCCGCTAAGACCAGAGGCTCAAGTAGGGCCAAGCGCGACCGCACTCTGGTGTGCGACCTACCAGGTAGGAGGAAAGAATACAATGGACAACTGTCATCTGTTGTAGAATTTTACACAACCCGCCCAACCACTATTTTGCAAGTTTTGTAGATTGATGGGACATGATGAAAGGAATTGCCGAAGCTATGAATTATTGATGGATCGAGCACCGGCTTACAGGATGCAGACCAAGGTGCGAGGTCCAGATCCCGCCGCAGCAATAGCGTGCGGGGGGTTCCAAGGGCACGGACGAGGCCGAGGAGGGATGGGACTAGGTCGAGGGCGGGGACAGTTAATATGCTACAATTGCGGGGGACCAGGGCATTACGCGCATGATTGTACGAATCCAACCCGACCATGTTGTCCGTACTATTACCAATTCGACCATGATGCAGTAGAATGTCTGACACTGTTTGCATCGATGCAGGGAAAAGGGGTGCTGCAGACCAACCCAACACAAAATATTCAAATGATGAAGGTTGAACCATGCAGAAGGGACCCTAACATAAACATGATGCTCAGAAGTGGGACCGCCATGGGGAAGGATAAGGGGAAACAAATAGAGGAGGATACCTAGGTACACAAGGCCCCTACAAATCAACCAGAGTTCGATCTGGAACGCACAAGGAAAAAATTCATGGAGGTTAAGAAGATCTTCAGAGAGGCTTCTACATCAGGTAGCGGAGATCAAACTGAATCAGAAATGGACCTGTCCATGTTATCTACCTTTTAAGAGACCTACATAAAGCTACTAAGGGACTAGAAATCTGTCCAAGGACTGTAGGAACTGATAATGCAGTGCGTAGGAGCGGGGGAACCGCGCATAGTTCAAAAACTAGGCAAGCAAGTATTGCGAACCGGGCACGAAATGTGACTGACTGCCCAGATTGGTGATTATGAAATGGATCATATCATTCTGGACTTGGGATCGGATGCGAATGTGCTGCCTAAACAGACCTGGGAGTGTATGGGAAGACTCGCACTATAATGGTCTCCTATTCAACTGTGGATGGAAAATCAACAGAAAATCTTGCCCATGGGGAGGTTACAGGGCATCACAGTGGATGTTGGAGGCACAAGCACACAAACAGACTTTGAGGTAATCGAAATTATGGATGATAGCAATCCCTACCCTGCCTTATTAGGGATAGACTGGGCCACAGACATGAACGGGGTCATTAACTTAAAGAACCAGAAGATGACCTTTGAAAATAAATCCCTATGCGTGGTCGTTCCGCTGGACCCAGCTGAAGGGGCGCGCTACATCAAACCAATGCGGGATGAGGATAGCGATGTCGAACTAGATTGCATTTACCAAATAACAGAGCGCAACCAGGACCGAGTGAATCCAACCGAGGATGGGAGACTCTCATGGGATCACGACAGTTCTTGCACATCGGACTTTGATGAAGAAACGGAGTGTTGGCAAAACTACTTGCATGAGGTAACAACTCTGAACTGTAATCAGATGACCCAAATGTTGCGCCACATAGTTTCCAAAGTAAACAAACTGCCAGCTGCGGAGGGCACAACACACATGAAGGATCCCAAATGGCCAATGATGCGGAGTCAGAATGAGCATGACATGCACCCTGAGCCGCAGCACAGGGTTGTTGTGTCCGAAGGGCTACCACACCAGAAAACCAGGATGAATGGGCATGGATACCAAAGGAAGACGCGCTTACATATTAAACGACACATCTTCTGCCTGATGCTCAAGGTACGGATAAGAGTTGCGCAAATGCCCACTCGACTAAGAAGCACGAATCAGAGCCCACCGCGGCAGCTGACAGAGCGATGCACTCTCGCAGCTGGCACCACAGCGATCGGGACAACTTCTGAAAACATGACCCACATTTGCACGACAAGACAAGCCAATTAAATGCTGCACGTACCAAGGGTTACGATGCGTAATCGGTCCTCAATCATAACATGGGCAGTAAACAAGAACATAGAAACTCGCCGGGCATGCCAATCCACTCGGCGCGCTAGCAGTAGGCTTTGCGACCTCAATGCGATACGGGCAGACCGTGCGAAGGTAGGAACCCATGAAAAAAATCTGGCTGGCCCTCCTCCCATGGTACAACACACCATGACCCTGCTATCATGGTTGCCAATGCACCCTACTAAACATAGGCAAGTCGGACAAGCGACGGACTCCACTTCAAAGCACCACGAAGGGTCCTCGCAGCCTGGGCTAACAGGGAAGAGTAGGGCTTGCACGAGGTATGTGCCTACCTGACTATCCATCAGGATCTCGGTCTCAATGCTTCACGTAGTTGGAAGAAAGCGTGGGACCATAAACAAGTCTACCAAAAAAGGGCGCAATTCTTTCATAGAGCGCAAAATCCACAGGAAGTCTGGGCGGCGATCGCGTACTGGAAACTGCACTGTCACGTGGATAGGATGGAAGGTGACTGTTGCATCTACTATTCATGACAAGCTGGTCAAGTTATGGCAAAAGGAGTGGGCGGCGGATCATTAAGACAGGAGTATCAAGATGGATACGGAAAGATTTGCCGCCATGACGTTATTAATACGGTAGTAAGAGCAGGAAGGGTTCCATTCAAAATTTCGCACGCATCTAAGAACCCTTGGAGAACTTTGCGATATTCAAGAAGTGAGGCAGAACAAATGAGTAATATGTATGAATTTACAGGGTAAGTTCCTCAGATAGAACACCAAAGGACACTGCTCACAAATAGATCACAAATCAATACACCAGTATTGTTGACGTGGTTAAAACCCTCAAAGAGGGAAATAGTCCACGGCCTGAGCCAATGCGACCACTTTAGGCAATTTATTAATAAAAGAATGAAAATTTACATAAGCTTCTCTCATGAATGGTTACCCTACAAATGACCCTCCGTGCTCTTTAAATAGAGATCATGGACCAATCAGGTGTTAAGCCATGGATCAAGTGTCAGTAATACCAAGGAGAGAATGAACAATCGGATCACTACATATCGTGACCGACAGATTCTAAGTTACAAAAGTACATAGTAAAGAAACACACTTTACCTAACTCTACACTAGACCAAGTTACACTTAATTATTTCCTATGTGTCGGAATATCCTAACATCCCCCCTTAAGAACAACTTGGGATAGGATTGAAGGATGTACAAATATGACACAATAGGAGAAGGAAGGAGGCATTAGAACCTATCCCCCCTAGTGACAACTTCCTGAACTCCAACCATAAATCAAAGTTTAGTAAACTTCACCTCTGTGAGAGCCTTTGTAAAGATGTCTGCAGCTTGATCATCTATTGAACAATATTGCACTTCAAGAACATGGTCATGAATGAGGTTTCTGATGAGTGCATGTGCAGTTCAATGTGTTTTCTATGCTAATTTTGGATTGGATCTTTGCATAGTTGAATGACACTTTGATTATCACACCAAAGTGTAGTCGGATGCTGCTGCTAAAATCCAAACTCTGACAGGATCTGACGAAGCCACAGGGCTTCCTTACTAGCTTCTATGGCACCATAATACTCTGCTTCTGCCGAAGAAAGAGAAATGGCACTTTGTTTCTTGCAAGCCCATGTAATAGGTCCTAAACCAAGAGTGAACACATAACCCGCAGTAGAATTCCGATCATCAGGGTCACCAGCCCAATCAGAATCAGTGAAACCAACCAATAGAGGAGATGCTTCTGCACTGTAATGAATCCGAAACTGGACTATACCTCGAACATAATGAAGTATTCTTTTAGCTACTTTCCAATGACTTTCATGTGGGTTTTGCATAAACCGAGCAATAAGGCCAACAACAAAGGAAAGGTCAAGACGAGTATGGGTCAGATACAAAAGTTTTCCTACAAGTTGACAGTATAAGGTAGCATCAACTTCATGGGAAGTAAAAGTGACTGAAAGTTTGGCTCCAGACTGAAAGGGAGAAGGGGCTGGCTTACAGTCTTCCATGTGAAAATGGCGTAGAAGATCACAGGCATACTTGGACTGGGAAAGGGAAATACCTTCCTTGGATTGCAAGACTTGAAGACCAAGAAAATAATGTAAGTGTCATAAGTCTATCATTTCAAACTTGTTTTTAAGGTTTGTCTTCACATGGTTTGTAAGGTTGGGATCACTACCAGTGAGGATAAGATCATCAACATAAAGAACAAGAATGATAAGAGACTTTCCCACTTTCTTGGTGTAGACAGTATTGTCAGAATGACACCTAGAAAAGCCATTTTCTAAAAGAAAGCTATCCATTTTTGCATACCAAGCTGTTGTGCTCTACAACAACCCCCCATTTCATATCATTTTTATTCACAAATGTTAACATATGGAATGGGTCCCTTTTAAAGTTTGATTGGCATCAAAATCTCTTGTTGATTCAAAAAGGCCTTATAATCAAATGAGTTTATGTATTTAAGCCTTTTGAATAATTGTGTTCCAATAATAAAACAATCTTTTGTTATTGCGATAAAGCGATCGCAAGATCGCATATCGCAATGACATGAGAAACACATTGAAGTGGTATCTTGATCTCCGCCGATGCGATATCGCTATCGGCGATCGGCGATATTCCATGCACACCTTATAAACGCGCATAACCTAAGCCCCGACGCGACGCGATATCGACGATCGGCTATCGGCGGTGCCTCATGTGGTAAAAACGCTTTAAGTTATAAGCTCCGACCCGATACGATTTCGCAATCGGCAGTCGGCAGCACCCCATGTACCCTAATAAGGCGCCCAGGTCCTACCCCCGATGCGATGTGATATCGGCGATCGGGAAGTCGGGGAATCACTTTATATGCACCCTCTTGCGCTAGTCCGATGCGATGTCGCAATCGGCGATCGGCGTTCCCGAAAAGTCATCACGTAAGGATCTAAAAGTTATATTGTTATCCGATTGATAAAGCGCGAATTTCAAAAAAGCCGTTAAATGCAGGGATAAGGTGATGTATTTGTATTTAAAACCTTGCCCCTTCGATTAACGAACATCTGCGCTCAACCGCCAAAATATCTATTGCACGCTTAAGGGGGCCATTCAGCCGGATAACGGTGTAATAATCATTTAATGAGTAGCAGGCCTTAAACGACCATTAATGCATCTGCAATATCTTCCCAGTGATTGGATCCGCAGCCACTTTTGAGAATTAATCTCAGCACGCTTCAAATGATATATCTTTCCCGCTATGGATTGTCATTGTTATATTTCTTTGTTACGATTTCTCTTGCATTTATGTAGAATTCATCTGTCGAGAGAAGCTTGAGCAAGATGGGGAAGAAATCTAAAAGGACTGCGGGCTCCGCTGCTACATCTGTTGCAGGTCAAGCTGCTGTAGATAAGAAGAAAGGTTTAATTTCAGACACTACATGCACTGGTCTTACTAGGACTACATGGCAGGGCACTTATAATCTATTAGAGGCCGAGCAACCAAAAGTGACGGTGACGGAAGCTAGTGTGGACGTGTTAAGGAAGTCCGATGCTACTCTTAAAGACTTGGCCGACTCTTTCCTTCACAGGATAGCGGCCAGAGAACAAATTATTCCCTACACTGATGTAGTGCGATGGGCAATTGAGGAAATCCCAATCCACGACAGAACATTTATCACAAGGGATGGGAGGATTTTCGGGTCGTTCAAGCCAGAGCATCTAAGGCAAATGTATCATTTGCCCGAGCCGGAGAAAATCTACAACAAAGCTTTCGTGGAGAAATTTGCAGCCGACAATGAAGTGCAATCCGAGCCCATTAGGGATTGGAGGCAGAATCCAGCCAAACACAAGCATGAAACCTCTGGTAAGTACTCAGTCGATTCTTTGGCTTCTCCCTGTTGCTATGCGGGGATTATGATGTGTAGGCTATGGGGATTACACGACTCGGCTAATTTTGACATAGATATGGTTCCCCTAATGGAAGCAGCTGTTAATAGTATAATCATGGATTGGGCCACCATTCTCTCTGATAAGTTGGCCGTAGCTGTTCGTGACTTTAGAGCCAATTCCGTAGTCACCGAAAGGAAAATCCCACCATTTTATTATAGTGCTTACATTATAGATACATTATGTTTTAATTCTGAGTTTCCCATCCTCGGTTGGAGGTGGACCGCCCAAGACCCCTCACCCATTCATTTATACCACCAGAAATTGTGGAAGTCCTCTTACAAGGACCATTTGTATCAAATTTGCAATGGTTTTATGGTTCCCATTCATTATTCCATTTTTGATAGGCCCATTCCCAAAATCTCCTATCTGGCTTCCTTCGACTTACCAGCTGTAGCAAGTTGGTTTGGAGAAGAGCATTTTACCTATGTTAGGGTTTTCAGGAGTCAAGCCAAGCCGCATGTTCTCCCTTTATATGTTCCAGACAAATTGTTAGCCCGAGAAATCTCCTACCAGATTATGGCCGAGAGTGTTACACAAACTCTCAAGAAAGAAAAGAAGAGGGGCTGGCCCTCTTTTCCCTTGAGAATTGGTGTTTTTACTCTGCATGATCTCAAGCATGCAGAAAAGGAGGCAAAAAAGATGCAAGCTTTATCCCTGGCCACTATCCCAAACAGACTCTATGATCCAAAGAAAACTGCTTACACTGCCTTAGAACAGGCCAAACTAACAAAGATTGACCATCAAGAAGATGTGTTTGATGACCTGTTCGTCACCTCCGAAACAATAGGCCATGCCAAAGAGTTTGCTAGAATGAAATACAATGATGAGAAGTTAACTGAGTTCAATAAACTTAGAGAGCAGAGGTTGCAAACTCTGCCTCTAGATTTATTGTCAACAACCCCAGCGTCTTCTTCAAGCGAGCCTGGTCTGCAATAGATGAGCCAACCTCTTGTTACAACAAAAGAACAAAAGAAGCAACAGGAGGAGAGGCAAAAGAAGTTGCAGGCAGAAAAACAAAGAAAAGAGCAAGCAGAGAGGCAGAAGAAAGAGCAGATAGAAAAACAGCAGAAAGCGCAGAAGGATCAAGAACAGAGAAAGCAGAAAGAGATAGAGGAACAGCGGAAGAAGGAAGAAGAGGAGAAACAAAAGAAAGAACTGGCGGATAGGCAGAAAAAGGAATTGGCAGATAGGCAGAAAAGGGAACAGGAAGAAAAACAAAAGAAAGAACAGGAAGAGCAGCAGAGAAAAGAACTAGAGGAGAAGCAGAGGTTAGAACAAGAAAAAGAGCGGAGCAAATCCCAGACAGAGCAACATAAACAGACCTCCAATGATCCCGAATTGCTTAAACAATGGAACCAATTCGATTCCATTATCAGAGGAACGGAGGTCTCCAAGGATACAGACACCTCTAAAACAAGCGATACACCAGATATCACTTCTTCTCAGGTTCTAAGCGGAACCAGCGGCCCCCCCATTTCAAAGGATGTTGAGGTAATTACTAAGGACCCTTCCGATCAAATTGTTCTCCAGGTGGAATATATTCCTCCCCTGGATGTTTTCTACAGCCCAAGACATAGAGCAGGTGTTAAGCGCTCAAGGAAGAGACGAAAGCTTGATCAACCTTCTATCTTTCCTGAGCAAACAATCACGGGCAATGTAGTATGGAAGGAGGAATTGGACCCCTCCGATGATCTAACAAAGTTGTCGCAGTATGCAGGGGCTTATTCTGCAGCGACTATTGATAAGGCATCGAAGGTAAGTCTTCTATTGAAGACTAAGGACCAGGAAATTTTTGCATTACAGACAGAAGTGACCGAGGCGAAGCACAAGGCAGCGCAAGCAGAAGAACAGTTGCTGGCACAATAGCAAGCAAACAATTTATTAACCCAGCAACTGCAAACCGAAAAACAGAGGATCGACCAAAGCGCAATCCAGAAGCAGAAAGAATTGTCAGAGACATTGGCACAGTTGAGAATAGCGAATGAACTGATGATGAATTCAAAAGACGAGCAAATAGCTCAACTATTAGCGTAGCTCGAAGACATCAAGGGAACCCAGAAAGTGGAGGATTTCAGAGCCGAGGCATCTCAGATAAACCGTGCATTAATATCTCAGATTAGGCTCCTGTGCCGACAACTCACTGAGGCAGAACCATTATGTGAGCTAACTACATCAGTGTGTCAGTAGGTAGAGAAGGCCAGAAATGAGCTAGATCAAGCCGAAGAAACCATAGTCGCATATCTTGATTGGCAAGATTCTGATGTGGGGAAAGCGGCAAACTTGCCCAGAATCCATGAGACATACAAGGACATACTCTTCACGGAATGGCACACTCAAGTGATGAAAGCGGAAAGGGCTGCTTCAAAATGTAAATTAATTGCCAGCAATATGGTTGATTTAGTCAACAATACACTTTACTTGGCAAACATGATCTCCCAGTGCACACCTGGAAGCATAACAACAGCAAACATGATTGAGCAAACAAGTTATCATGAATTGGAGGAAAAGGGAAAGTTAATCGCTGGAGTAAAAACTTTAACTTCCGAGGCATATTGGCTCTTTCTGATCAAGCCACACACACAAAGGTCGACCCTCAAGTGTTTAACAGATGCTCTTGGATGCATAATCCCCGATATTCAAGATGCCACATATGGTGCCCAGCTCAGTTTGTGCCTCAACAAACCGCCAGAAGTAGAGCCAATGCTGGCGATATGTCAGCTAAGGTTTAAAGGCAAAGAGCCTACTTGATGAATCATTGCCGCCGACTACCAGATCGCCAAGGAAGATGGGAGAAATATTAATTGATGCCAATTTAATAGCTTTTCAGTTTCTTAGATATTTAGATTAGCTTAGTATTTATAGACCCTTTCATGTTTTTAGAAAGGGTCGTAAAATTTTGTAATAGACTTAAAGGCTGAAGTTTGCACTATTGTGCTTCAGCCTATATTCTTTTGTGAAACTCGACCAATGGTTCTTAATTTAACGGGAAAGTTGTTTTATGCAATTGCGCACTATTGTCTCTTGTTTGGAATGCTTTCTGAGTTGAAGGAAGGACTGCGACGTAGCGATTAATATACTGGAGTGATAAATAGCTTACATGGTACTTTTATCTGCATCTGTGTTCATTCCTCTTATATGAGTTGTTGTGTTATTATTTTTGCTATTATTGAATATATGTATGCGCTGTAACAGCAAATCTCCATTGCATTCCACTATTGGATGTTTTGTGATATGCCTTTTCTTTTAATCATGCATGTATCAATGATATGAATGACAAAGTGTAGTAATTCGTTGTTATCGCTCTGCATAACTAATTATGCAGAGCAATCTTGAATGATTTAAACATCTATGTTTTAGCGTTAGAGTCATCTATATGCCTGCCTTGAAGCACAGATTATCAAACGCTACGCTTTGAAAATTGATAAGTCCCGGGATTAGATTATAGTTAGTTTCGCCGATAGTTTTAGTTGTTCGCATATCGCTAGCATAATCTATAAGTCACTCATCCATCCCATTTTATCTATTTCTGGGAAACTGGTCCCATTATCCCCAGTGAGAGCCACTATTCCAAACGGAAAAGGAGTTGTACTAAGGTCCAGACCGGGTGGTTTCCCCTATGTTGTTGCAGCGTTTTCCGAGGCATCAACATAATTGGCGCTAGAAGGAGGGCCATCAACTGTGAATGGCACATAAGTCCAAACCTATAAGCCATTCTAAGAGTAATTCTCCCTCCGAATCCCCTCGACCTTCTCATTTGCACACTGGTTCACCGGTATCCAAACAAGAAGAAGGGGGATCAACTACCACTGCTCAAACCCGTCATACCCCAGAACAATTAAGTCTTGAATCACCTGAAGTCCAGTCTCTAATCCATAAACTTCAGAGCTTCTCGATTTCACCACAGAAATCTGAGGTATCAGAAAGCAGTGCGACTTCGCAATTCAATCTGACTCATCCTCTCACTAGACTTCAGAGCGAAAAACTCGGTATTGAACCCACTGAGTTCCCTTTACCCAAAAGGAAAAAGGCAAAGAAGATTACTGAAGGATCTGATAGTGAAGAGCTCTCATCCACATCCTCCATTGCATTTTCGCCTCTGCGAAGTCAACCATCCACTCCCCCATTACAGATTGTCGTTCACCAAGGATCAGAAGCCTCAATATCCCAACCTGTTCACTCCTCATCTTTGACCCCTCCCCAAACATCTGGAATCCCAACAGTAGTGTCAACCACTGTCGCTATTACAATGGCAAACCCATGGACTAGGCCAGGTGCAGTCAACATGCCTGCACCATTGCATGATCTACCAGATGCTCCTGAAAAATGGCTGCCTAAATTTAACCCAGATGACGGGACCCAAGCTGAAGAACACATTAACAATTTTATGTTAGCAGTTAACTTAAAAGGAGTGACAGAGCAAGATGTTGTTGTAAGACTCTTCCCCTACACCTTACAAGGATCAGCAGGATCCTGGTATTTTTCCTTACCCTCTGGTTCAATTACCAGTTGGAACACATGCCAAGAGCAGTTTCTCACCAAATATGGAGATGATAGGTCCTTAGCTACTTTAATAAACGACCTCTCTAATCTGAGAATAGAGCATAGGGAACCAATAAAAGAGTTTAATGCCAGATTTAATAAACCCCTAAATAAAATCCCTACCGCTTCTAAACCAAGTGAACAAATTCGAAGCGAATGGTATATTACCGCCCTACCTGCCAACATAGCTATTTTTGTCGACAGGGCTGGGAAACCTACCTTAGCTGAAAACATGAGAGAAGCACTTGCTGTTGAAAAGCGCATTAACGCTCTAGAGAAGAAAGCTGCTTTGGAAGATAGAAAAGCTAAAAAAGTCTGATTTAAAGACGATTCCAAGAAGAAAACCCCAAAGGAACCGTACGACATGGAGGGTTTACAAAAAGTCCTTAAAACGTTGTCTAACGAAATGGTTGAAATAAAGAAGCAGGTGGCCGAAACCTCAAACAAAAGACCATTTAGGACTTTTAAGAAAACTGAAACTAAGCCACCCAATGTTATATCTAACGCAGATTCAGAGCAAGAAGAAGAGGAAGAGGAAACAACCTCACAAATCAATGATGAAGAAGAAGTAGCTGAATGCCACAGAATGTGGGATTTTATACTCCCAAACTCTGATACCGAGAATGAAGAAGAAGCCTTTCCGGTTACTACAAGAAGTAAAAGTACTTCTGAACCCACTCAGGCAACTTCAAAGAAAAGGAGCGCAGGTGCAACCACGACAAAGGAAAAAATTCCCCCAAAGAAGTTGCCTGTAGTTATTCCGCAAAACCAGCCTTCAACTTCTAATTCTCCTTCGACATCCAAGACATTAGTGGTATCTGATTCAATGGAATATAACATTGTTGATGACATGAAGAAAACTAAGGCGAACATAACTATGTTTGAGCTTAGTAAATTAAAGCATCAACAAAAATTACTTCTTAAAGAATTGAATGTTTTTCCCTCTACTCCCCTTCCCAGTGCAAGAGCTGCCAACGATTCAGGCCAACCTCCTTCAGGTATGGTTGAAGCTACCGATTCAGTTCTGATCGGAGATAGATCGAACTCTCATACACCACCCTTCCTACTGACCTATGATATTTATAATCGAAACTTGCACAACTGTTTAATTGACTCAGGGGCATCATCTAATATAATGCCAACTTCAGTTTGCTCTAAACTGAACATAGAACCCCAGAAGTCTGCTATTCATATTGTACAGTTGGATAGAACCAAAGTACAGGTTGTGGGAGAAATTAATTCCGTAACTATCAGGTTGTCTGCCGATCCCAGGGTTGTACAGAGGATTGACATCTTAATCACTGACATACCTGAATTTTATGGTTTAATCTTGAGTAGAGATTGGTCCGAAAAACTGCATGGGTATATTTCCACAGATTGGTCGCATATGTGGCTTCCCTACAAGGGAAAGCCAAATCAAATAAGGATCGATAGAGAGAAGCATATGACCCACACAGTTACTGAATTTGAGCAAGAAAACCAACCTGTAGCGTCCAACAACAACATTTTGGGGAACTATTCATCAGAGTCATTCTTTGGCAACTTTTTTTCCCAACCATCTCCTTTTTCAGTCAATCATTTTACATCTCAGATTGAAAATTTTTCACAAACTGATAAGTCTAGATGTTTTAATGATGCTGAGGAAAATGTAAATATTTTTGTTAATACTCCTTTATTTTGGTCTTTATATTTTGATGGCTCTAAGTCCAGCGAGGGCTCAGGAGCAGGTTGCATTTTGGTTAGCCCACAACGAGAAAAGACAATGTTGTCTTGTAGGTTAGAATTTGACTGCACTAACAACACATCCGAGTATGAAGCTTTAGTCCAGGGATTATATAAAGCAATCAGCCTCGGAGTGCAATACCTAAAAGTATTCGGCGATTCGTAAATCATTGTCAAATAGGTGAGGAATGCAATTCATTGTCTTTCAAGTCACCTCAAGCATTATCAATCGCTAGTACAGGATCTTACCTCACACTTTTCGGCATTCAACATTTCTTCCATTCCTAGGTCACAAAACTCAGCAGCCGACCTACTAGCCAATGTATCTTCTAAGCTTCTACCTTCTGAAGACTACAGCCTTGATAGATTTTCTGTAGAATTACTTTTTAGGCCTTCAATTCCTGACAATGTCACTAATTAGAGAGTATTTAACCATGACGAAGATATCTTGCAGTTTCTAACTTCCGAAAAGTCCTACGACAATCAAGTTATTGAGGAAAATGATCATGATCTACAGATGAAAGAAACACCTCAAGAAAATTCAATCCCTAAACCAGTGGTAAAGCTTGAAGACCTTTATGATATCAAAGACAGGTTTAAACCTGTAATTAATGCAAAGCTTCAAAGTTCTACCCTTAGGTTTGAATTGATAAATCTAGGTACTGATCATGCTCCTCAAAACATCAATTTAGGATTAGGACTTTCCTTGGAAGAAAAGGAAGCATTTATTAAATTGTTAAGAAAAAACAAACAAGTCTTTGCTTGGAAGTATGATGACTTGAAGACGTATGATACATCTATTATCCAGCATACCATTCCTATGCTTCCTGATCAGAAACCAATTCAGCAAAAGTTAAGAAAAATACATCCAAATTTGGAGAGCCAGATAAAGTCGGAACTTAACAAGCTCTTGAAAGCCAAGATTATTTTTCCAGTCCGACATTCAAACTGGGTATCTAATATGGTGCCAGTCAGAAAGAAAAATGGCGACATTCGAATCTGTATTGATTTCAGGAACCTGAACAAAGCGAGCTTGAAAGATAACTTCCCATTACCTACTATGGAGCAAATCCTCCAATCAGTAGCAGGCTCTGAATTGATGTCCTTTCTTGATGGATTCTCAGGATATAACCAAGTTCTGGTTCACCCTGATGACCAACTTAAAACCACATTCAGAACAAAATGGGGAACATATGCATATCAGAAAATGCCTTTTGGACTCATAAATGCAGGAGCGACATTTCAGAGAGCTATGGATATAGCCTTTAAAGGATTGATTAATCGAACGGTAGTCGTCTATCAGGACGATATTACTGTATACTCTAAGAAGAGATATAATCATTTGCATGACTTAAATCAAATCTTTCAACGATGCAAAAGATATGGTATTTCTCTGAACCCAAAGAAGTCTTTCTTTGCTCTTGATCAAGGAAAACTCTTAGGCTTTATAGTATCCAAACATGGCATTTATATTGATCCTGATCGGATCAAGGAAATTTCTGAAATCCCTTTCCCACACAATAAAAAGTCGATGCAGTCATTTTTAGGCCAGATTAATTTTGTTAAACGATTTGTTCCAGATTTTTCTCAAATTGTATTACCACTTCAGACAATGATCAAGAAAAATTCAGTCTTCAAGTGGGGATCAGAAGAAAAGCAAGCTTTTGATGTTATCAAGCAATCAATAATCAATGCCCCGGCCTTGAATACTCCAAATTTTTCTAATCATTTTACATTGTATACCATTGCGTCCAATGTATCTTATGCTGCAGTTCTCACGCAGCCAAATACTCACAATTTAGAGGCACCCATATCATTCTTCAGTTCAAATCTTCAGGGTGCCGAATTAAATTACTCCGATGTAGAAAAACAAGCCTTTGCTGTATTCAAAGCGGTCAAGCATTATCGACCCTTTCTTTTAAAAACCCATACAAAAATAATAGTTCCTTTCCCGGCAGTTAGGCAACTATTAATTCAAAAAGAACTGGGTGAAAAAAGGGCAAATTGGGTCACAGCGCTTCAAGAGTATGACTTAGAAATTAAGCCAGCAAAGATTGTTAGGGGCCAAGGTTTTTGCAGGATATTGGCAGGAGCATCCAACATTCCAGAATCAAGCGACACAGATCAAACTCAAGAAATTAATCAGATAAGTGTTACTGATTCTGGATCTCAATATGCAGATTTAATCTTTTTTTTAAAGAATGGTTATGCACCTCCGAATTTGTCTTACAAAAACAAAAGGGCTATTAGATTAAAAGCGAAAATTTTTACCATCATTGATGACGTGCTTTTTAGACAGAATTACGATTCTATCTTGTTGAGATGCCTTGAAAAATCTGAAGCCCAAAAGGTTTTGCAGGAGCTACATGACGGACCAGCAGGAGGACATTTCGGAGCTGACACAACAACTCACAAAATTATTCATGCTGGTTACTATTGGCCTACTTTGTTTAAAGATGCTCACGAGTATGTAAGGAAATGTCTAAATTGTCAAACTGCTAGCGGAAGACAACGTAAATCAGCTTTTCCCCTGCAACCAATCAACATTGAACAGCCATTTGAACAATGAGGATTGGATATCATTGGGGAGATTACTCCGACATCTTCCAAACAACATAAGTATATCCTTACTGCTACCGATTACTTTACAAAGTGGGTTGAGGCAATCCCTTTAAAGACAGCAAACTCTGAAGCAATCATTGAATTCATAGACCAATTCATTATTACCAGGTTTGGTGTCCCAAACGCTCTCGTTTTTGATAATGCTTCTTATTTCTCAGGAAACGCTATATATGATTTCGCTATTAAGAGGGGGTTTAAACTGAAGTATTCTGCTAACTATTATCCCCAGGGAAATGGTTTAGCCGGATCTACTAATAAGAATCTCATCAAAATCATTAAGCGAACTGTTGAACAGAATCATAGAAACTGGCACAAATCTTTGGTGTTTGCATTATGGGCTGATAGAATAACACAAAAGGCTTCTATAGGTTCCTCCCCATTTAATCTGGTATATGGAAAAGAAGCAGTATTGCCTACAAATCTTGTTCTGCCCTCTTTGGCCCTAGTATAGTACATTGAAGAGACTCCTTCTTCTTCTATCCAGCTTAGACATGACCAAATTCTCAAATTAGAAGAAGAAAGGGAAAAAGCCAGAATCACTCATGCCAAACATCAACAAATCATCAAAGCATCTTTTGACTCAGCCTCATCCGGTTCAAAACAGTTTCAAGTCGGAGACTTAGTTCTCAAATGGGACAAGGCCCATGAAGATAAAGGTAAGCATACAAAATTTCAGAAAATGTGGCTTGGACCATTTCAGATCTGTAAAAAGATAGGCCATTCAACCTTTGTATTGCAAGACTTATCAGGGGTGATAGATTCTCTCCCTATTAATGGCCTGATCTTGAAGAAATTCTTTAATTAAGAAGGTAATCCCTTCTCCTCTTTGTAGATTTGTGTAGTTTGTAGGATTTGCAGGAAATAAAATTGTAGAATAGCTTCCATTAGCCTTTTGCTGTGTTTGAGAAAGTTGTCTCACAAAAATAATATGAATATTTTCTTTTAGATAATAGAACCCTCAACCTAAAGGGATAATTTCTAGGAAATTAGATATCTTTGTATTCTGAAAATGACAATCCAACTTTTGAAGACTCCTCTCAAAAATGTAAAAGTTCTGTGAATCATTTTCTGTTTTCAAAACTGGTCTCCAAAGGTTATCCATTTTAAGATAGAAACTAACCCATTTTCAGCATCTTCAACTCTTCACCTGTCATCCATTTGCTCTTAAGGAGAAGATTGTTCACCCCATTCACTAAAGTCTATGATTACTCAGAGTGTAATTCTAAAATATAAAAGATTAAAGATAAGAGGTCTTATTACAAGCCTGCTTACCATGTTCATAGGAAAATAGTTTGACTGACATTACCAATACTGCCTATCAAAACAGGGTAATGGCTTGAAATTACAAGACAAGGGGTCTCATCATGAGCCAGCTTGTTCAGTTAAATTACTACCAGTGAATGGCATTGTCAACAACTGGCCACCAAACCAGGACAATGGCTTTTTATCTTATCAAGGACAAAGAAAAAAAAAAAAAAAATGAAATACAAAATATGAAAAATTGTTTTGGATTCATTCTGTTAATTACACTCTTATGTGAATGGAAAAGTGGACAATAATATGGTTAAAAGGTATCCCTGTCGAGACTATAAACGTTTTCTGGCAACAGAGGCTCTACCTATGACAGATGGGTTAATTATAAAAGCTGATTTGGGAAAGTTTTTGTTTTATCATTATAAACCAACAAAGGCCTATTTTAAAAACTTAAAATGTATTTATTTTCTTGAAACTAAAAGGGGAGGAAGTTAACAAAATAAGTTTACTTTGTTCAGAATGCACAGATATCTAGTTATGTTAGAAGTTTCCACTTCTGATCGAGACTCTATTTTGGAAAAGCTTAAGTATTTTTATCAGTTTCAGAGATAACTGGTTCTTCCAGGGAATCGCCAATTGTTGTGCTCTACAACAACCCCCCATTTCATATCATTTTTATTCACAAATGTTAACATATGGAATGGGTCCCTTTTAAAGTTTGATTGGCATCAACATCTCTTGTTGATTCAAAAAGGCCTTATAATCAAATGAGTTTATGTATTTAAGCCTTTTGAATAATTGTGTTCCAATAATAAAACAATCTTTTGTTATTGCGATAAAGCGATCGCAAGATCGCATATCGCAATGACATGAGAAACACATTGAAGTGGTATCTTGATCTCCGCCGATGCGATATCGCTATCGGAGATCGACGATATTCCATGCACACCTTATAAACGCGCATAACCTAAGCCCCGACGCGACGCGATATCGGCGATCGGCTATCGGCGGTGCCTCATGTGGTAAAAACGCTTTAAGTTATAAGCTCCGACCCGATGCGATTTCGCAATCGGCAGTCGGCAGCACCCCATGTACCCTAATAAGGCGCCCAGGTCCTACCCCCGATGCGATGTGATATCGGCGATCGGGAAGTCGGGGAATCACTTTATATGCACCCTCTTGCGCTAGTCCGATGCGATGTCGCAATCGGCGATCGGCGTTCCCGAAAGGTCATCACGTAAGGATCTAAAAGTTATATTGTTATCCGATTGATAAAACGCGAATTTCAAAAAAGCCGTTAAATGCAGGGATAAGGTGATATATTTGTATTTAAAACCTTGCCCCTTCGATTAACGAACATCTGTGCTCAACCGCCAAAATATCTATTGCACGCTTAAGGGGGCCATTCAGCTGGATAACAGTGTAATAATCATTTAATGAGTAGCAGGCCTTAAACGACCATTAATGCATCTGCAATATCTTCCCAGTGATTGGATCCGCAGCCACTTTTGAGAATTAGTCTCAGCACGCTTCAAATGATATATCTTTCCCGCTATGGATTGTCATTGTTATATTTCTTTGTTACGATTTCTCTTGCATTTGTGTAGAATTCATCTGTCGAGAGAAGCTTGAGCAAGATGGTGAAGAAATCTAAAAGGACTGCGAGCTCCGCTGCTACATCTGTTGCAGGTCAAGCTGCTGTAGATAAGAAGAAAGGTTTAATTTCAGACACTACATGCACTGGTCTTACTAGGACTACATGGCAGGGCACTTATAATCTATTAGAGGCCGAGCAACCAAAAGTGATGGTGACAGAAGCTAGTGTGGACGTGTTAAGGAAGTCCGATGCTACTCTTAAAGACTTGGCCGACTCTTTCCTTCACAGGATAGCGGCCATAGAACAAATTATTCCCTACACTGATGTAGTGCGATGGGCAATTGAGGAAATCCCAATCCACGACAGAACATTTATCACAAGGGATGGGAGGATTTTCGGGTCGTTCAAGCCAGAGCATCTAAGGCAAATGTATCATTTGCCCGAGCCGGAGAAAATATACAACAAAGCTTTCGTGGAGAAATTTGCAGCCGATAATGAAGTGCAATCCGAGCCCATTAGGGATTGGACGCAGAATCCAGCCAAACACAAGCACGAAACCTCTGCTAAGTACTCAGTCGATTCTTTGGCTTCTCCCTATTGCTATGCGGGGATTATGATGTGTAGGCTATGGGGATTACACGACTCGGCTAATTTTGACATAGTTATGGTTCCCCTAATGGAAGCAGCTGTTAATAGTATAATCATGGATTGGGCCACCATTCTCTCTGATAAGTTGGCCGTAGCTGTTCGTGACTTTAGAGCCAATTCCGTAGTCACCGAAAGGAAAATCCCACCATTTTATTATAGTGCTTACATTATAGATACATTATGTTTTAATTCTGAGTTTCCCATCCTCGGTTGGAGGTGGACCGCCCAAGACCCCTCACCCATTCATTTATACCACCAGAAATTGTGGAAGTCCTCTTACAAGGACCATTTGTATCAAATTTGCAATGGTTTTATGGTTCCCATTCATTATTCCATTTTTGATAGGCCCATTCCCAAAATCTCCTATTTGGCTTCCTTCGACTTACCAGCTGTAGCAAGTTGGTTCGGAGAAGAGAATTTTACCTATGTTAGGGTTTTCGGGAGTCAAGCCAAGCCGCATGTTCTCCCTTTATATGTTCCAGACAAATTGTTAGCCCGAGAAATCTCCTACCAGATTATGGCCAAGAGTGTTACACAAACTCTCAAGAAAGAAAAGAAGAGGGGCTGGCCCTCTTTTCCCTTGAGAATTGGTGTTTTTACTCTGCATGATCTCAAGCATGCAGAAAAGGAGGCAACAAAGATGCAAGCTTTATCCCTGGCCACTATCCCAAACAGACTCTATGATCCAAAGAAAACTGCTTACACTGCCTTAGAACAGGCCAAACTAACAAAGATTGACCATCAAGAAGATGTGTTTGATGACCTGTTCGTCGCCTCCGAAACAATAGGCCATGACAAAGAGCTTGCTAGAATGAAATACAATGATGAGAAGTTAACTGAGTTCAATAAACTTAGAGAGCAGAGGTTGCAAACTCTACCTCTAGATTTATTGTCAACAACCCCAGCGTCTTCTTCAAGCGAGCCTGGTCGGCAATAGACGAGCCAACCTCCTGTTACAACAAAAGAACAAAAGAAGCAACAGGAGGAGAGGCAAAAGAAGCTGCGGGCAGAAAAGCAAAGAAAAGAGCAAGCAGAGAGGCAGAAGAAAGAGCAGATAGAAAAACAGCAGAAAGCGCAGAAGGATCAAGAACAGAGAAAGCAGAAAGAGATAGAGGAACAACGGAAGAAGGAAGAAGAGGAGAAACAAAAGAAAGAACTGGCGGATAGGCAGAAAAAGGAATTGGCAGATAGGCAGAAAAGGGAATAGGAAGAAAAACAAAAGAAAGAACAGGAAGAGCAGCAAAGAAAAGAACTAGAGGAGCAACAGAGGTTAGAACAAGAAAAAGAGCGGAGCAAATCCCAGACAGAGCAACATAAACAGACCTCCAATGATCCCGAATTGCTTAAACAATGGAACCAATTCGATTCCATTATCAGAGGAACGGAGGTCTCCAAGGATACAGACACCTCTAAAACAAGCGATACACCAGATATCACTTCTTCTCAGGTTCTAAGCGGAACCAGCGGCCCCCCCATTTCAAAGGATGTTGAGGTAATTACTAAGGACCCTTCCGATCAAATTGTTCTCCAGGTGGAAGATATTCCTCCCCAGGATGTTTTCTACAGCCCAAGACATAGAGCAGTTGTTAAGTGCTAAAGGAAGAGACGAAAGCTTGATCAACCTTCTATCTTTCCTGAGCAAACAGTCACGGGCAATGTAGTATGGAAGGAGGAATTGGACCCCTCCGATGATCTAACAAAGCTGTCGCAGTATGCAGGGGCTTATTCTGCAGCGACTATTGATAAGGCATCGGAGGTAAGTCTTCTATTGAAGACTAAGGACCAGGAAATTTTTGCATTACAGACAGAAGTGACCGAGGCGAAGCACAAGGCAGCGCAAGCAGAAGAACAGTTGCTGGCACAACAGCAAGAAAACAATTTATTAACCCAGCAACTGCAAACCGAAAAACAGAGGATCGACCAGAGTGCAATCCAGAAGCAGAAAGAATTGTCAGAGGCATTGGCACAGTTGAGAACAGCAAATGAACTGATGATGAAATCAAAAGACGAGCAAATAGCTCAACTATTAGCGCAGCTCGAAGACATCAAGGGAACCCAGAAAGTGGAGGATTTCAGAGCCGAGGCATCTCAGATAAACCGTGCATTAATATCTCAGATTAGGCTCCTGTGCCGACAACTCACTGAGGCAGAACCATTATGCGAGCTAACTACATCAGTGTGTCAGCAGGTAGAGAAGGCCAGAAATGAGCTAGATCAAGCCGAAGAAACCATAGTCGCATATCTTGATTGGCAAGATTCTGATGTGGGGAAAACGGCGAACTTGCCTAGAATCCATGAGACATACAAGGACATACTCTTCACGGAATGGCACACTCAAGTGATGAAAGCGGAAAGGGCTGCTTCAAAATGTAAATTAATTTCCAGCAATATGGTTGATTTAGTCAACAATACACTTTACTTGGCAAACATGATCTCCCAGTGCACACCTGGAAGCATAACAACAGCAAACATGATTGAGCAAACAAGTTATCATGAATTGGAGGAAAAGGGAAAGTTAATCGCTGGAGTAAAAAATTTAACTTCCGAGGCATATTGGCTCTTTCTGATCAAGCCACACACACAAAGATCGACCCTCAAGTGTTTAACAGATGCTCTCGGATGCATAATCCCCGATATTCAAGATGCCACATATGGTGCCCAGCTCAGTTCGCGCCTCAACAAACCGCCAGAAGTAGAGCCAATGCTGGCGATATGTCAGCTAAGGTTTAAAGGCAAAGAGCCTACTTGATGAATCATTGCCGCCGACTGCCAAATCGCCAAGGAAGATGGGAGAAATATTAATTGATGCCAATTTAATAGCTTTTCAGTTTCTTAGATATTTAGATTAGCTTAGTATTTATAGACCCTTTCATGTTTTTAGAAAGGGTCGTAAAATTTTGTAATAGACTTAAAGGCTGAAGTTTGCACTATTGTGCTTCAGCCTATATTCTTTTGTGAAACTCGACCAATGGTTCTTAATTTAACGGGAAAGTTGTTTTATGCAATTGCGCACTATTGTCTCTTGTTTGGAATGCTTTCTGAGTTGAAGGAAGGACTGCGAAGTAGCGATTAATATACTGGAGTGATAAACAGCTTACATGGTACTTTTATCTGCATCTGTGTTCATTCCTCTTATATGAGTTGCTGTGTTATTATTTTTGCTATTATTGAATATACGTATGCGCTGTAACAGCAAATCTCCATTGCATTCCACTATTGGATGTTTTGTGATATGCCTTTTCTTTTAATCATGCATGTATCAATGATATGAATGACAAAGTGTAGTAATTCGCTGTTATCGCTCTGCATAACTAATTATGAAGAGCAATATTGAATGATTTAAACATCTATGTTTTAGCGTTAGAGTCATCTATATGCCTGCCTTGAAGCACAGATTATCAAACGCTACGCTTTGAAAATTGATAAGTCCCCGGATTAGATTATAGTTAGTTTCGCCGATAGTTTTAGTTGTTCGCATATCGCTAGCATAATCTATAAGTCACTCATCCATCCCATTTTATCTATTTCTGGGAAACTGGTCCCATTATCCCCAGTCGGAGCCACTATTCCAAACGGAAAAGGAGCTGTACTAAGGTCCGGACTGGGTGGTTTCCCCTATGTTGTTGCAGCGTTTTCCGAGGCATCAACACAAGCCCAAGGAGCTTGCTTGAGACCATAAAGGTATTTCTTAAGCCGACATACAAGGCTGGAGTTTGTTTGTATAAAGCCAATAGGTTGTTCCATATAGATTTCTTCATGCAAGTCCCCATGCAAGAAGGCAGATTTAACATCCATCTGATGGACTTCCCATTTGAAAGAGGCAGCAAGGGAAAGAACAAGGTGGATAGAGTTCATTTTGGCAACAGGGGAGAAGGTTTTAGTATAGTCAACACCTTCAACTTGTGAAAAACCCTTAGCAACAAGACGAGATTTATGTTTATCAACTTTCCCATCTGGTCCATACTTGGTTCTGTAAATCCATTTGCATCTAACAAGTCTTCGTCCCTTTGGTAGAGGAACAAGATCCCATGTATCATTTGCCAATAATGAATGATATTCTTCATTCATAGCTGCGTCTCAATCTGGATGGCCTGGAGCTTCTGCAAAGGTGTCAGGATCATAATTTGCTGAAGCTTGAGCCAGTAAAGAAGAGGCTCTATCGAACTAAGAACGTGTATGTCGTTGATCTGTAGGATCACTGGCAAGAGCGCCTGCTGCATCCCGAGTAGCACGGACCCATTTTGGAAGCTAAGGAGCTGAAGAAGGATCCTGAGAAGGTGGGGGAGGATTGTCATCCTCGCTTTCATCATCTAAGGAAGAAATATTTTCAAAAGTAGAAGAGATAGAGAAAGGTGGCACATCCGCCGAACTAGGCTCGTAGGCCAATATATTTTCAGCAAACTTTCATCTCTTCTAATGATAACATTTTTGGACTTAAGTGGAATAAGTCTATATCCTTTGGCATCTTCAGAATATCCAACAAAAGTACTTTTTTCACTCTTAGGTTCTAAAGCTTTATGTTTCTCATCTGCAATATGGGCCCATGCTTCACTTCCAAAAACGCAAAAGTGACTTATATCCGGTTTAATTGAGCTCCATGCTTCTTCTGGAATGATATTCTTTAAAACCTTAGTAGGAGTGCGATTTATTATGTAATTTGTACAGTTAATTACTTCTGCCCAAAAATTAAGACTAAGTCCATTAGATTGAAGCATACAATTAGCCATTTCCTTTAAGGCGCGATTCTTCCTTTCAGCTAACCATTTTGGTGTGGAGTATATGGAACAATATGTTGCATTTGAACTCCATTCTCAGTGCAAAAGTTGATGAATTTGTTGTTAACATATTCTCCACCATTATCAGATCTTAGCTTAAGAATTTGATGTCCAGATTGTTTTTCAACAAAGGCCTTAAAGGCCAAAAACATGTTAAATACTTCACTGTTGAGTTTTAAGAAGTATACCCAAGTGCGTCTCGAGAAATCATCAATGAAAGTTAAGAAATACTTGTAGCCAGAGAATGAAACAACTGGAAGTGGACCACATAAATCACTATGCACAAGCTGTAAAGGGGCTGAGGCATGCTAAGAGGCACGTTTTTCAAAACTATATCAACGATGTTTTCCAAGTACACATCTGGAACAAACATGATCTCTGCAAGATACCATTGGAAGACCTGTCACCATATTTTCTTCACATAGATTCTGAAGGGAGCGATAGTTTAAGTGACCAAATCGCTCATGCCAAAGTTTGCTCACTTCATCATTATGAGCAACAAATACCGAGGGAAGATTTGATGACCCAAAGTTGTTAAACTTATACAACCTTGTAGAATCATCAGCAATGCCAGTAGCTAAAATCTGTCTAGGATCTCTTAGGTCCTTAATTACAACATCATGAGGTGAAAATTCAACGATTTTACCTTCACCTGAATGAGTTATCTGATATACAGAAAGAAGGTTGCATGATAAGGTTGGAACACATAGTACATCATTAAATTGACCATTGTCTATATGAACAGTTCCAGTCCCTACAAAACTAAGAGATCTATCATCACCAACATATATATTTTTGGTGTTACAATCACTTAAAGAAGAAAACATGGCTTTGTTCTTGGCCATGTGATAAGAAGCTCCAGAATCAATGAGCCACTCATGAGAATGAGAAGAAGAAGATACATTTAGTGCATAGCCAGACCGAGATGCTTGACAACCACATGCAGAAAGTGTTATTCCTGAAGATGAAGTTGAAGTTGAAGAGTGTTCCAAATGGATGTTATGCTTCTTCATTGCTACTTCCAAGGCTTCCATTTTCTTAAAGCATTTGGATTCTAAGTGGCCATCTTGATTACAAAAGTGGAAATGTCTATCAGTCTTCTTCCATTTGTTTTTATTTGCCTTATCATTTTGTTGAAGTGATTTTTCATTTTGAGGCTGAAATTGCTTAGGACACTTGTTTGGTTTAGAACCATTCTTTTTAGGATATAGCTTCTTAGGATTCTTTGAATTTGGTTGCTGCTGGGTGGCTAAGGCTTTCTTAGAAGAGTTTCCAAGATTAAGAAGACCAAGGTGTAAGAGTTTTTCCTGTTCTCTTATTAAAGAATCACAAAAGGAATCAAAGGAAGGGGACTTGTAGGCTTGTCCTTGAGAAATGAAGGCTTCGCTTGTAGATTGGAAGATGGAAACAAACACAGAGTAGGCTGGTCCCAGCTTAGTAAGAATGGAATAGATAACGTTACCATGTTCTTTCTTAACCTTAACACCTTCCAAGAAAAGTCTAAGGGTCTTGAACTTGGACAGAAAATCTTCAATGGAAAAAAATTTATTGGGGTCCAATGTAAAAAGCTCATTTTCGAGTTGATGGGCTCTAAGTTCATTTTTAACTCCAAAAACTCTAGTGATCTGTTTCATTGCTTCATCAGGAGTATCAAGTTCTGCGATATCGAATCTAAGGTATGGAGAAATAGACATCCTTATCAACCCACGTGCTTGATATTGCCTATTTTCCCATTTGGCTACCTTATCTTCATCTTTCAGTTTGGTTTCTTGGCCTGAGTCTATTCTGTAAACACCTTTACTTCTAAGTAAATCCACAATGTAGGACCACCATTGGAATTAGTTGGTGTTGTCAAGAATAATTTAGCATGGAATTTCTATTTTAATAGAACCTGAAGCTTTAGATGCTGAAAATAAGTGTTCCAATAGAAAGATCTCAAAAAATTAGGCTGGTTCAAAAAAAACGACTCTGAAAACGGCTTCCGGATGAAGAAGTTATGGCTTTTTGAAGAAAAGTTATTGAAGATGCCGATGAAGTGCGGGAATGTGCAGAAATGAATGATAATGTTATATTAAAAAAAATCCGCCCCCTTTCCAAACTTAATCTAATTAGCTCAACAAAAAGAAGACTTGAACTCAAGACCTCTACTCTCATAAAGTAGCTTTGGACCAAGTGAGCTAGATTAAAAGGTTAACAATTTTTGGAAAAGAGGAAGGGTTTTTTTTCTTTCTTTTTTTTTTAGTCACTGAAGCTTTGGGCTACGTGCTTAGTTGAGAAAGCTATTTTTCCCTACAAAATAAAAAACACAAAACCCAACACAGACATCCAAAAAAAAACAAAGCTTACGGCTTGAAGTTAGCTTTAGCCAGAAACTAAATATTTTCGTCAATGTTTCTGATTTTCCAAGATCACACTAAGGCGCAGCGGGAAAGAGCATATGCATGAGAAAAATCCTTCCTTGACGTTTCTGATTTGCCTAGATCGCATAGAATCACGGGGCAAAGAGCATATGCATAAATGAGAGGTATAGATCCGGTATTAAAAAAGAAAAAAGCAAAGAGATAAATAAACCGAAATATATAGAGAGAAAATAACTAGAAACTTCAAATAAACATTGTATACCTCTAGATCTTAAAAATGACGTATCTAGGGCTACCAGAAACCTTTTCACGTGAAAGGAAAGGGGTTCCTCACTGGAATAGATGCTCCTAACACAATAAAATAGTCCTCTCAGCCTGAAAGAAGTCAGAAATAGTAGACCTAGGAAACGACAGTCAGATGCAGTTCTACCGACTTTAGATTTGGATCACCAACGGATACGGCCCTCAAATAGCTCTAATACCATGTAGGAATTTACAGGGTAAGTTCCTCAGATAGAACACCAAAGGACACTACTCACAAATAGATCACAAATCAATACACCAGTATTGTTGACGTGGTTAAAACCCTCAAAGAGGGAAACAGTCCACGGCCTGAGCCAACATGGCCTCTTCAGGCAATTTATTAATAAAAGAATGAAAATTTACAGAAGCTTCTCTCATGAACGGTTACCCTACAAATGACCCTCCATGCTCTTTAAATAGAGATCATGGACCAATCAGGTGTTAAGCCATGGATCAAGTGTCGGTAATACTAAGGAGAGAATGAACCGTCGGATCACTACATATCTTAACCGTTGGATTGTAAGTTACAAAGGTACATAGTAAAGAAACGCACTTTACCTAACTCTACACTAGACCAAGTTATACTTAATTATTTCCTATGTGTCGGAATATCCTAACATAATATGGCCAGAACCCAAGCACGGTTCACAACAGAACTGGATACAGCCTAGGAGGAACGAGACGAAGCAGTTGCTGGCCCCAAAGTCTCTAAGTCCCCACGAACACCGTGACCCCAAACGCTCAAGAAGACTATGGGACTAGTCATGGCATCGCCACGATTCAGTAAAATACCAATGGCCGACAAAGGAAAGGCAGTCACTATAGATATAGAAGAGGAGGAGGACGACTTCCAAGACATGATCGAGCTGATAGAAACACAGGATGAGGACAAAGAGGATGATTTCGGAATGCCGGTGCTCCCACCATATCTCCCTCCATGGAATGGAAAGGCCAAGGTACCAAAGGACTTGGACGTGACCAAAAGCACTCTTCATACCCCGCAACTTCCAGATGAGATCAGATTCGAGGGTTTACCGCTGGGACGAGTATAGAATGTCAAGTTTGAGGATTGGGATCTAGGGTACAACGAGAAATTCCCCAACTTGGCCACAGAGAACTTACTGCAGCGGAAATGGCTACTAGGAGTGGAGAGGGCAGGCATTCTCAATCTCTGATGGATACCTCACTATCACCGCACAACCATCACTAGTTTTGTTATCCGCCAGTTACTCTGTCTGCTACATGAGGGGTACCTCTGGTTAGAAGAGCCGATTCCCATCACATCTGACCTCATACACTGCATTACCCATCTGTCGTTTAAAGGGAACGATCCCACAAATATAGCCAGAACCAGTACTAAGCTAAGTCTTGTGGACACAATGAAGGTGAAATACAAGTTGGAAAAGTGGAAGTGAGGGTATGTCATAGCAAGCATTAAGAATAGAGGGGTGCGAGTTGCTACCCAGCTATTGGCTTGTAAGATCATGAGGAAATGTCTTGCGGATGAGGTACCTGCCCTTGCCATTGCGCTTGTAGAGTAGTGTGCAGAAGGGGTTTAGTTCAGCTGGTCGTAGTTCTTATGTAACAAATTTTTGACAAATTGCAAGGATGCACAAGAGAAAGGTAAGACTTTCCATTATGCATGGCTGCTCCTATCTATCCTTCTAGTCACAGGCGAACTACCATAGGGTAGCCAATTTCACAGTCTTGAGAAGAACCTCCCAGAAGTAGCAAGGTATAGTTCGCTCTGGGCGACAAAGGATGCCGCGAGGGTTCGGAAAATCAAGATATTCAGGACGTTCATGGAAGCAAGTATTCAGACGTGGATTGCGCATAGACCATGGTTATCCCCTACATTCTACAACACTTTGAAAAGTACAACCGAATTCAAAGTAGACATGCATAATGTCTATCTTAGGGCGCAGAAGGATCCACATCAGGCTTGGGTGAAACTTCCATTCATCACCATAGACGACGCTATTTATGACGTAATGGCAGCTTGGCCTCCAGAATGGCGTGCCCCAGACCTAGCCATCGTAGCCAAACTGACCGCACAATAGTGAAAGAAGGAACTCCAGGCGTGCCTCCAACAGTTGGCGGAAAGCAAACGAAAGGATCAGAAGCCAGCATCACCGCAGGAGGTGACTAAGGAAATCACCACCGAAGGAGGGTGGGTGAATTAGGAAATATCTTTGGAGCACGATACGCAGTAGGAACCTGACGCACAGAAATGCACAGAATCGGCCCAAGCTAAGAGGCCACGTATCACAGAGTCGCCCTAAATGCGAAAAAAGTCGAAAATCGCCAAGGCGTTGGACAAAGAAATTCAGGACAGCCATGAAACCACACACGAGACCATTCCAGGAGCCATAAAAGAGCTGATGACCGAGCAGACGTCTGTGTTGGGGGAGCTCAAGGCGTAGTTATAGGCCTTACAGGTGCGCATCCCGGGAATGACGATACCGAATCCAGTCAGTGACACAGCGGAAGTCGAGCGGATGGTACACGGCCATACGCTACACACTCTAATGTTTCCAATATCAGAGGCCGAAGGTGATGCACACAGTTGTGGGTTGAACTTGGCCGTTGTTACTCATGAAACCCTCTACCAATTGCAGGATGCAGTAATCATGGAGCTTCGGGCCCGAGATGGCCACGCCCTCCAAATAGTGTCGGAACACAAGGAAAATGTGGAGCAGGCCAACCGCCAGCGCGTTGAGTTAGTCGCATACAACCAGGAAGTCGCACAGGCCGTAGCTGAAGCCTACCACAAGGTGCCCGAATTGGCTGTCCCAACGGAACTCCCAGTCCCCAAAAAGATTTAGCATATGGCTGAAGGATTTTGCACGTCCTAAGAAGAAGCTGCGAGAGCTCAGTGGGACTTGAATCTACAAATTACGAAGCTCCGATTGAAGGCACAGTCGCACACGCCCTCGGAAGTTCACAAGCAGTGGCATGAAGAAATACAAACAGGGTTCGAAAGGATGTAGCATGCTATCTGTTACACTAAAATTTGTCACCATGACTATTTGCAGTCAGTATGGCTCCATCAATAGTCATACTGTCCTCCTTGGCAAGTCTTATACCTCTGCTCCTCATGTCAAACTCCAAGAAAGAGAGAAAGTCTTTAAAAATCAATATAACTCTAGTTACGCAGTTTCTCTTACCTTTACCTGCATGTACGCACCTCATGTTCATAACACCTGCGTACTTGTACGCTCTGTCTGTAAAGGGGTGGGTGCGTACTCCTGTAAAGGTCAAAAGGCGCAAGTTTTACTTCAAAAAACTTACTTGTGGTCGATTCTAGAGCATTCTAGAAGATGGTTTGACGTGGATTGAGTGCCTCTAGATGGTTCATGCATCCCAATGAAAGAGGAACTTATCCCATGAAGAGGGGAGCTATCCCTTTGAAAGAGGGGCTTATCCCATTGATGGTGGACCTGATTAACTTCCTCCAAAGCACTATAAATACAGGCATTGGGCCAGAGGGAGGGGAGGTTGAAAGCTGAACATTCCTAAGGGTAGATGTTTCTGAAATTAGGACTCTCTTTTAGAGCTTGAGAGGAGAGATTCCAATCCTTTCTTAGCTTCATTTGGAAGTGGGTGAGCTGATCAAAGTAAAGGAGAACTCTTGCCAGACCCTGGGAGGGACCTGCACAACGCCAAGGCACTGGTTGCAATGGTTTCTTTTGTTTCCAATTAATACAATTAAGTTCATTTTTCTCAACAAGTTGTTATATATAATTTGTTTCATAAACTCCTTGGTCTTTATGATGAATATGTTTTATTATATGAGTTATTCAGGTGCTATGTAATCGTTTGCTTGTTAGTGAATGCAGGCTTCAAGGAGAAGGAGCTCATCTAGATCAGAGAGGCTGGACTGCTACAAATAGCGTTGGACTAAAGGTAAGCCTTAAACACCTCGTTGCTTTTATTTTAAATGCATATTTAGGGAAAGATAGTGCTTGATTGTTTTGTTTGTCACTAGAAAGCCTTAGCTTCTAGGGAGGTCGGTTTTGTCTGCAAAATTGACTCTTTCCGCATGACAAAATGGCGACTCCGCTGGGGAATCCATGGATTTGATTGATTTCTCTTTTGATTGATACTTTGATTTGAGAAACTCTGATTTCTTTCTAGTTTTTGACTGATTGACTGTGAATTTGGGTGGAATAGCTTAGGGTTGAGTTAGTTTTTATTTTTCTTGATTTTGAGAGCAGTACGCACCCTCTGCGTTAAGCATAGTGCATACCTGTACGCACTTATGCTTTGTACACAGAGCGTGGCCGCACCTGTGCAAACAGGCTGCCTGCGTACCTTGTCCAAAGTTTAGAAAATTTCAATTGTTTCCTTTTTTCCTATTAGATTTTATTTATAGCTTGTTTATTGCTGCCCAGATCCACTGTTTACCTGTCAAAAGTTTTCATCTAAGCTTGTTTCATTAGCATCAAGGGTTTTAGTGAAGTTCATAGAAATTCTAGCCCTAGGTTTGATTTTTTCATTGGTCTTGTAGTGACTTTGGCTTTAGAAGTTGTAAAAACCTTGGATATCCCTAGTCTTTTTAGTCTTCTTAGGAGTCGGACCTTTCGTAAAATCCACCTTTGTGAGAAACCTACCGTTGTGTTGTCTCTTTGCGGAATTTCGAGAAGGCTTGTCTGTTAAGTTGTGAATTTCATTCTTAAGAAAAAGAACAAGAACTTTTTGTTTTGTTTTTGACTAGTTTATGATTCTGAATGAATTAGTCCTTGGTTGAATTGTAACTGAGTAAAACATCCTGGAATTATATTTTGTAAGCTTTTACCTCATTATATTTTCTTTTAGGTAAATTTCTCTTAGATTTTCTTTTAGGTAGATTTCTCTTAGATTTTCGCAGATCTTAAACTTGATTTGATTTTCATAGATCTTAAAATTGATTTTTGTTAAGTAGGTTTACATGCTTTGTTAAAATAGGAAAAAATACAAAATCTCTTTTGAGGAAAGTTTGTTTTAGTAGCATTTGAAGTCTTTGAAAAGAGAAAGGAAGTTTTCATGAAATAATTAGTGGTCATGTGTTGTGTGCTTTGGAAAAGATAAAGAGATTGTTTCTTTGATTTTCATTGCCAAGAAAGTTGTCTTTATAAATTTTGCATTCTCCAACTCTCTTAGCTAAGGAATTCATTGAAAAGGAAAGATTGTTTTGTTTCATCCTAGGTGCATCTTTTTAGTGGATTTGAGTCGAGTCTACACACCATCAGTTTCATCTCCGCTACCTTTTGTCCTAAAGAAAAGCCATAAAAATTAACGCTTAAAGTAAAATCAACTTAGTAACTTTTTATTTACTAGGGCTCTGATACACCAATATAGATCAGGCTAGTGTCTTGGAGTAGGAGAGTAATTAACTCTCCAAGACAGTAAAACCAAACAAGTAGCTTATCTTGTGGTAGGATAAATCCAACTGTTACATTTATGCTCTGGGAAAGCTCCTCTTAAAGGAGAAGCACGAGATCGTGTCCGAACCAGTGAGGGAATCAATCCTCCTTCATTGGGAACGACGCCAGATATGCACGTACTACAAACGGTAAACCTCGGATTAACCATTGTCGAGGAGCCTGGGGTCACTTGTCGGTAAACCTTGGATTATTGTCAAGGAGCCGGCAAGGGGATTGAGCTTGTTACTCTGCCCTTGCGTGCTATCGGATCGTAGACTGTTCCCCCAGGTATATTTGTTGCTGTTGGTGACCTTAGTGACTATTATCTTTAGGATTCTTCCTAAGGTGACGGTGGAGGGAAGATCCCACTGTACCTGGAGCAGACGTCGGCTAGACTCACTTGGATTTTCTGGGGGGTTCACTTCACTCGAGACGGTTAAAGTGGAGGAACTTGGTCCAGTCTATTCATTAAGCAGGTTGCCGGGGTAACTGTTCCACCCGCCACTTCTGTACTGAATTCGCGATGTTGGATTTCATCACCAACTAGTGTTTTCGGTCCGGAAGGTTACTGTTTGTGTGTGGTTTGACGCCCTAGATTCTTTAGGCGTGTGATTCGAATTTGTTTGGTTCTTTAGAGACTTTAGGCAGTTTGCTTTGAGATTTTACTTTGTTTGCGTGTGCAGTAGTTAAAAGTTTTTAGCTGTGGCTGAATTACCAAGACAGTCCCGTAGACTTCGGGGCCAGTCTCCTGAGGTTGTAACCGTGGCTGATTTGTTGAGGAAGTCCCGTAGACTTCGGGGCCAACCTCCTGAAGAAGTCCCGGGCCATTACGAAGGTTTGAAAGTCCTTGTAACTCCTAGTGGCAGTAAAGTAGGGTCACCTGAAGAAGGAGAGTCTTCGTTGGTTGTTCATCCTGATTACCAAACTCTAGAAACAGGTTATAATCCTGAAGCTGTTTCGGTTTCCGAACTTGCTGGTAGTTTTTCATCTACTAGTGATATAGGCGAAGAACCTGAGATATCTGAACCTGTTACTCCAACATCGGGGTTAGTCTCTCCAACTTCTAGTGCTCCTAATTCACCTAGGGTAGAAAGAGTCATCACCGAAAATCTTCCTTCTGGTTTGATAGCTATTGAAGAACTTGCTCCAGAAGAAGAAATAGGCATCCCTATCCCTGAAAATCAACCTACTATTGATCTAAGGGAGCGTGAATCCATTTTTTACAGTCCACCTAGAAGTACTACTTGGTATCTTTCTTTAACTAATTATTTGGACAACTCAGTGTCAAGTTTTTCACCACCTCGTGTTTCTTATCCACCTAGGGGTATTTATACTCCCGTAAATATGTCAGGTCAGTCGTCCATGTTTACTCAATCGCCTGAATCTTTTTTGTACGGCGGTCCTTCTGTTCCTGCTGGGTATCAGTCTCTTTCTGGTACTTTTTCGGGAGCATCTCCTCAACCCATTGAACAAAGGATATTCACTGGAAGCAATGGTGCAAAGCCGTTGAGTGTAGAAGACATTCTTATGATGTCAGGTTCTATTCCCGCTTCTCAACCTCAAGGTGGCCAGTTACCGCCTGGGGGGCAGCCTCAATTAACGCCTGGGGGGCAACCTCAAGGACAGTACGTGCCTACGGTACATTACATTCCTCAAGGTCAACCCCAGACTCAATATGTACCCCAAGGTCAACCCCAGTATCAATTTATACCTCAAGGTCAACCCCAGTATCAGTACATGCCTCAAGGGTATCTACCCCAAGGTCAGTACTCGAGTCAAGGTTTCCAACCACCCCAAGGTCAATCTTATGTTCAAGGTACGGGAAATGTACCTTTCAATTATCAATCCTACCCTCAACCCGGTTATGGATCTCAATATCCTCAACCTGTTATGGGTCAATACCCCGGAATGAACATAGTGTGGGATCCATCGCAAGTTCAACAGGTGTTGCAGCCAAGTGTACAGTTGTCATCTCAAACTGGACAACCCTTAGTTTCTGGTTCACCCCAGCAACCAGTCCAGTCTAATATTCAAACTTCTGTACCTTCGGTAGTTTCTCAGTCTGGGCCTATTTCGCCTCGTACTCCATCTCAAACGACTGCTGCAACTGCCGCAACATCTGTTCCATCTACCCCACTTACTTCTGGAGTATCGACAGCTCCGGTTTCTACTGTCCCTGTATCTACTCCTCAGACATCTTTACCATCGTCTGGATCCACGATTCAAACTACGGTTCAGATGCCTGTAGGACAACCTGGTTTAAGTACGGTTGTCACAAGTCAACCACAATTCACTTATCAACCGTACCAGGGACAGTACCAATTCGGTCCTGCTGTCCAGCAGCCAGTTTACCAGTATCAACCGTATCCTGGGTACACTTATCAACAACCACAACAACCCCAGTACGGTCCGGTTAATCCTGGTTTTCCAGGAGGATACAATATCCCGAACGCGATTCCTATTCCTAGTTATCCTGGATATCCTCCTCCTGGGGCTGGTATAGTGACCCAGAGTTTTAGGGATCCTAATCGGCAGCTACCGTTTATCGCAACTTTGGATTTACCAGACTTGTCGCGCCTAACGAACGATCCAATTAATTATCTTCCGTTTTGGCCGCCAATGCCGAATAAGTTGCCCAGTGACATTCCCAAGTTCGAGGGTAAGTCTGGAGAGGACCCGTCGAATCATGTGATGACTTACCACCTCTGGTGTGCCTCTAATTCCATCTCGGATGATTCGATCCGCTTACGTCTTTTCCAGCGCACTCTCATTGGTCTTGCGGCCAAGTGGTACATTGAGTTACCACGGGCCTCTTTTTATAATTTTAGCCAGTTAGCTACCTCGTTTTTAACTCATTTTCAGTTGCCGGTCAGATATGATAATGGCACGGAGTTACTAACTTCATTAAAGCAATCGACGTCCACTTATATTTCCGATCATATTCATGAATGGAGACGTCGAAGGCGGTTAGTGAAAGTTTTTATCCCGGACCAGATCTTAGCTGAATGGTTTGTTAAATCATTGTTACCGAAGATTACTGAAGACGTAGCTAAGGCCGGAGTAGTTACTGAGGAGCAAGTGATTGCTCAAGCGCAGTACCTTGACTTAGTTTATACTCAGTCAGGTACGTTACACGAAAAGATCCCAGATCTTCCAAAGTCAAATCAAATCGCTGCTGCTCCTTCGGGTCTCATGCTGCTGATGGCATGATTGGTACGGTGAACACTAAAAGCAAGAAGAAATCCTCAAAGAATTCTTCTCCTATTATAACCTTACCAGACTCCCCGACAGGAGATTCTTCTGCTGAACTCTCCGCCGATATTCACGCTGTAGAGTCATCTACGGCTAAATCAAAATCCGGTGGGAAGAAGAAAGGGAAGAAGAAGAATAAAGCAGACAAAACTCCAAAGGAGAAAACTGAAAAGGCGGAATCCAATGATGAAAAGCGCAAGCCTCGTTATCCATGTCTTATTTGTGAAGAAGAACACTTTACAAGAGACTGCCCTCATCGAGCAGAGGTTGCGAAGATCGTCAAAGGTTCCCAAATTCCTGCTGTCTTGAAGGATCCATTTCCAAAAGATAGCAAAATGATAGGTTCTTCCTCGAGTGCCACATGAAGAACCCATATTGATGATGTCCCATGTAAGGATTGCGACTCGATCGCAAGATTATGGTAGTAAAAGTCCTGTTGATGGCAAAGAAGCAGAATCTTCTCATTCTAATCCATCAACCTCAGCTCCCGGTTCCGATCCACTACAGATCGAGAAACCTAACCCAGACTTAGTAATCAAACCGCCCGCCAAGGGTGTACTTCGAAGGTCTGCTTTCAATCCACATGCGAGAGCGGCCCAGAATTACAACATTGTTGAGGACTTAGCTGTTTCACCCTCAGCAATGTCGGCTTTGGAAGTGCTGCAATCATGCCCAGCACAACGCAAATTACTTTTGTCGGCTATAGGAGCTGTTGATGTTCAGGACCCGAACCTAATAATCTTTGATCTAGAAAATAGTACACCGCGTTTGCCTCATCAAATGGCTTTCCAGATCCCAGTGATAGTAAAAAACAGGCCTATTCATCGGACTGTAATTGATGAGGGAGCTTCAACGTGTATTATGTCGATACAGTGTTGGAGATCGCTTGGTTCTCCTTCACTAAATCAATCCCCGACAATTCTTAAGGCCTTTGATGGCCGTGGGTTTCATCCTTTTGGCATTCTACAGGATTTGCCTATAGGGGTTGAAGGAAAAACCGTTAGTCTAGATGTGGAGGTGGTTGATGCCCCTCTAGACTACAACCTTCTCTTGGGTCGAAGTTGGACTTACGCTATGACAGCGGTCGTTTCATCGGTCTTTCGAGTAATAAAGTTTCCACATAATGGAAAGATCGTAACAATAGACCAGCTGGCTTACTTTTCATCCGACCCAACCTCTTCAGAGAGTATTCAGCATGTCGGTAAAACGACTATCCCATATAAGGATGTTGGAGTAGGATTAGTTAAAGATGCCGGTTTACTGGGAACTTTTCCTTTTCCTCCACTCAACGCATCATCTTCATTTGCAACCATTCATATGATTACATCAGACACTATTTATTATGACGATCCTTGGATCGTTCCTTCTGAATCTGAAATAGACTCATTTGGTAATTCTATGCCGTTGAGTCCATATGAAATTGCCTATGAAGCCGTGCAGTCTTTTACCGACCCGTGTTCAACCAAAATCGACCAAATGAATGTGGTCCGTGAGGAATCACTTTTCACATCAACCTCGGAGTTAATAGCGTTTCCCGAAGTTGTGTCATCTGACGAGCAACTTCGTGAAGTCCTGTGTATAGATGATTTACCATGGGACGATCTCCATCATAGATCTTCGTTTTTACCTGAGGATGATCGTTTTGAAAATGATTTCTCATCATCAGCTGAATATGTCAAGGAAGCTCAGAATCCCATGAAACATCCTGATTCAGAGCTGAATTTGGGAACATCTCTCGAACTATTCCCATTGACATTTCAGTTAAGCCCGGAATTGTTGAAAACATTCATATAGGTGCCTCGTGTACAGATGACGAAATTCAGACATACAAGGCCCTATTTCAAGAATTCCGCGACGTGTTTGCCTGGTCCTATGAGGAAATGCCAGGAATTGATCCCGCGATTGTTGTTCATGAGATCAAGACTTACCTGGACGCTAAACCCGTCCGGCAACGTTTGCGTCAGATTCACCCACGAAAAGCTGCTGCAATTAAAGCAGAAGTTGAAAAACTGTTGAAAGCAGGTTTCATTTATCCGATCCCGTTAACGGATTGGGTATCGAATATTGTTCTGGTTAACAAAAAACAGGGAACAATAAGAATATGCATCGATTATAGGGACATTAATCGAGCTTGTCCAAAGGACAACTACCCAACACCCTATATCGATCAAATCATTGATGATTGTGCCGGCAGCGAAATATTTTCCTTTATGGACGGTTTTTCCGGTTACAATCAAATCAATATTCTACCTGCCGATCAACCAAAAACGGCTTTCATTTGTCCATGGGGGACATTTGCTTATTGCAAATTACCTTTTGGGCTAAAGAATGCCGGAGCAACTTTTCAAAGGGCGATGTCTTATGCGTTTCATGACATCAAACACATTGTGCAACCGTATCTCGATGATTTGCCTGCTCATTCATTACATCGAGCTGATCACCTTGTCCATTTACGAGCAATCTTCATGAGGTGTAGGCATTATCGTATTCGGTTGAACCCACACAAATGTGTCTTCTGTATAGAAGTGGGACGATTGCTGGGATTTGTAGTTTCGAAAGCCGGCATTCGCGTCGATCCCTCGAAGGTAGAAGCTATCATCAAATTGCCTCCTCCTTCGAGTCTTCGCCAACTCCAAAGTTTGCAGGGGAAAGCAAACTTTTTACGACGATTCATTCCTAACTACGCCGAGGTTACAAAGGGTTTTACACGGTTGTTGAAACAGAACGCTCAATTCTCTTGGGATGAGATAGCTCAGAAATCTTTTGATGCACTCAAACACGCGTTGACCCATGCACCGTTGTTGCATCCTCCCAACTACAACCAGGATTACTTTTTGTACCTCGCCGCCTCCCATTCCACCATTGGAATGGTCTTAGTTCAGGAAGATGAATTCGGAACGGAACATGTGATATATTACCTTAGTCGAACGTTAAATCCTACTGAGCTAAAATACTCACATGTGGAGAAATTGGCATTGGCAGCCGTTCAAGCTGTCCAACGTTTTCGTCACTACATTTTACTCCGTAAAACTACAGTCATTTCGGATTGCAACCCTATGATCTACATTTTGACTAAACAATTGCTAGGGGGCAAGTACTCTAAATGGATTGTTATCCTGCAGGAGTTCGACTTGGAGTTTGAGAAATCTAAGTCTAAGAAATCTTTAGTTTTTGCAGAGTTAATGTGTGACTTCCCGCGTGCTGACACGGAAACTGTGGCAGAGGAGCCCATTGCGGACGAATCTTTGTTTCTAATCAGCACTTTAGATCCGTGGTATGGGGATATCATCGTCTATCTCCAGACCCAATCCTTTCGGCCCGAAGCTTCAAAGTCGGAACGTCGGAAAATTCGATTCCAGTCCCAACAATACAAAATTATTGGAGATACTCTTTATCGCCGTGGGGCGGACTCTATTTTTCGACGTTGTTAACTCACGAAGAGGCTGAAAGGGTTCTAAATGACTGTCACTCTGGAGCGTGTGGCGGTCATATGTCTGGGTATGCCACAGCCCAAAAGATATTGCGCGCTGGCTACTTCTGGCCGTCCTTGTTTAAAGATTGTATTACTGCGGTCCGAAAATGCCACAACTGTCAAGTGTTTGATCGAAAGATGCGCGCTCCACCTGCTCCTCTCCACCCTATAATTGTCGTTGGTCCTTTTGCCAAATGGGGTATCGATTTTATTACATGTAACCCTCACTCGGCCGGGGGGCATGCGTATATCATCCTTGCGGTAGATTATTTTACTAAGTGGGCCGAGGCGATGCCTACATTCGAGGCAGACGGCAAGACAGCTGCAATTTTCGTATTCAATCACATAATTGCTAGGTTTGGTGTCCCACAAGCGATAATCACTGACCATGGGCGCCATTTTCGAAACGTTATGATGACAGAACTTACAGGCCAGCTTGGTTTGCGTCACGATAGTTCAACTCCTTATTATCCACAAGCAAATGGTCTGGTTGAGTCCATCAACAAAGTTTTAGTTATCATGATCCGACGAATCATTGGTATTCATCGGTCGAATTGGCACAACATGTTATTTTCAGCGCTTTGGGCGTACCGAACCTCAGTGAAAACATCAACAGGGTTCACTCCTTTCCAACTAGTTTATGGTTTGGAAGCTGTGCTACCCATTGAATGCGAAATCCCGTCACTGCAAATGGCCATCGAGTTACTTCCAGCTACTTCCGAAGAGGAGAAGCGTTTATTATACTTAGCTCAATTAGATGAGAATCGACGTGATGCTGCATTGGCGATCGAGACTCACGCAAAACGTATGAAAGCTCAGTATGATCGAAATGTGACCCCTCGAAATTTTTCGGAAGGAGACCTAGTGTTATTATATGATCAAGCTAATGATAAATTAGGTGCTGGAAAATTCGTTCCTATGTGGCATGGGCCCTATATTGTCAAGCGAAAGCTAGCAAAAGGGGCCTATGAGCTGGTAGACTTTGACGGGGACTCTTTGGGTAAACCCAGAAATGGACTTTACCTAAAGAGGTATTATGCTTAAAAGATGGGTATGGAGATTTTTAGTTAGGTTAGTTTTTCTTTCTAGCTGGTGTGTTTGTTAGTTTAGACAGTGTGCTTAGCTTAGAAAGTGTGTTTTCGTCGTTATTCTGGCTTATCTTGGTTTTACTCTTGATGATGCAGATGTCGATGCCTCTCCAAACATACATTGGTTTTGCTGATGGTGCTTGTCGTAGTACACGGAATATCTCTTCCGCAGCTTGGGTTATCTATTCGCCCTCTGACGAGTTAGTTTCTATGCATGGGGTAAGCCTCGGTCAAACAACAAACAACATTGCAGAATACAGTGCAGTGATTGAGTTATTGTCTGAATCTATTTCATTTGGGATTCGGAGTTTGATAGTGAGGTTAGATTCTGAACTCGTTGTATTACAGCTTAATAGAGTGTATGCCATTAGAAATCCAGTGTTATTAAGGTTATTTTTGAGAGTGCGTCTCTTGGAACGTGAGTTTGATTACATTGAATATCAACATATTCCAAGGTCTTTAAATACATTAGCAGATGCAATTGCTTCTCGAATGTTAAATAGACATTTGCAATAATCATACATGTAAATTTAAAACCATTCCATAACATGATTTACAAGATAAGCCGGTAATAATGATATATATAGATAGGAGTGTGTCAAAAAATACATCGTCTTCGATCATAGGTTGAAAAACACCTTATGATCGACAAAAATGATAAGTACAAAAAACCAAAATGTCACATGTGTCTACAAAACGACCATCCAATCACTGGTGATGATCTCTATATGACACCACTGCACGGGCCACCCTACACAAGAACCTCCTAAAAGGTCCTGGGACCCCGACTACATAGCGCTGAAGCCTGATAGGAATATCATCTATGGTAGTCTCCGGTATATCTGCTGTAAGACGCTCTAGGTCATGTTCCAACTCAGCTAAAGTCTCTGTGGCCTCGTCCTGTGGGGCCGGTGCCGCTGCAACTGGTAGTCTCCTCTCGAAAGGCCGGAGATTGGCTGGACGACGTGGGCCTACATCTGCATTTTGAAAATTATTACTATCAGTTTTGAGACGATATAAAAACAAAAAAATAGATAGTTTAAAAACTTGTGGAAAATGAAGTTACCTGTATCATCCCATTGTTCTCCCGGTGGAAGAACCATGTCCGGATCTCCACGAAAATCAACTCCGGCATAAGGAAAATCCTGTATAGAAAAGACCTGGTCCTCTAACCAGTGAAAGTACTCCGGAGTAAATCGAACAACCTCCGTTCCCTCATCAGGATGACGGGCCATAACCGCAACCCATCGCATCAATTTGGGCTCTCGAGGAAGCCCAACACCAACAGTGAGCTGCTGTGGGATCAGCATCAGAACCCTCTCTAAGCCAAAACTCACAACTAAAGGCCCATAACCAAAAGTCTTCAGCTGTCCGTTTTTGGCTCTAGTCAGTTGGCCTTTTACATTGGCCAACACAGCATCACACCAGTTGAAAATGGTACCTCGATAGCAATCAATCGCCATCCGCATCTGGGATCCAGTGGCAATGTGTAAAGCGGCAGCCCCGCAAAGTCTGGTAACTGTAAAGGCAATCACCATAAGTTCAGGACGGGATATAGTTTTGATCTCTATCCCCTTCTCCTGAGTCTGAGTGTTACACCACTCTAATCGGAGACTAGCGATGGACTGGCCACCCGGCCTAGTCCCGAACAGAGTCAAGTGTTCACCTCTCTTGGGCAAACCAGTGAGAAAGTAGATATCTGCGGGCTCCATCTCGAGCTGGTGCCCTCCAATATAAAAACACTGGTCCTGAACGTTCCATCTTTCTACCAGCCACTCTAGAAATCTCACTTGGGCCCTCATGCCAGGTATGGCCCAGTATTTATAAAGGCCGCATGCCTTCAAAGCATCAATTGATGGTTGATGATTAATGGCGGCCAAATCAACATCTTTGTGCTCTCTCTCGCGCCAATCAAGCATGGTGAACAATCTACACACCAGAAAACATCCATTAGATTCCATGAAATCAAAAGTTTTTGGTCCAATTTGGAGAATTTGGGGTTTGAAAACTCTTTGCGCGGAGTACGCACCCCGCCTTTAGGAACAGAGCGTGGGTACGCAGGTTCCCTTAAGGCAAGGTGCGTACACCCGACATTTTCCCAACTAAGAAAATGTCGGGGTACGCGGGTCCCTAGTGTGGCACCTGCGTACCCCGAGAGGCGGTTCTTGAAACCCCAAAGCCTCTAAAAAATGAAATTAGGGGCCTAAAAAATAATTCTAAACGGATGAAAATGAAGAGGAGGATGTTGTAGAATACCTGAAAGAGACGGCGTTCGATTTCGACGGTCGGATTCTCCGCAATGTCCACGGGAAGTTTCTTGCCAAAAGCCCTTTTTCTCTCTTCAATAGTAAAATGGTAAAAATGAATTGGTAAAAGCCCTTTTTATAGGTTTTTTGGGTAAATAAATGGTAAATTTGTTTATTTTTCACCATGAAAAGGTATTTTTCAAAGTATTTTTATCTATCTTCAACAGGTATGAGTAATGTGTTGGTTTTTGTGCAGGATAAAGGATTTTCAGGGAAAATTGTCATTTTTTACAAACAAAAACATCAGAGTCATCTTTAAGCCCTTTTCTGACTCCTAAAACATGAAAAGATTGCCGAGCGTTTCTTTTACACTCTTTAAAATGGAATTAAAAGACGGTCCTCTTATAGCCCTTTTCTGATCGTAAAAACATGAAAAGATTACCAGATTTTTGTCGTTTCAAATTCGATATTAGAAATAAAACGACGTGTCTTTGATCGCTTTTTACTTTTCAGGTCAAAGACACTAATCATGAAAGTAGTCCTTGGTCGTAAAGATCAGGCGGTTCTCTCAAGTATTATTTTATACTTTTTCGGGCTTGGGAGACATAAATTTATGAAAAAGGTCAACCCTGGAGTCTTCTTAAGTTTTTCAGACTCTCTAAAATTGAAAAACGCCGAGTTTCTCCTATACTGGACTCGTTAAAATTTCACAGTAACGGACCTGTTCGATTACAAACAGGAACAGACCACTCCTTCTTAGGGTTCGAATCTAAACTAAGTTGCACTCATCTGAAGGATGAGCTTATAATCAAGCAAATGTTATCCTCCTCAAGCTTGTAAAAAATAAAGAGGTACTTGCCAAAAATGGCGGGGGAAAAGAGAGAAAAATGAGCCTATTTGTTATCCTTTGTCTCAGAAAAACCTTATCACCACTCTTGAACACGACACTTTTCATTCACCTGGGTTGGGAAATCCTTTGCCTAACAGTTGATCAAACCACATTGAAAATCTTCAACCGGTTTCTGGGTATTAACTTTGGGTCAATTTTCACCAAGCCATCTGTTGTGTCGTTATGTGTTCAAGAGGTCATTGCAAACAAACCATTCATCTGCAAAATACCTGTCATCCATCTTGACCATCCCTGAGTCAGTCCTTACAGCTACATTTCTTCAACTTGATCTATGATTTCGTGTTGTGGGCTTGCCTGCAACGGATTTCTTTCTATCGACATCAACACATTATCTAGAAAGATGATCTAGAAATCGTCAGTACCTTGAAAGCTGCATGCATCAATGGCAGGTTTCTCGCCTTTGACGAAAGTTTACATCATGATTGACTTTCGATCAAAGGATTCCATGACATGTTCGACACCAACACATCTACTCACATCTCATGGATTATACTGGGTACTTTGAGAACCATTGACATCACTGGTGGTTTCTCTCACACTTGTTAACAGTTTACATCATTCACTGGTAATCAAGTGGTTTCTACCATGCTCGACATCAACTCATTTATTCGCATGGATAGAATCGTACTATTTCGGGAAGCAGAAATGAAGACCCTGGATCTAGTTTCCGCCATCTGGGCTGCGAGGAGTTTTGTATTCATTATATAGTAGACTAATTATAAATAGATGGCTGCATCCATAGTGTGTCTACATGAGTCTATGATTATGATGTATTGCGAAATCATTCCTGTATCAGAGCAGTAGTTAGTTTGTTAGTTAAAGTTTTTTATCTGAGTATGGGAATGCCTACCTCAACGATGATATGATCTCATATATGTATTTTGTGTTGAATATTTGCAGGTTCCAACTGGGCTCTCCACAAGATAATCCTTGAAATGATAAAGTGCTTCACCCTTCCTAGATGATATGAAACCCTAATCTACTACAGGCTTCGCACTTTAGGGGGCAATCTATTACACTAAAATTTGTCACCATGACTATTTGTAGTTAGTATGGCTCCATCAATAGTCATACTGTCCTCCTTGGCAAGTCTTATACCTCTGCTCCTCATGTCAAACTCCAAGAAAGAGAGAAAGTCTTTAAAAATCAATATAACTCTGGTTACGCAGTTTCTCTTACCTTTACCTGCGTGTACGCACCTCATGTTCATAACACCTACGTACTCGTATGCTCTGTCTGTAAAGGGGTGGGTGCGTACTCCTGTAAAGGTCAAAAGGCGCAAGTTTTACTTCAAAAAACTTACTTGTGGTCGATTCTAGAGCATTCTAGAAGATGGTTTGACGTGGATTGAGCGCCTCCAGATGGTTCATGCATCCCAATGAAAGAGGAACTTATCCCATGAAGAGGGGAGCTATCCCTTTAAAAGAGGGGCTTATCCCATTGATGGTGGACCTGATTAACTTCCTCCAAAGCACTATAAATACAGGCATTGGGCCAGAGGGAGGGGAGGTTGAAAGTTGAACATTCCTAAGGGTACATGCTGCTAAAATTAGGACTCCCTTTTAGAGCTTGAGAGGAGAGATTCCAATCCTTTCTTAGCTTCATTTGGAAGTGGGTTAGCTGATCAAAGTAAAGGAGAACTCTTGCCGGACCCTGGGAGGGACCTGCACAACACCAAGGCACTGGTTGTAATGGTTTCTTTTGTTTCCAAATAATAAAATTAAGTTCATTTTTCTCAACAAGTTGTTATATATAATTTGTTTCATAAACTCCTTGGTCTTTATGATGAATATGTTTTATTATATGAGTTATTCAGGTGCTATGTAATCATTTTCTTGTTAGTGAATGCAGGCTTCAAGGAGAAGGAGCTCATCTGGATCAGAGAGGTTGGACTGCTACAAACAGCGTTGGACTAAAGGTAAGCCTTAAACACCTGGTTTCTTTTATTTTAAATGCATATTTAGGGAAAGATAGTGCTTGATTGTTTTGTTTGTCACTAGAAAGCCTTAGCTTCTAGGGAGGTCGGTTTTGTCCGCAAAATTGACTCTTTCCACATGACACTATCCAAGGTTGCTCAGCCTTGTTGGATCAATCACTAGTTACCCTTGTGTCTCTCCAGGAAGACCCAACGCTACAACAGGTAGAAACAGAAGCGTGAGAATTACAGCAGGCTTATGACCAAGTTCGAGGGATGGTCCAAACAGTCACCATCACGCAGCAGTTGGCCAAGATGAGGGAGGCCCAGGTATTCAAGGCACAATTGGACGCCACCCGGCAGAAGGAAGCTATGATAAAAGCACGCATCCAACCTTGACTTGATGAAGCTTTCGCGGTGTCCACCTCTATCGAGGGCAAGTTGGTGCACATGCAGGCCAAGTATGAAACCAGGCAGGCTGCGACGGATAATGACATATGAGTGGCGCACATGGAGCAGGTACAAAAGCTCGCATCAGAGTTTGGAGCAAGTCTAAGTGAAGACCAGATGTTGCTGAAGGACCTTCAGATGAAGATTAATGCGCCAACTGAGTGACTGAGGACGAGTCACCATGATTGTGTTGGGGGCCTGTTGGGTAGAGGATCCCCCGCGTAAGGGTTTTGGGTCTAAAGTCTGAAATTTTGGATAAGAGTAGGGTAAAGGCTCCGCAAAGTGCACGGAGCATGATAGATAATGGGTTGAGTCAAAGGGATTTCCACCCAAGAATAATGTAAAATAATAGGAGTTGAGTTAGCGTGACCATGAGTCGCGGACCATGGAAATGTATAAATAGAGCAAGGCTCTAAGGGTAGAAGTCAGTCTTATTTTGGATCTAAATGCATGGGTTATTGGAAGAAAGAGAAATTTTGAGTCTGTAAGTCCGATTCTGGGTTGGTGACAGGAGATAGAGGCTTCATAGCTATGTGCGTGGAGGCCTATTAGAGTATGCAGCTATGTGTGTGGACCCCTGTAGCTGCGTGCGCAGGGCGGAAGTGGAATGTACTGGATTGACCATATTAATAAGATAAGTGATTCTGGAGTATTGTGATCTGTGCTCATTCTGTTTTATGCATCTATTATGATCTCTATGTTATGATTATTAAAGTGAATCTATAACCTGCCTGGGTACGCACACTGGTTAATATTGCTAAATGTTTTCTTAAAGACCCTAAGAACTAGATCTGATCTGTAAGAAACTCCTTAATTGGTCGAAAGAATGCTTTGTTCCGAATCTGCTTAAGGGTTAAAGAGCAGTATAGAGTGGTGTGAAGCCACAGGGTTAATCATGAACTTTCCAAGTTCTCATCATGACATCCCTCCGGTGCAGAAACCTGGTTCCAACCCCCCCCCTGCTACCTTGGGTGAGACCTCAGTCCATGCTCCGCGGACTGTTGCCAAAAGGGAAGGTAGCATGGGTTTTGTTTGGCTAAATAACTCTTCCGAACCTGGGTCAGCCCCCAATAAGCCAACATTAGGATACCATAAACCAAAGTCCTGAGTTCCTTGAATATATTTGAAAATTCTTTTGACTACCTGAAGGTGTGATTCCTTTGGATTTGCTTGGAATCTTCCAACTATTCCTACTGCATGCATAATGTCAGGTTGGGTACCCGTTAGAGAAAGCAGAATGCCAATCATGGATATGTAAGTTGGTTGATGTACTACTGTTGATTCATCATTTGAGCTGAGACTGCATCCTGTTACCATTGGGGTACGTACCGTTTAGAATCTTCCATTCCGTATTTTTTCAAGATTTGTTTGAGATATTTGGTTTGTGAAAGAAAAATACCATCTTTATTTTGTTGAAGTTGTAGACAAAGAAAATAGGTAAGTTCACCAAGAAAGGACATTTCAAAGTCTTTCTGCATTACTAAGGAAAATTTCCGACTCATGGATTCTTCATTACTACCAAAAATGATATCATCAACATAAACAATAATAATTAGCAATTTATCAGTTTCAATCTTTGTATATAGATTGCTATCTGTTGAACCTTTTGTAAAACCTTGCTGGTGTAGATATTTGTCAAGACTGTAATACCAGGCCCTCGGAGCCTGTTTTAGACCATAGAGGGCTTTTTGAGTCTGTATACATGTTTTGCATCATTTCCAAGAATGAATCCTTCTGGTTGTTCAATATAAACTTCTTCTTCTAAATCTCCATTCAGGAAGGCTAATTTTACATCCATGCTTCATTCACATTTTGAGGTTCGGTGGAGGATAGTAATGCTAGATAGCTTGAGGTCCCTGTAATAGTTCTTCGTGTCTGTACACCTACCTCTTTTTCCCCTAAAATTTCATTTTTTGGATGATTTTTCTAAACATACCTCCACGGAGTCTTTTCTTCTACCATTATCTCTTCTTCTAGTGCTTCATTTGTTTCTTCTTCAATATCATTTTGATTTGATGTGGGAAAATAGTCCCCATCTTCTTCATTGTCATAATCTTCTGTTTTTATCTGTTTCATATTTTTTCATGCTTCATCAACTACAACATCAATTCTTTCAACAATTTTTACAAGTATTTTATTATAACATTTATATCCTTTACTTCTGGAAGAATAACCAAGAAGAATACCTTCATATGCTTTGGGTTCAAACTTACCAAGTTTTTCATCAGTCCTTTGATATAACATTTGCTTCCAAAAAATTTAAAGTATTTTACAGTAGGAGTCTTACCATACCAAAGTTCATGTGGAGTTTGAGTACTACTTGAACATTTGCTTGGTTGAGAATAGTTACGGCGGAGAATGCAGCTTCACCCCAGAAGGTTGCAGAAGTTCTAGATTCATCTAGCATAGCTTGAGCCATTTGTTGAACAGTTCTGTTCATTCTTTCTACCACTCCATTTTGCTGAGGAGTCCTTGTGGTGGAGAATTGCCTAATTCCATGTTGTTCACAAAAATCAAAGAATTCATCTGAGGTAAATTCCCATCCTCGATCATATCTGAGGCATTTGACTTTTCGATCTGATTCATTTTCAACCAAAGCTTTGAAGGCTTGGAACTTTTCAAATGCTTCATATTTATGCTTTAGTAGACGTATCCAACACATTCTGGAAAAATCATCAATGAACAAAATAAAGTATTCTTCTCCACCAGGTGACTTTTTCCTTGATGGTCCACATAAATCAGTATGAACAAGTTCAAGAGGCTTACTAGCTGACCCTTTTTTTTCAATGAAGTGAGCGCTGGTTTTCTTACTGAATTGACATGGTTTGTATATTGTATTTTTAGGGATGTTGATATCTGGAAGATCACGAACATCCTTGAATCTGCATGCTTTTCGTATTTGAGAAAATCTTACATGTCCCAATCTTCTATGCCACAACCAGTTTTCATCATTTTTGCTTAGATAGCACTATTGTTTTCCTCCCTTGAGTATGTATAAGTTGTTTGGAGTTCTTGTACCTTTGATCACAGTCTCCCCTGTATCAAGTTCATGAACAATACATTCGTTTGATCGAAACACCACTTCATTTCCTTGATCACACATTTGATTGACACTCAACAGGTTATGCTTTAAACCGTCTACATACATAACATTTCCATCTTTAACCTTTTCTTTCAAGAAAACAAATCCTTTACCTTCTATGACAACAGGAGTGTCATTTCCAAATGAGACATTCTTTTCCTTTTCTAAGGCATTATATCAGTGAAGTTTTTCTTTGTCACTTGTCATGTGTTTTGAGCATCCACTATCGATGTACCACTGATTTTCTTGTCCTTCTGCATACAAGGATATACTACATCCTTTTGTTTGAGATTCTTTCCTTCCCCATATCTTGGGATTTAATGGAGTTTGCTCCTTTTGAGATGATTGTCAAAATTTTCTCCTGCATTCAGGTTCTTCATGACCAAAGTTGTCACAGATTGAGCATTCTATTTCATTTCCAAGAAGAGAAAAGTCATTATAGGAACTTTTCTTGACCCCTCTTACATTCATGTGATTTCATGCTTCTCTAGTCATGATGGTTTTGTAAGAAACACATTGAGCAGCTATTGAGCCCCTAAACTACCTCTCTTCCATGCATTTTTTAAAACCTTTTCTCTTCTATTTTCCCATGTCAGTGCCTCCTAAGCTATCAAAATTGTTACATGTTGATTTTAGGAGTATATTTGAGTGATTTTAAAATTATATCATTGTGTGTGCTATTTGATCTAGGTTTTGTTTATCAGCTACGGAATGTAGCCACTTTCCATAGCTAACTCGCAATTCTGCAGTGGTTTTCATTATTCTGTGGGTTACAGGTGTCGGTAGGAGAAATGAGACACATGGGCAGCTTAGGAATGATCCACACATGGATGAGATCCTATTTGCTTAGCCAAATTCGTAAGGAAAGGTACTGGTCAACAGAGAGTTCTATGTCAACTAGGACTCTGTTCCTACACGTAAAAGAAGCCCGAATCCATTCCTATACTCGTGGATCCATTTTTTCCACCTCCAGGCCATCTCCATAATACAATCCAACATCCACCTTGCATAGATTTACTGCTCATGGAAACCGAGACGCTGAATCCTTTGATTTTGACCTGTTCACGTGTCTATTGCTGAAGAAATTTCTCTAAGATACAGTTATCCATTTTCTCTATAAATATAAGTGTTTGCAACGTAGATAGCTAGTTCTTAATACTCTTCATATAGCGTTAATTTGTTGTTGTGTAACCGAGAGACATATTCCTCTGTTTCATAATACAAAACTCTGTTTTTCATATGGTTGTTTAAGCGTGGTTTGAAGTAACAGTGTGTTAGTCCAAAGCTGTGCAGAGGGCCCCTGCGTAGCTGAGGTCCCTTCTTTTTTTTTTGCATAGTTTTTCATGTATATTTTCTCTCATTCGAATTGTACATTTCTCTTGTTTTGCTTATGATCATAATCGTTCTGACTTTGTACATGTCTTTGCAGCTTGTCACATTTCTTACTAACAGTGCACTTCAGAATAGTCTTTAAGTCTGGTTATGCTCGAGCTTCTTAGTGTAGTTTTTGCATCAAGTGGTGATTTGAGACTTGCTTCCTCTACTGAACTTTAGTTTTCAATTTTAGTTGTTTATGATTTTATTTAGTGAGATTTGTTTATTGCTTAAGATAGTTTAGATATCAGTTCTTCATGCTATATGATGATATCTCTGGAGCCTTTAGCTTAACCCCGTTTTAGAAGTTAATTGGCAAGCTATTGTGATTATAGGTGAAGTAATTGATTTTGATTTCATTAGTATGAAAGTAGATAGTTTAGATGTCAGTTCTTTCATGCTATATGATGATATTTCCAGAGTCTTTCGCTTAACCCCGTTTTAGAAGTTAATTGATGAAATATTGTGATTATAGATGAAGTAATTGACTTTGCTTTCATTAGTGTGAAATTTAGATTTCATTCTTTTCATGCCAGATGATGATATTTCTGGATTCTTTAGCTTAACCCTATTTTAGAAGTTAATTGACGAAATATTGTTATTATGGGTGAAATCACTGACTAGTTTCCAGTCTCTTTACTTTTTGGTTTTGAGTTGCAGTAGTTTATTAGATTTCAATTCTGCAATTAGGATGGACAGCAGAGATAGTAACCTCATTTTCAGTACTTCATTTTTAGTTTGGTTTATGTAGCTGCATGTTTACATTCTTATTCAAGTTCTGATTTTGTAGACAACATGTTTTAAGATCTCTTAAGTTCAAAGTTTGGAAATTATCATAAGAAGCATAATCCTTGTCTTCAAATCTACATCCACACTTGATCTTTAAAAGTATTCTTAAAACTTTTGCTAGGATTTCCATTGCATTAGAACACTTTAGGAGACCAACAAGAACAAAACCCCAAAACAAGATAAAACTGAAAACCATGAGGAAAGAAAAGGGTTGTCTAGCACATACAGTGCACTACACTTCATCAGTTTACGACTCCCGGATTGATAACTTATGTAGAAATTTAGGACACACTAAATTGACTAAACATCAGCTTTGTGTCCAAAATTTTGACATGAAAAACATTGCCCATTAAAGAAGTTCCTGCGACTATCGAATCTATTGACCTGGTGATTGTAGTTTCTATTCATCTTTGGAGCAAATTGAGTATGATTTAACTGAGATTGGTTGTGGCTTCTATTCATGCTTGGAATAAATTGAGTCTGATTTACCTGGTGATCTACTTTATTCCCTTGTTGATGATTGTCATATTGTTCACTGGTCTTTGCTGCATCAAGATAGCTTTTAGTGGAGGTTGACGGCTTCTATGATTGAGATGCTTCTTCAGTATATCTAAGACCTGTCTTTATTGGAGGAGAATGTTGCACTTTGATAATTTCATCTAAGGTTTCTGATCCTTTAGCAAATCTAAGATTGAGATATTTCATTTTCTCAAGATCCTTTCTTATACCCACAATTTCACATTCTAGTTTTTCATTGTGTTTTTCGTTTTCAGCAAGTTGGTATGTCAAGGTATTAATAATCGTATTCTTTTCTTCTAAATAGACTTTGAGTTCAGAAATTTCTTCATGAAGGTAATCTTCTTCTAAAGCATCCCAAAAATTATCATCATCATAAGCCATTAGAAGTCTATAGCCATTACTATTTTCATCTTCATCACCATTTGATATACCATCGCTATCTTCATGAGTATAATAACTTCTTTTATTTACAACTTATTTTCTATTCCATTTTGCATTTTCCTTCCCTTTTTCATATTTATCTATATGAGTACATTTGGCAGCATAATGACTAACTCTGCCACAAGTAAAGCATTTGAAGGGTAGCTTACCTTTAAATCTTTCGGAACCCCATTGAAGCTTCTTGACAAAGTTTACCTCATCTTCTTCTTCTGAAATATGTCATGATTCAATGTGTTCTTCCTTTCCTTTTGCTGAAGCCTTAAACGCAACTTCTCTCATATCTGATGGACCTCCATTTCTCATCTCAAGGGGGTAAGATTCCGTGAAGCTATGTCATAGTGATAGTCTGCAGATCCTGTTTTTCTTCTATGGTAGACACTTCTGATTCAAATTTAGTAGACAAGGATCTCAAAACTTACTCAACTAAGGTAAATTCCTTTATATCTTCTCCCAGATTCTTCATACAATTAACAACCTCATCTATACGTAAGAAGTAACTAGCTATACTTTCATCACTGTGCATCTTAAGAGTTTCATACTGAATTCTGAGAGTTTGAAGTTTAGCACGTTTTACCTCCTTCGTAGCTCAGAACAATTTTGTCCCTGGCATATTTCTTTGGCTAATTTGAGATGCATGACTTTCACAAACTCTAATTGTGACAGACTTCCTAATAGGGTATTGATAGTGTTGGAGAGGTAAATCCCCTCTACGGATAGAGGCGATCCTTACTAGCCCAGAACGGGTCTAGCAACAATCAGTCAATGCTACTATGCAAGTTCCTAATTGCAAATAAAAGGTAGGCAATGAACACCTACTTGGATTCCAATGCTGTTGTTTGATGAAGAGATGCCGCTCACGCTCCTTCGCTTTAGCCGGTCACGATCCTCCACAATCCCCGTGAATAGATACCTGCACACACGAAAAGAAAGACAAACACAAGCGTGAAATCTAATAAAAGCAATTATACATCAGTCAGAAAGGACATAACTCACATTAACCATTACAAAGACAAATGAGAGTGGAACCATAACAGTAGTCATCTATTATTAATCAATAACAGAGAAGAGTACAACCAAAGTTCTGACGTTGAATCCTTCTCAAGAGGGTCCAGCCAGCAAGTCTCTTAAGAATTCACCCTTGGAGGTAGATCTCCCAAGACAAGAACTCTCTCTCACACAAGCAACACTTCACAACCTTCCTTAAGCTCTCTAGCAATCCCACACTTATCACACCAACTACCTACTAGCAGCAACACTCTAAGCACTATCAACTCCACACTATCCAAACTAGCTGCTCATGGCCATGGTAGAGGTTTAAATAGGAGAAGGAGTCTCCATGAATGATGAGAGGATGAGATTATCTCCAAGGAAGGTGGCTCAAATGACGAACAAACATGCCATAGAAGGGAGGGTGACATTTACAAGGCCAACAACCAGGTCTGGAGTCATCTGGAAGGCTGGCTGTTAGAAGAAACTCGCCCAAACTGGATCAGCGCGGGTGTATAACTGCACTGGAGCGCTGACATCGCATCTTAATAACAGAGAAGGTTATGTCAGCGCGACTCAACATAAACATAGGATGCGCTGGTTTATGAAATTCGACCAGCGCGGAAAACACGTGTGCTTCTGCGCTGGCAGTGCATTCGTTTCACTATGAGGTGCCAATCAGCGCGGTTATTTTAATAACAGTCGCGATGATGGAAGAAACTTTGGCAAAGTGGGTCATTTGGCTAGATTATGATTAATTTGAATTCATGACACAGTAGGGAGACTGACAGAGAGACAGTGACAAATTACTGTGTAACAGATGCCCCCTAAAGCATGAAGCCCGAGAGAGTGGGAGGGGTGAAATGCTTTACAAAACTTGCTGAACTGGAACACCACCAGGAAGATCCTGCACGTATGTACAACTGATATCTCTATTACATGTAGTCAAGGCATGGGCGCAGCCATCCAAAAGACATACGAAGAAGGTCTGTGGTATGGGTGCAGCCACCCATCTGAAGAGACCATGATGATAGAAAGGTATGGTCGCAGCCATCCCAAAAGACTCAGGTATGGGCGCAGCCATCCATCAATGAGTCATGTAACAATAATCCACAAAATCGCAGCCTGGTTTGCAACAGACAAAAAACCAGGGTCTTGCGCTCCATCCCAACCCGAACAAAGTACAAGTCCAAGCATGTGAATACATGAGCTGAAGTCGAACATGCATGAACATCGTCTGATTACCAGCCAATAATGAAAACTGTTAACAGACGCGAGAGGTACCACCAATAATGACAATGGTCCTCAAGGTACTTATAGGTACAATCCGCGGTGTGTGAATCAATGAGCTGGTGTCGAACACCCGCAGAATCATTCAATCGGAGGCCAATGATGAAAACCTCGCGTCGAACACGAAGAACCTGCCATTGAGGCATGCAGGCTCTAAGGCACCTGAAGGGAGTCTCTAGGTCACTTTCCTGGATAATGAGCTGAAGTCGACAGGAAGTAACCTTGATCGAAGGTGGGCCATAATGTTTCCCACATCATCGACACGAGACATAGAAGGATAAAATATTTTGTGTGAGACATCAGAGGGAGGTGGTAAGTTTACAGAGGTCAACTTCTCTTGAACATATCGGCGACACGGCAGCAGATTTGGCAGTATCTGACATCAAATGAGAAAAGGTCATGGTCACAAGGCAATGAGCAGATGAGAGGTCAAAATAGGATAACCCAAACCCACGGAGGCTAGTGTAAAACAAGATGAGAAATCCCCACCCAGACACGATTGCAGACTAGTGCCATGTTCAAGAGCGACATACTGCCGACACGACCATTATTACAGTTCCAGTTTCCCCACCATTTCTGGCGAGTACCCCGATTATTTTTGGATGACAAGCTTGACGGGGATAGCATATGCTTGGAAAGAGTCATTTCGACGGCGTCGGATGTCATTAAGTTTTAACGAGTCTGACAAAGGAAGAACTCGGTGTCTTTTCTTGTTTAGAGAGTCTGAAAAGACAGCGGAAAAGAAAACTCCAGGGGGGTCCTTTTTCATAAAGTTGTGTCTCTCGAGCCCGAAAAAGTATAAAACAATGCTCAAAATAACCACCCGACCAGTATGATCGAGGAGTACTTTTCGTAAGTAGTAACTTCGACCCGAAAAAGTAAAAAAGCGGTCGGAAGCACGTCGTTTTGGAGCCAATAACGAGTGCGAAATGACAAACACCCGACAATCTTTTTAGTTTAAACGGTCGAAAAAAGAGCTTTAAAAGCGACCGCCTCTCGTTCCTTTTAACGAGCCGAGAGGGAGCTCAGCCATCTTTTCTTGCTTTACGTCGAAAAAGAGCTTAAAGACGACGTTTTGGGACCAAGTGTGTATAGGACCATCGTGACCCTGCCGGTTACGAGAATCTACACAAGAACACCGCACGCGTAAACCTGTTCGACATGTTAAAAACATAGTAAAACATGCATAAAAACATAGCAGAACGACATTGACACTAAATTCATGGTAAAAACATGACCAAAAACCCACATTTATGAAAAAACATAGTCAATTATAATTTTTTACCATAAATAGGGGGGTAAAAGAAGATTTTTACCATTGTTACCATTTTGAGCCGTGGAGAACGTTGTGGAGCTGCGAAGTTGACGGAGCGAATTCCATCCCGTGCGGACACCATCCACCCTACAATTTGTTCCAGGTAGGTTCTCCTTCCCCTGCGCTTCATTTTGAGTCCTTTTTGCAGCATTTCCATGGTGGGAAGTGGTAGTTTGGGCAAATTTTATGAGCTTCAATGCGCTCTCGGTCAGCGTGGATTTCCTCATCGGGTCCGCGTTGATCGAATAATTTTTACACACACCACCCTCAGATGAGTGCGGAAAACACGTGTGCTTCCGCGCTGACCCAAGGAAAAAAACGAAGGGCGCCATTATCAGCACGACTGTTTTAAAAACAGTCGCGCTGATACCGTGAAATTAAATTATTATCAATTTGAACGTATGAATTTCAACGGTTAGGGCTCTAATGGTTTTTTGTGGTCATGCAGGACAAAATGGCATTTGTTTGGCAAGAGAGAGCTCACGATAACGAGGATATAGCGGCTTATGCCAATGCTGGGTGCCGCAATGCAATGCGAGCATGCGGGTTGCTCAAATTTTTCCTCACTCTGCGCCTACGAGCACAACCCAATCTTCTCGAGTTCTTAATCAGAGCCTGGAATCCTGTTGATGGAAAGTTTACGATTCGAGGCCGTGATATCGAGTTTGATTACACGGATATTTATTTTTTGACTGGGTTATCACGCCGAGGTGAGATGCCCATTCTGGAGGGGCAACGACCTAGTGGTGAAACCCTTGATATGCTGATGGCTCGAGTGTTCCCGCGGGCACGCAAAACGCGGAGTGGGAAGGTGGCTATTCCAACAGTGGAGGACATCGTCCTTCGAACCATACTCTTCATGGTGACCCAGGCAGCGGGCTGCTTGGCCAATCACGAGGCCTCGAAGACCCATCTACTATTAGCTTTCGAGTGTTTACAACCCACCATATTCAACTAGGCAGCAGCAGTAACAACCAGCATGAAGAGACAACTGAGCAACTGTCGACGCGATGAGTCGAAACAGTTCGATTATGGGTCGCTCTGACTCCCGCTCATGCTGGAGCGGGTACCGGCTTTACAGCTACAGGACATGGTCGTGGATCCACCCAGAGGTCCCCGGGAGACGAGGGCTAGTCGATGGGGCCATGTCATGCCGCGAGGAGGTGGCGGCCGCCCAGTGGCATGGGGTGTATATTTTCGAGAGTGGCTGGATCGGCAGGTTGTTTTTGTAGAGGACTGGCCATATGCTGGCATAGACTTCCGCGGTGATCCAGACATGCCACTGCCTGCGGGAGAGCATTGGGACGATGGTGGTAAGCCACTTGATCTCTTTTTAATTTTTAATTTTTTGTAATGTTTTTTAATTTTTCATGTACATGTCTTTATGATGAATGCTATGGTATGCAGATGTGGGACCCACAAGACCCCTTGGTTTAGCCCCAGAGGCGCAGAGAGAGGGGCAAGGCGCTGGAGCCCTGGCCCTGGCTCCTCCAGGAGTCGATACGATGGAGACTGTGACACATAACCTCGAGGGCTTACTGGCGGGGGTTCCAGATTACCAGGGGATAGAGGAGGTCCCCATAGCATCTCAGATCCACATAGTGGGGGTGGAACCCAGGATGCACCGCCTTTTGAGGCGGGTGGCACGGGCAGCTATATGCTACAGAGAGCATAACCCACCACAGTAGACATCTAGGTCTTATTTCCCACTGATGTTTATTGAGAGACATGTGTCTCAGATATACTGAGGACACCGACCTTATCTAGACATATACACTTATTTTTTGAGTGCCTTGGTGCGCCACGTGATATATATATATTGATTTTGGATGGATCTTTCACATGTGATGATGTTTTTATATGCTATGCAAATGTCTAACACAAATGTAATCTAATGTATCAGTTGCATAACACACGACCCACATATTTTAATTTTTATGCAAGCTTAAAAGCACACATGAAAACACACATGCAAACTATGCTTGGAAAAGGATTTATTTATATACATATGCTTATTCTATGGTCTTATTATGCTTTCTATGTTTTCTTGTATGATGTTTATCTGTTACGCAAATCTCTGTCTAATACATGGTTTGCCAATGCATCAGTTAATGTGTTTAATCGTCTCGGAATGTGTTGATATGTGATGTAATCAAAATTCCTTTCTAACAATCTTACACGTAGATACAACCTTAGAATGCGTTGGTCTCTGACGGAATATCGCCCGTTGAGTTGATGGACGACAAGTTGAGAGTCCAGGTTCACCACCATTGCATGAATGCCAAGATCAACTGCTTCGGCTAGTAACTCAATTACAGCACTGTATTCGGCAACATTGTTAGTGGTATGACCCAAGCACACACCTTGAAGGTCTACCAACTCTCCGTGAGGATCATAGATCGCCCACGCCGCAGAAGACAAATTGCAAGTGCTACGGCAGGCGCCATCAGTGAAACCAACATGAGGTGCACTGGACATCTGTACAAGGGGAAGAAAACACAATAAGAGGCAAACACGCCTTCACACCAAAGCAAAACGTGAAATCATGCACACATAACACACTTGCTAAAAACACACGTATGTACAAACTAGGTGCACGAAATCATGCATAGTATTTTTTCAAATAAAGCCTATTGCGGGGCTTATCGAGAGGATTTCCTTCATAGTCAATCAGCTCATATGCGCCCTTCTGCAAAACTCTCTTCACGATATAGGGGCCTAGCCACATGGATTCGAGTTTTCCTGCCCCTAGCTTATCCTTAGCTTGATCGTAGAGCAGTACTAGATCTCCCTCAACAAAGGAACGAGGTTGAATGGTATTTTCGAAGTGAGCCTTAACTCTCTTCTTCTGTGCTTCGATAGCTAGAGAAGCTAAGCGACGGGTCTCGTCTAGCCGTTCTAAATAAAGAAGCCGTTCCTCCACCAGAGTGGTGTTGGGAAGCAACTCGACAGCTAACTTTAACGAAGGAATCTCACATTCAATAGGAAGGGTGGCCTCCAGTCCATAAACTAGCTGAAAAGGGGTGAAACCGGTGGCGTCCTTCACAGAGGTTCGGTAGGCCCACAAGGCAGGAAACAGCATCAGATGCCAATTAGACTTGTGTGTACCAACGATACGTTGGAGCATTATGATAAAAACTTTGTTCATAGCTTCAACTTGGCCATTGGATTGAGGGTAGTACGGCGTCGAACTATCTTGATGCAAGCCTAGTTGGGTCGTTAGTTCCGTCATCATGTGATTACGGAAATTTTTTCCGTGATCCGTGACTATAGCCTGAGGGACTCCAAACCGAGTAATGACATGATTAAACAAAAACTGCGCCGCTGTGTGATCGTCTTCGTTCAATGTAGGCATCGCTTCGGCCCATTTGGTGAAATAATCCATGGCAACGATGATATACCCATGCCCCCGGCCGAACGAGGGTTACAGGATGTATAATCGATGCCCCATTTGGCAAACGGACCTACGGTAACAACAGGGTGCAGTGGTGCAGGAGGTGCACGCATTTTCCGGTGGTAGATCTGGCATTCATGGCATGCACGGACGGCAAGGATGCAATCCTTGAAGATAGAAGGCCATAAATAACCAGCACGGAGGATTTTCTGGGCGGTGGCATATCCGGACATGTGGCCGCCACAAGCACCGGAGTGGTAATCGTTCAACACCCGCTCAGCCTCCTCGAGAGTCAAACGTCGGCGGAGAACGGAATCAGCGCCGAAGAGGTACAGGGTATCGCCAATAATGCGACAGGGTTGAGATTGATGACGAATTCTTCGTCGAGCGTCTTTCGATACATTGGGACGGAAGGAAGACGTCTGCAAATATACGATAATGTCCCCATACCAAGGGTCGAGGGTCCTGATTAGAAACAATGTTTCATCTGGGATATGCTCTTCCAAATGAGATGGTGCAGAAGGAGATGGCAAAGAACAGAGCAATTCTGCAAAGACCAGAGACTTCTTAGACTTGGCAGCAGTAAATTCCAAGTCAAACTCTTGGAGGATTACGATCCATTTCGAGTATTTGCCCCCCAGCAGCTGACGCAACAAGATGTAAGTCATTGGGTTGCAGTCAGAAATCACGGTCGTGGTGCGCAACAGGATATAGTGCCGGAAACGTTGGACGGCGCAGACAGAAGCCAATGCCAACTTCTCGACATAAGCGTAGCGAGTTTCCGTATCCAAGAGGTTGCGACTAAGGTAATAGATAACGTGCTCATTGCCGTCGTCATCATCCTGCACTAGAACCATGCCGATGGTGGTGTCAGCGGCAGCTAGATAGAGAGTATAATCACGGTGGTAGTTCGGAGGTCTTAAGAGTGGAGCCGAGACAAGGAGGTCCTTGAGTCGCTCGAAAGACTCCTGAGCGATAGCATCCCAACGAAAGGGTGTGTCTCACTTCAATAACCGTGTGAAACCCTTAGCCACATCGGCATAATTCGGAATGAATCGTCTAAGAAAATTCGCTTTTCCCTGCAAGCTCTGCAACTACTTCAAAGAGGTAGGGGGAGGAAGATTCAGGATGGCCTCGACTTTGAGGGGATCCAGACGGATGCCGTCTCGGGAGACGATGAACCCGAGTAGTCGGCCTGATTCCACGTAGAAGACACACTTATGAGGATTGAGCCGAATACGGTAGTGTCGACAGCGGAGAAAAATTTCGCGAAGATGTGAGGGATGGTCCTGACGCTTGACTGAATGAGCTGGGAGCTCATCCAGGTATGGCTGTACAATGTGACGAATATCATGAAAGGCATAAGACATTTCACGTTGGAACGTGGCACCGGCATTCTTGAGACTGAAAGGGAGCTTCTTATAGGAAAAGGTGCCCCAAGGACAAATAAAAGTTGTCTTATGTTGATCCGCGGGTGCAATGTTGATCTGGTTATAGCCAGAGAAGCCGTCCATAAACGAGTAAATTTCACTTCCTGCACACTCATCAATAAGCTGATTGATGAAGGGTGTAGGGAAGTTATCTTTCGGACAGGCACGATTGATATCACGGTAGTCAACACAGACTCGGATAGTGCCCTGCTTTTTATTCACAGGGACTATATTAGAAACCCAATCCGTAAGTGGAATGGGGTAAATGAATCCGGCTTTGAGAAGCTTTTCGACTTTGGCCTTGATGGTTGCAGCCTTTCGAGGGTGCTCTGGGCGTAGGCACTAACGGACAGGCTTAGCCCCTGGATACGTCGGTATTTCGTGCACCACGATACTGGGGTCGATGCTGGGCATTTCCTCATAGGACCATGCGAAGACATCAAGGAATTCGCGAAATAGAGCTGTGTAAAGTTGAACCTCCTCTGGAGTACAAGTGACTCCAATGTAAATGTACTCAACAATCCCTGGTTTCATAGAGATGTCAATGGGTTGGGTTTGCATGATGTTTCCCATATTGCCCTCAGAAGACACTTGGTAAAGCTGAATAGGTGTTTGAAGGGGCGGGGATGGGATACACGAAGCAAACCGCTCGAGACATGCGATCATTTCCGGATGGGGAGGGAGAAACGAAGAGCGGTGGTGATGATCTGACCAAGGGAGCTCTTCGAGAGACATGGTCTCTATGATGGCTTCATCGGAAGGAAATATTTCCTTCAATGGATCCAAAGTAGCCTCATCTCCTAGCCAAGGGAAATGAACATATGAATCGGGAACACTGCTCGGAAGAGCAGGTTCAGCAGGGGGAGCCGATGCAGCGACAATTTCGACGTAGTTGAGCTCGGCAGGACTCAACGGCATCATATCACCCCAAGAGTCTTCCTGATTAGCGGGAGGAAGAACCCATGGATCAGAACGTACAGAGATCATGTTAATAGGGGCGAGATTCAGAGGTGGGAGGGGAAAGACTCCCATTAAAGCGGGATCTTTGAAAAGTTCGGCACCCACGCTCTCGAATGACTTAGAGGTATGCTCCATAAAGGGCACATTACCTTCAGAAGAAGAGGCGAAGAAGGAGAGCTAGTCCACCGCGACAATCTTCCCCTGGTGAGGGAAACGAATGACACGGAACAGGGAGGAAGCCACGGCTTGCATGGCGTATGTCCTGCTACGTCCGAGGAGGAGGTTGTAGGTAAGAGTGGCGTCAACAACTTCGACCTCCACTTCTACCGTCTTCCCTTCCAAAGAGATGGGCAAGCGTTGGAGGATACCATAAGGACGGGACTCTCTTCCATCGAAGGCTTCTAATGTCGTAGGAGACTGACTCAAATTAGGAGAACCAATAGCCTTCCAGCAAGCAACAGACATGATGCAAGTTGAGGCGCCTTCATCAATGACCGTACGATGAATTGTTTTTCCATTGATGATGACCTGTATAAGGAAAGTGACTTGGTGAGGCAATCTCTGTGTAAAACCCTCGAGATCAAAAGAAATCAAATCTGAATCAGCCGGGTCGATGCCACCAATCGCGGATAGCAAGGACTTCCTCTGAGAGGGGCAGCTCTGGAGGACTTCTAGAGTGGACATAGTAGACGAAGCCTGAGCTAAGTCCTCAACAATGCTATAATGCTGGGCAGCACGAGCATTAGGGTTGTAAGACGACTTCCGGAGTACACCTTTTGGAGGGGGTCGGGGGATCGTCTCAGTGTTGGGCCTTTCGATGTGGAGAGGACCAGAACTGGACGGAGGAGCGCTGGAGGGGACCTCCGGCTCTTTCCCGGCATGAGATGGATATTCTTTTGCTCGAGTAGAAACATGGAGAGCCGAACGAGGAAGAGGGTTGAGATGGGTCTGCCACCATTTGATTCTGCTGGGAAGGGAAAGGCTCTTTAAGCACGGCAGGAGGCCCAATAGCACCTTTAAAAAGTCGACTAACTTCGGACCGCCTTAGGCAGTCCTTAGTGTAGTGATCCTCATCACAGATGAGACAAGGATACTTAGGTTTTCGTTTAGCTCCTTCCTCGGATGGAGGCTTAGGGGGATCCTGCTTGGGCTGTCCGGATTTATCCTTAGCTTTCCCTTTCCTTTTCCCTTTAGAGGATTTATCCGCCGCGGTGGACTGAATGGCGTTTACCTTGGAGGTACTCCCAGAATTAGATTGGCCCTGACAAGTGTTTCCATTAGAAGCGTTTTTTTTTTGCTCCCCAGGGTTCACGGCCGATTTCTTTGATGATGAGTTTACAGAGCCAATGACTCCGTCAACAGATGGTTTTGGCAGAGCCTTGGACTGTCCAGGCCTCGGGGCATCTGGCAAATAATCATATAAAGTACCTGACTAAGAGTATACCAAGTCGAGGTACTGAGCGCGCGTGATAGCTTGCTCTTCAGTTACACAAGCTCCCATAGTGATGTCCCGCGCGATCGCAGTGACAAAGGAAGTCGTGAACCAATCGGTCAGGAGTTGATCAGGAATCCAGAATTTGATCAAGCGATGACGCCTTCTCCATTCATGTATATGATCAGATATATGTGTAGCCATGTCCTGTTTGAGAGACGTGAGGAGATGTGTCCCTGTCTCATACCGAATGGGTAACTGAAAATGAGTTAGGAATGCCATAGCCAGCGAGTTGAAATCTTGAAACGTGCCGCGATTTAGCTCAATATACCACTTAGCGGCTGAGCCGGTGAGAGTTCTTTGAAAGAGGCGGAGCCGGATAGAGTCATCAAGCCATGAGTTCGATGAACACCAAAGGTGATAGGTCATGACATGGGCTTGAGGGTCTTCACCAGCTTTGCCATCAAATTTTGGACAATCACCGGGTATTTTAGTCGGAACTGGTGGCCAATACGGATTATGAAGAATGGGATCATTCGTTAACTTGGACACATCTGGAAGTTCCAACGTCGCTAAGAAAGGCAACTGAGGATTAAAGGACATTTGTGGCTGTGGAAGAGAGGCAGTACCGGGGTTCCAACCAGGTGGTGGTTGCCCCCATGGACTCTGTCCAGATGGGCCTGGCCCAAAGGGGCCTGGCCCATAGGGACTTTGCCCGTAGGGGTTCTGTCCATATGGATTTTGTCCATATGCAGACAGTTGACCCTGGGTCTGCCCCCCAGCACCCCATGGATTAGCAACTTGACCTGCAGGTGCAACGTACTGATAATTTTGGTAAGGAGTGACCTGCATCTGTTGATAATTTTGATAAGGGGTAAACTGGGTTTGCCCCTGGGGTTGCTGGTAGCCATACATTTGCTGAGCTCCATACTGAGCCTGATAAGAAGGCTGCGCTTGGTAAGAAGGTTGGGGCCGTGGCCCGCCTTGCATTTGATAACCTGTTTGAGTTTGGGGCCCAGAATAATGTCCTTGAACATGTTGGGCTTGGATCATCTGGTCGGAAGGTTGGCCTGGTTGGGTTTGGGATAGACCTGTTTGCCCAGAAGGACGTACTTGCTGGGTGCCAGGTTGTCCTTGAGCAACCAAGGGTTGTCCTTGCGGAACAGATGGTCGAGCAGGCTGGACGGCCGATTGACCTTGAGGTTGGCCAGCCTGTCCAGAAGGATGATTAGGACGGACAGTGGGTTGGCCTTGCTGCGTAGAAAGCTGGCCCATTTGCCCGGAAGGATGCATAGGCTGAGCAGTGGGTTGGCCCTGCTGTACGTAGGGTTGCCCCCCTTGCCCAGGAGGATGCATAGATTGAGCAGTGGGTTGGCCCTGCTGTACGTAGGGTTGCCCCCCTTGCCCAGAAGGATGACTAGACTGAGCAGTGGGTTGGCCCTGCTGTACGTAGGGTTGCCCCCCTTGCCCAGAAGGATACCCCTGTTGGACTGCTGGTTGACCTTGAGGAATATAAGTTTGCCCAGCTTGTCCAGAGGGATAACCCTGCTGGAGACCAGGTTGGCCTTGTTGGATGTAAGGCTGTCCTGGTTGTCCAGACGGGTAACCTTGCTGGGTACCAGGTTGCCCTGGATAACCAGAAGGTTGACTCTGATAGGTAAACGATGGACCACCAGCGGCCGAAGGTTGTCCCTGATAGGGTTGTCCTTGTGGGCCCCCAGATTGTCCTGGGTAAGACTGGCCATAAAGTGGCTGCCCTTGGGGGGCTTGCACATAAGGTGGCTGGCCTTGATTAGGCGGTCCTTGAAGCTGTGCAGGGATTGCTTGGCCCCCATGAAAAGAATGAGTACTAGAGTCCCAAGCAATGGATAACGGTACCGAAACCTCAACGAAAGGTTGAAGAGGCAAGGTTTGAGAGAATTGGAGGTATTGACCAGTAGAATCGTAATAAAAGAGTGGACCTTGCGCGTTCGGATCCTGAACAGCTTGCCCATAGGCATCATATGGCCCCCCTCCTGGAACAGGACCAGAAGAGGATGGAGCACTTTGTGCAGGGTCGACGACTCTAGGCGAGAGTTCCGGCTGGCCACTACTCACTTGACCGTGAGGGGGACCAACACCAGTGTTCGTAGATGAAGACGCTGTCACGGCACTAACGACCGGAGTCGAGTGTGCTACACAAACAGTTGGATTCGTGGGAACTGAGGTAACAGGTGTAGTATGGGGTTGTGAAACAAAGGGTTCCATGGTGGGAATGACATGAGGATCCCACATAGTCGTAGCAGGAGTCCTGGCAGCTACTCTATCCCTCAGCGACTGATAACGCGGGGGGAGTGGAGAAGTAGCTGGGATGGGAGTGTCGACATTCGACACCACAGGTGTTTCACTTGCGCTGGGAGATGTCTCATCCATGTGGGAGGTAGACATTGGAGACGAAACACCAGGAGGGGTAACAGGAATATCGTCCTCGTCAGGCTCCCAGATAGGGTTCCAATCGTCTTCGTAATCTTCGTCGCCCGGGGCACGTGAGTTGATAGGTTGGATACTCGGGATAACAGGAAGAGTATCGCTTACAACTGGTACCTCAGGAGCAGCGGAAGATGGAGAGCCTTGATCACTTGGAACGGGAGTTGACGGGTCAGCCAGGATGACAAACCCCACACAAGACCTAAAGGAATCTAACGATAAAGGACCCTACTCAAACTAACGCACACAAGATCTAAACAGGTGATGTTAACGTGGCCGAATAAATTTTTAAGACACAGGAACTAAACTTGACCTTTTCATGTTTCAAGAGTCGAGAAAAGGACGAAAACATGACTCTAGTCTCCTTCGAATGTTTAATGAGCACGAAGTGACAAGACGCTCACTGGCACCTTTTCTTTTAAGGAGTCCGAAAAGGATCAAAAGTTACTACTCTGGAGACTCTAGGCAAAGGGTTTACCAAGCAATCCGTAAAACTTCTTATACACCTTGGCAATCATATGAGAACCAAGGACTTTCTGTACTACAGTCAATCTTCCCGAATGCTGTGTTCGGTGCGTTATGGTTCGCAAGGCGGCAGACTCGGCTTCCTATGGATCAAGGATAAAAGCCTAGTGGGGTCTCCCTATATACGCGACGGTACGTGGGAGCACAATCCGTGTTAGACCACTATCGAGTCATAGAAGGAGGAATCACCCAACCGTAATGTGAAACAATAGTGACTATGTTTAAAGACGCCGGAACACGTCTCTAGCCTAGACCTCTAGATGTTTGCGTTAAGTTCCAATGCGTTTTTAGGTTTATTCAGTTTATTTTATGGTTGATCTTGAATTAAGTTTCGGTTTCAGGCCCTATCATGTGATCTCTCACAATTACCTAGATGCAAACTACATGCCAAAGAATACCATTTCGTTCAATGAATTCTAACTATGAGAGGGTTAAGAGTTTTCAATCAAACAAAATGAACTCAATCAATCAAACAATCTAATGCAGCTAATGGCAAAGAAATGAGATTTTCTTTTTGAGAACACAAATCAATGAAATGCTCTTTTTCCCATTAACTATTGAATGCAAAAGATATTAGTTCGATTTCTTTTTCCAATGGCACAATGCACTTAAAATGAATTTTGAGAGACAGCAACACCGAGTAAAGAGAAATAAAATCACTCAATGAAAAAAAAAACAAGCGTGAAAAGAGCCGGTTGAACCCAAGCAACTGTAATCCGTGTCTGGGTAGTGAGAAGTAATCGAAACAATCCAAGGACTAGTTCAATGACAATCACCTAAACAACCAAGCAAAGAAAGCAAAAGAGTAAGGTTTTCGCAAAAGCAAAGGCAAGTAGTAATGAATCTTTGTGAACGAATGATAAAACAAAGTCAATCCAGCGAAAACGGGATAATAACACCAGGTCACAGGACACAAAACAAGATCCGCCCGACAAGGCTTCGCAAGCAAGTGCTTCACAGTTCAAACAATAGAAATCAAGTCATAAACCAAGTGGAAAGAGTAGGAGATAGTCAAACCAATAGGCTCAGGAGGCAAAATTGAAACAAATTCAATTCTACAAGATCAGCGCGGGTGGTACACAGCAACAAAGAGCTGACTGGAAACCACGCGTAGAAACAAAGCGCTGTCAGCGCGGAAGTACATGGCTTAGCCGCGCTGGTTCGTTTTTCAGAATCATCGCGACTGTTAAATGTACAAGCGCGATGACCACGAAGTCAAAGAAACAGCTATGCGATGTCAGCGCGACTGTTTTGATATAAACCGCGCTGAGGCTAAAAAACAGGCACAAGCAAGCCAAAAGCTCCCAAACCAAGGCAATAACTCTTTAAACAATCAAGGCACCTCCCAGATTGAACCAGGAAGTCTAAAAGCAGAGAACTAATCCCTGATCTTTGAAAAGAGAGTAACAATCAAACTCAAAGCAAGAATGAACAAAAAGAGACAAAGGCCAGCTCCCCAGCGGAGTCGCCAAATTGTTGGAGAGGTAAATCCCCTCTACGGATAGAGGTGATCCCTACTAGCCCAGAACGGGTCTAGCAACAATCAGTCAATGCTACTATGCAAGTTCCTAATTGCAAATAAAAGGTAGGCAATGAACACCTACTTGGATTCCAACGCTGTTGTTTGATGAAGAGATGCCGCTCTCGCTCCTTCGCTTTGGCCGGTCACGATCCTCCATGATCCCCGTGAATAGATACCTGCACACACGAAGAGAAAGACAAACACAAGCGTGAAATCTAATAAAAGCAATTATACATCAGTCAGAAAGGACATAACTCACATTAACCATTACAAAGACAAATGAGAGTGGAACCATAACAGTAGTCATCTATTATTAATCAATAACAGAGAAGAGTACAACCAAAGTTCTGACGTTGAATCCTTCTCAAGAGGGTCCAACCAGCAAGTCTCTTAAGCATTCACCCTTGGAGGTAGATCTCCCAAGACAAGAACTCTCTCTCACACAAGAAACACTTCACAACCTTCCTTAAGCTCTCTAGTAATCCCACACTTATCACACCAACTACCTACTAGCAGCAGCACTCTAAGCACTATCAACTCCACACTATCCAAACTAGCTGCTCATGGCCATGGTAGAGGTTTAAATAGGAGAAGGAGTCTCCATGAATGATGAGAGGATGAGATTATCTCCAAGGAAGGTGGCTCAAATGACGAATAGACATGCCATAGAAGGGAGGGCGACATTTACAAGGCCAACAACCAGGTCTGGAGTCATCTGGAAGGCTGGCTGTTAGAACAAACTCGCCCAAACTGGATCAGCGCGGGTGTATAACTGCACTGGAGCACTGACATCGCATCTTAATAACAGAGAAGGTTATGTCAGCGCGACTCAACATAAACATAGGATGCGCTGGTTTATGAAATTCGACCAGCACGGAAAACACGTGTGCTTCCGCGCTGGCAGCGCATTCGTTGCACTATGAGGCACCAGTCAGCGCGGTTATTTTAATAACAGTCGCGATGATGGAAGAAACTTTGGCAAAGTGGGTCATTTGGCCAGATTATGATTAATTTGAATTCATGACACAGTAGGGAGACTGACAGAGAGATAGTGACAAATTACTGTGTAACAGATAGCTTTGGTATTGGTTTCATATTGCTTCTTACCTACCGTATCTGCAGGAATTGCTATTGGAAATGTATGTCCTCCTTCCACAATTTCCCAGACATTTGTTCGAAGTGATTGTAGATAGGTTGTGGTTCTTATTTTCCAATAAAAAAAGTTTCTCCCATCAAAGATTGGCGGTCTGATGGATCCCACGCTTTCTTGATTACTCATGGTGATGGATCTCCCTTCAAGCGATCAAGCTTCTTCTGAAGTACCTGCTCTGATACCAATTGTTGGAAATAATACTAAGAGGGGGATGAATCAGTATTATTAGATAAATAATTTAATTTCCCAAACAGATTTATATACGATACTTCAACTAAGTGAACTAGCGTTTACACGCGACTGTACTTAAAGCAACCAACGTATATGCAGAGAACTTTTGATTTAGATAGTTTATCATGTATTGAACTTTAGCCAGTATACCAGAGATTTATTAGATAGTGTAGTAAAAGAAGAATAAAGCATCACACATAAGCAACACACAGGAACACCAAGATATAAGGTGGAAACCCAATGTGGGTAAAAACCACCTGCTGCTGTCGTCTTTGTCTTCTTTTAATAATAATAAAATCTGTTTACAATCTTTTACTCGTGCAGACTTATACCAGTACGCAGGCACCCACCTGCAGAAGGCTACAACCTTCTCTCATTCTCCAGCTACTACTGGAAGGGAGCTCCAACCCCCTAGCTCTTGTACTAGCCAATATGTTTACTACTACGTAGGTGCCAACCTACAGAAAACTCCACTCTTCTCCCAGGGACCATGTTTCATGAATTTGTAGGCTGGTTACTCCTGAAACATAACACCACAATCTGAAGGCCACGTTTCATTCAATTTTCATACTGGACCCATCAACAACTGCAATACAATCATCTGCATCAACCAATCACTGAAACTCAATCATCATAACCTGAATCTGATCATTCAGAGCACTGTCACCAGAATACAGTCACCAGAACACAAAGCAGAACCCAGAACTCTGTAACAGCAAACAGAAACAAATGAAACACACTTCATAAGGTATACGCTACTTCCATGTGTTGAACCAACATGTATACACACTTTTATCAAATCCAACCAGTGTACACATCTGTAAATATTAATTCATAATTTTGCTGCTACTACAGACTTCAGTTATACCCAGATCATAACATTTATAGAATATCAAATGCATCAGTATTCAGATCTAGACTATAAATGATCAAACCATATCATGATAATTCATTTCAAGTCTTAAGATCCTGATCCACCATTAGATGTATCGTCTAGGAACTTCATAAACAAGATGTATCGTCTAGGAACTTACTTGGAACAACTGAAGCGAACGCCTTCTGCAAATTTCTTCAACACATCAACTAGAGATTTGCACGGACTTTTGCGAACTCCTGTCGCTTCTCAAACGCGCCTTACTATCTCTCACACGATGCTCTTAAAAGAAACAGTCCTCAGACTGGCGGCCCAGCAGGCTTCAGTATTAATTCAAAGTAAAATTACATACCATAGAAACTCAAAGATATGAGCTCTGATTACACACACACTCACAAACTCACTAAGCACTCACAACTCACGATGCCTAAACTATGAGAGAGTTCTCTCTTAAATAACCTAACAAACGAATCTAGCTGACCTAATGCATGACATAAAAGTAGAAATAATTGAGGGTCCTGTCAGTATCTTATTCCACTGACGGTGTCTACTCAACTTTTTCTTTTGTACAAAGATTCGTCACAACATGTGACCAACAGTGTCACATTGCTGACAAAGAGATTCGTTACCAAGAACCTTTCGGGCTTCTATCGCTATCATATCCCATCTCGGAATCTGACGGAGTCTTGACTCTATCCCAATGGTACGATAAATGAGATAAAGTATCTTGAGGATCTTTCCAGGAAGATGTAAGCCATGATAGATATTCTTTTTCCCAGGTAGGGTCATTTTGTTCTTGAGCATCTTGATAAATATCCACATATACGGTTTCTTTTTCGCTATTCACTTTAGCTTTTCCTTTTGGATCGTGGATTGTAATGGAGGAATCTTCTTTTTGTGGAGCATGTGAACTCTGACCTGTGTCATAAGTAAATCTGATCGAATCTGCAGACTTCTTTAAACTTTTAGATGGAAAGAGATAATCATCTTTATTCCATCGGTTCACATATGCAAAGGGATCGATTTCAATTCCAAGGAAATTATCTTTCTTGCTATTTCTGAAATCTGGCAAAGACTGTACAGCCAGTTCAACCCCATCTAATAACTCCCATTTAAAAATCTGAAACATACTTACAGATTGTTCAATACTCGATTGAACCCATAATTTACATTGATGACTAAGATTTCCTTGTTCTTGCCATCCTATTTCAAACACCATTGAAGAACAGACACGATTAGAGAGAAGTAGATTGATCAAGCAAACCGCATCTTCGGACCATGAACAAGAATATACATTAATAGTAATAACAGCCTTCTGATTAACTATTAATCGAAATACTCGTTGTTTTCCTTGCAGAAGTTCGAGGGTTTTTATCAGTGATAGTTTCTCCGGTAGTTTTAACGAATGAAAATCTTGAAGCCATAATGAAATCTTTTTAATCTGATCTGGATCTTCAGCTAATGTAGATTTCATAATACTATCCTTTCCGTAAAGCTGTGAAAAAGGATTTGGTTCAATAGCATTACGGAATTCCATATTCTGATAATCCCAAGGTTCTGTAAATGTTCTTAAATACTGCAAGGTCCTTAATACACATTGAGAAGCTCTGACTTGGAGTTTCTTCTGACACTTACCATCTCTTATCTCCCAATCAGCAAAAGACTGAAACATCTCAAATTGAGGGAAAGAATCAGTATTAACAAAAGCTTCAGTATTTTGTTGGAGATATGCTGCTTCAATCTCTTCAAATAAATCTGGAATTTTGAGAGATTTCAAAAAGCGTTCAACAAGACCATTCATATTTACCTCCTCCAGTTCTAACATTTTAGAAGAAATATACATAGAAATAGAAAACTCAATTGCACCAATAATCTGATAATAATTCAGAGTTTTCAGAGTTTGAATCATATCTGGAGTATAATGACTGAGCCAAGTGTCATCGAGCTGTTGAAAATAGAGCTTAACCTGTAAATTTGGTAGAGGATAAACCTTTACCAATTCTTCATTGAGATTTAGAAAGACGCCAACATTTTTATGTTGCCAAGCTTGACATCTTTGTATCCACTGATTTCTTCTTAGTCAGAGACCAATTATCTTCTTGATTTGATCAGTGACATCGGATAACAAATATTCTAAAATCTTAAAACGCTGTACAAAAGTTTCAAAAGAATCATCAGCAGGACTGGTTCCTGCAATGGTGAAAAGACTTTCACTATGTACATGTACCTTGTTCATTTCTCTGGTTAAGGCATCAGGTAAATAATTAGAATTTCCAGGAATCCATTCAACATCAAATTCATACATCTGAAACCACATTTGCCATGCTAATAATCGCCCACGAGCTAATTGCTGAGATATCTTGGCATTCAAGAAATACTTGAAATTCATTGAGTCAGTTCGAATCGAGAATTTTGAAGGTGCCAAATAAATTTCGAACTTTTGAATTCCATTGAATATTGCAAGGGTTTCTTTTTCAGCAGGAAAATAACCTTTCTGATGTTTAGAGAATTCACCTGAAGCATAGGCACATAGAACTTCTTCAACATTTTCTCCTTCTTGCCTTCTCTCAAAAAGAGTAGCCGCCCAAAAATTGTCGGAAGCATCAGTCTGTAAGATGAGAAAACCAGTACCAGGCGGTTTTAAAGTAGGTAATGTTTGGCATTCTTGTTTCAATAATTGAACCGCTTGAGTAGCTTCATCAGACCAACCACCATTAATAAATTCTCGAATAGGAGAAGTCTTTTCAGAAAGATTGGGAATATATTTATGAACATAATTGAGAATTCCCAAAAATCGCTGAATCATTGGCTTATCTTGTAATTGATCAGGAAATTCAGATAATTTCTGTAAAACATGAGGCTGCATCTGAATTTTACCTTGGCGAATGGTGATGCCGAGAAAATCAATACTGTCTTGAAATAAAACCATTTTCTTCTCAGATAAGACTAAACCATGATTACGGGCTTCGTCAAGAAATATTTGGAGATGCTTCAAATGAGAGGCGAGATCTGGACTAAATACAAGGATATCATCAATATATACAACAATAAAATCGTATGAACCAAAAATATGATCCATTCGACGCTGAAAGAATGCAGGAGCATTTTTGAGACCAAATGGCACAACTCGCCATTGAAAGAACCCGGCAGGACATGTAAATGCAGTTTTTGGACGATCTTCTTCTGCAATTTGAATCTGATAATATCCTGATTTCATATCAAATTTGCTGAATATCTTACTGCCATGAATTTTCTGCATGATTGTTTCTTGTCGAGGCATGGGATAATTAAAGCTCTTAGTTATAGCATTTAAAGGCTTATAATTAATCACCATCCTATCTTTACCACGAACAATCTCAGAATGATTGCGAACTAGAAATGCAGAACAGGAATAATGAGATTCACTTACTTCAATCAAATTAAGATCTAGCAATTCTTGAATCTGTTTGCGCATTTCTTTTTCTTCATCAGGAGTACAGGGTATCAATTTGCCAGTCACTCCATTGTCATGCAGAGTGATAATTTCTTGTTTCGGGCTCTGAGTTGTCCAAAAAGCTTGAGGATTAGTAGAACAACATTTTAGCAATTCCTCAAATATCTGAATTTGTTCAGGAGACCAATTAGGATCCCTATTGGCCTTTTGGGCAGGTTGAGCTTTGGCTTCATAAATCTTTAACACTTCTTCCCAATCATGAGATTCTTTTCTCTGTTTGGGTTGCCTTTTTAAACCTACCTTTTTTTGACTCTGATCTTTTCGGGCTTCAGAATTAGCCATAGTTAACCTGGGGACTGAGACTGCTTTCTTCTTGATGTTACAAATGATTTTATCATTACTGATCGTAACAGGCAACACTGAATTAATGAACGGCATTCCCAGAAATAAACTTGCTGAGTTATCATAATGCTGAATAGCTGAAATCTTAATTATATTCCCCCCAAGTTTCATTGAAATGTTATCAACATAATGAGTCAGATTAACAGAACCACCAATGGTTTCAGATCTAAGGATATTCTGTAAGGGCTTCCATAATCCTTTAAACAGTGACGGTCTAGCAAGATTATTGGAGCCACCGGTATCAATAAAAGCATCAACAGAAATCCATTCACCACGTACTTGAACTTCAACAGGAATATACAACAGATCACTAGTTCTGACAATCTTTTTCATAAAGGCTTGTTCATCAACAGAACTAGGTTTAGGGAGGAGAGAGGAAGATGATGCAACTGTCTTCGGATAAGGACATAAAGAATTCTGAACGGACTGAGGTTTAACGGATAAGAAGTTTGGCAAAGAATTCTTGGTGTCAACAGTTGTAGTAGTTGTGACAGAGGTATCAGAATACTCTTCTGTATCATCTTCTTCAAAAACAACAGAATCACTATCATCACTTAAGTGATCCTCATAAACATCGGAATCAAAATCAGAATCTTGATAAGCAAGATTCATTTTATTACTAATATCAGGCAGAGACTCAGTATCAGAAAGAGAAGCATCAGTCAAAATATATACATCTGAAACTTCATCATCAGAATCAACAACTGACCAGTCATCTGCAAATTCTTCAATATCAAAACAGGCTTTTAGTTTGTTAGAGGAACTCTTGGGACATTTGCGTGCAAAGTGTCCTTCTTGCTTACAGATAAAGCAAGCATTATCCTTCTTTTGTTGTTTCCTCTTTTTCACATACCTAAATTTACGGAATGGTCGTTTAGGATTGATAACTCTCTTAGGTCTGTATTTACCATATCTTTTTGATTTCCTTTTCCGGAAAGGAGTCCAGGGTAAAACAGAACGACACACATTCAAATTAGGAGAAATATCATGAACCTGTTTCTGCCAGCACAAATATTTTACTTTCTCTTGGCTTCTGAATAGGAGATCGATCCAATAGATTTGTTCTATCTTTTTGCCTTGGACTTCAATATCTTTCATTATCATATCCCCTATATTTCCCGGTAATTTAGAAAGAAAAGCAATCTTCTGAGTATGATCATTAACAAGATTTGCTTTATAGATTTTACCCATAAATTCAGATCCAAACTGATCTAAATCTTTTAAATCTGTTAATTGCATGCGGGTTAAATCTGTAATGATTGTTTTCTTTTCATCTTGAGGCTCGGGAACAAATTGAGTTAACAAGAGAACTTCTAAAGTGGCTAAGCCTAAAGCTGCCACATTGTTTCTTTCTTCTTGAGAAGCGCCCATCCACCAATCCCAAACAATTCCGGCCATTCGTTTCTCCGCCAGCAAGAAAATGGAAAAATTATCCAATTTTGACACAACTTGCATTTGATATAGTGCACCTATCCAAATCCGGATAGATTCTGCTGGATTAGATGACTTATCTAAATCTAAAACATATCCAGAGGAATTAGTATGAAAGAGATCTTCTTCAACTCTAGGATATTTAGGGTCTTTATGCAGATTTGCTTTCTGCAGGGATGGCATAATAAACGATGGAAATAGAGTTGCAGCATTTTCTATTGTAGCCAATTCACCTTTGTTTTTATACAAACTGGAAAATTTTGGAATTGCAGTTTTAGTACTTAATTGGCTATTACTAGATTCAGCAAAATCTGCTGCTTCTTCATGGGAATCACTGGTTTCCCATTTAGGTGGAATTTCCATTGTTTTTACAAACTTTGGAGGCTGTTCTTCTCTTTTCTTCTTCTGTCTTCTTCTTTTCTCTTTCTCTTCTCTACGCTGCTGTTCAGCGGACTGTTCATCATGAAGAAGTTTAAGATTGGCTAAAATCAAATCACTTTGAGAACCCAAATCATCTAAGACTTCTTCAGCATGTGCGCACCAAGTAGTTAGATAATTCCCAATCTGATAAGTTTGATCTAGATCATTTGTATTCTGAGAATTGTGTTCTATCAAAGGAGCACAATCTGCTCGGGTTGGTGGCTGTCTAGAAGAGGAGGAAGTAGTACAGAACTTTGTTCGAGGAGGCCATTTGCCACCTTTAACAAATCTATGATTGGCATATTGCCATTCTTCAACAGGAGCAAAAGAAGTACGCATACGATGCATTTTATTTACAGTGGGTAGAAATGGTTTATACTCAGGTATATACAACTCATTAGGTGACAGAGAAGGTTCACCTAAACTTTCTTCTTCGGGAATAGTAGCAGGAACTTGACTACTTGAAGGAACTTCATTTGGAATCATAGGAAACACATATCTCTTTGGCTTAGAGACAGGTCGAGGAATTACTGGTCTTGGAGGAATCAACTTGACTTGTCCATTATCAATAGTTACTCTTTTCAATTTGGATTGAGGTTGTTTAGTATCAACTATTGACTTGTATTGGAAATACCAGTTTCCAGGTAACTCAGTAGGATCATATAGAACACCTTCAACTTGAGCATTAGACAAACCAACTGTAACACAATCCTTTAAGACAGGCTGTTTAAGTTTAGGATGTGCTGTATTAGTCAATTGAAAAGAAGCTTGTCCAATTATAGACAGGTATTCACTTTCTTCAGCCATGGTTAACCCTTGGACACCAGACAATAATTTCCAACAATCTTTCAGATGGACATCATTCAGACTAATAGCATAGTCAGGATAAATGGTTCCATATTGACAACCAGTAGCAAGGTTTCCTTGAATAGTACCAATCCTAGCATGTTCATAATTTTGATGACGGGTATCAAACAGTTCAGCAATACAGGGAGTATTAATTCCATGACGAAACAGTGGAGCTAATCCAATCCTTATCCCCCCAAAATGAAGATAGAAATACTTTCCATCTTTTACATACTGCCGAAATTTCTTAATTTCATCATCAGAGAATAAATTCAAAGCAAGGATTTGCACAGAAGGTCCAGATATCTTAATAGTGATTTCTACCTCTTTCAGAAAGTTTTTCTTCTTGAACAGGAAAGTCATAGGTAGCTTATAGATATCAGTAGAATTTAGAGCAGGAGGAGTCCAATGTTCAGGGTCTTCAACTAATTCATGATTTTCGTTTTCAACAGACTCGGACTCAGTCGACCGTGACGAGACTTCAGTAATGACTTTTCTGTCTATGGATGAGAATGATCGCAACAGATTGGCCATATTTAATCTATAACAGAAATAGACTAATGAAAGCTTTTATCTACTCGGTCCAATGATCAACAGAGTGACCTTTCAAAGGCTAGCTAGCTTTCAATAGAATTCTGTCTACAGATTAGTGAGTTAGGATCTACAACAGGGATCTGAATTTATGGGTAAAATCTATAGAGCAAATCTTGTTAATGATCATACTCAGAAGATTGCTTTTCTTTCTAAATTACCGGGAAATATAGGGGATATGATAATGAAAGATATTGAAGTCCAAGGCAAAAAGATAGAACAAATCTATTGGATCGATCTCCTATTCAGAAGCCAAGAGAAAGTAAAATATTTGTGCTGGCAGAAACAGGTTCATGATATTTCTCCTAATTTGAATGTGTGTCGTTCTGTTTTACCCTGGACTCCTTTCCGGAAAAGGAAATCAAAAAGATATGGTAAATACAGACCTAAGAGAGTTATCAATCCTAAACGACCATTCCGTAAATTTAGGTATGTGAAAAAGAGGAAACAACAAAAGAAGGATAATGCTTGCTTTATCTGTAAGCAAGAAGAACACTTTGCACGCAAATGTCCCAAGAGTTCCTCTAACAAACTAAAAGCCTGTTTTGATATTGAAGAATTTGCAGATGACTGGTCAGTTGTTGATTCTGATGATGAAGTTTCAGATGTATATATTTTGACTGATGCTTCTCTTTCTGATACTGAGTCTCTGCCTGATATTAGTAATAAAATGAATCTTGCTTATCAAGATTCTGATTTTGATTCCGATGTTTATGAGGATCACTTAAGTGATGATAGTGATTCTGTTGTTTTTGAAGAAGATGATACAGAAGAGTATTCTGATACCTCTGTCACAACTACTACAACTGTTGACACCAAGAATTCTTTGCCAAACTTCTTATCCGTTAAACCTCAGTCCGTTCAGAATTCTTTATGTCCTTATCCGAAGACAGTTGCATCATCTTCCTCTCTCCTCCCTAAACCTAGTTCTGTTGATGAACAAGCCTTTATGAAAAAGATTGTCAGAACTAGTGATCTGTTGTATATTCTTGTTGAAGTTCAAGTACGTGGTGAATGGATTTCTGTTGATGCTTTTATTGATACCGGTGGCTCCAATAATCTTGCTAGACCGTCACTGTTTAAAGGATTATGGAAGCCCTTACAGAATATCCTTAGATCTGAAACCATTGGTGGTTCTGTTAATCTGACTCATTATGTTGATAACATTTCAATGAAACTTGGGGGGAATATAATTAAGATTTCAGCTATTCAGCATTATGATAACTCAGCAAGTTTATTTCTGGGAATGCCGTTCATTAATTCAGTGTTGCCTGTTACGATCAGTAATGATAAAATCATTTGTAACATCAAGAAGAAAGCAGTCTCAGTCCCCAGGTTAACTACAGCTAATTCTGAAGCCCGAAAAGATCAGAGTCAGAAAAAGGTAGGTTTAAAAAGGCAACCCAAACAGAGAAAAGAATCTCATGATTGGGAAGAAGTGTTAAAGATTTATGAAGCCAAAGCTCAACCTGCCCAAAAGGCCAATAGGGATCCTAATTGGTCTCCTGAACAAATTCAGATATTTGAGGAATTGCTAAAATGTTGTTCTACTAATCCTCAAGCTTTTTGGACAACTCAGAGCCCGAAACAAGAAATTATCACTCTGCATGACAATGGAGTGACTGGCAAATTGATACCCTGTACTCCTGATGAAGAAAAAGAAATGCGCAAACAGATTCAAGAATTGCTAGATCTTAATTTGATTGAAGTAAGTGAATCTCATTATTCCTGTTCTGCATTTCTAGTTCGCAATCATTCTGAGATTGTTCGTGGTAAAGATAGGATGGTGATTAATTATAAGCCTTTAAATGCTATAACTAAGAGCTTTAATTATCCCATGCCTCGACAAGAAACAATCATGCAGAAAATTCATGGCAGTAAGATATTCAGCAAATTTGATATGAAATCAGGATATTATCAGATTCAAATTGCAGAAGAAGATCGTCCAAAAACTGCATTTACATGTCCTGCCGGGTTCTTTCAATGGCGAGTTGTGCCATTTGGTCTCAAAAATGCTCCTGCATTCTTTCAGCGTCGAATGGATCATATTTTTGGTTCATACGATTTTATTGTTGTATATATTGATGATATCCTTGTATTTAGTCCAGATCTCGCCTCTCATTTGAAGCATCTCCAAATATTTCTTGACGAAGCCCGTAATCATGGTTTAGTCTTATCTGAGAAGAAAATGGTTTTATTTCAAGACAGTATTGATTTTCTCGGCATCACCGTTCGCCAAGGTAAAATTCAGATGCAGCCTCATGTTTTACAGAAATTATCTGAATTTCCTGATCAATTACAAGATAAGCCAATGATTCAGCGATTTTTGGGAATTCTCAATTATGTTCATAAATATATTCCCAATCTTTCTGAAAAGACTTCTCCTATTCGAGAATTTATTAATGGTGGTTGGTCTGATGAAGCTACTCAAGCGGTTCAATTATTGAAACAAGAATGCCAAACATTACCTACTTTAAAACCACCTGGTACTGGTTTTCTCATCTTACAGACTGATGCTTCCGACAATTTTTGGGCGGCTACTCTTTTTGAGAGAAGGCAAGAAGGAGAAAATGTTGAAGAAGTTCTATGTGCCTATGCTTCAGGTGAATTCTCTAAACATCAGAAAGGTTATTTTCCTGCTGAAAAAGAAACCCTTGCAATATTCAATGGAATTCAAAAGTTCGAAATTTATTTGGCACCTTCAAAATTCTTGATTCGAACTGACTCAATGAATTTCAAGTATTTCTTGAATGCCAAGATATCTCAGCAATTAGCTCGTGGGCGATTATTAGCATGGCAAATGTGGTTTCAGATGTATGAATTTGATGTTGAATGGATTCCTGGAAATTCTAATTATTTACCTGATGCCTTAACCAGAGAAATGAACAAGGTACATGTACATAGTGAAAGTCTTTTCACCATTGCAGGAACCAGTCCTGCTGATGATTCTTTTGAAACTTTTGTACAGCGTTTTAAGATTTTAGAATATTTGTTATCCGATGTCACTGATCAAATCAAGAAGATAATTGGTCTCCGACTAAGAAGAAATCAGTGGATACAAAGATGTCAAGCTTGGCAACATAAAAATGTTGGCGTCTTTCTAAATCTCAATGAAGAATTGGTAAAGGTTTATCCTCTACCAAATTTACAGGTTAAGCTCTATTTTCAACAGCTCGATGACACTTGGCTCAGTCATTATACTCCAGATATGATTCAAACTCTGAAAACTCTGAATTATTATCAGATTATTGGTGCAATTGAGTTTTCTATTTCTATGTATATTTCTTCTAAAATGTTAGAACTGGAGGAGGTAAATATGAATGGTCTTGTTGAACGCTTTTTGAAATCTCTCAAAATTCCAGATTTATTTGAAGAGATTGAAGCAGCATATCTCCAACAAAATACTGAAGCTTTTGTTAATACTGATTCTTTCCCTCAATTTGAGATGTTTCAGTCTTTTGCTGATTGGGAGATAAGAGATGGTAAGTGTCAGAAGAAACTCCAAGTCAGAGCTTCTCAATGTGTATTAAGGACATTGCAGTATTTAAGAACATTTACAGAACCTTGGGATTATCAGAATATGGAATTCCGTAATGCTATTGAACCAAATCCTTTTTCACAGCTTTACGGAAAGGATAGTATTATGAAATCTACATTAGCTGAAGATCCAGATCAGATTAAAAAGATTTCATTATGGCTTCAAGATTTTCATTCGTTAAAACTACCGGAGAAACTATCACTGATAAAAACCCTCGAACTTCTGCAAGGAAAACAACGAGTATTTCGATTAATAGTTAATCAGAAGGCTGTTATTACTATTAATGTATATTCTTGTTCATGGTCCGAAGATGCGGTTTGCTTGATCAATCTACTTCTCTCTAATCGTGTCTGTTCTTCAATGGTGTTTGAAATAGGATGGCAAGAACAAGGAAATCTTAGTCATCAATGTAAATTATGGGTTCAATCGAGTATTGAACAATCTGTAAGTATGTTTCAGATTTTTAAATGGGAGTTATTAGATGGGGTTGAACTGGCTGTACAGTCTTTGCCAGATTTCAGAAATAGCAAGAAAGATAATTTCCTTGGAATTGAAATCGATCCCTTTGCATATGTGAACCGATGGAATAAAGATGATTATCTCTTTCCATCTAAAAGTTTAAAGAAGTCTGCAGATTCGATCAGATTTACTTATGACACAGGTCAGAGTTCACATGCTCCACAAAAAGAAGATTCCTCCATTACAATCCACGATCCAAAAGGAAAAGCTAAAGTGAATAGCGAAAAAGAAACCGTATATGTGGATATTTATCAAGATGCTCAAGAACAAAATGACCCTACCTGGGAAAAAGAATATCTATCATGGCTTACATCTTCCTGGAAAGATCCTCAAGATACTTTATCTCATTTATCGTACCATTGGGATAGAGTCAAGACTCCGTCAGATTCCGAGATGGGATATGATAGCGATAGAAGCCCGAAAGGTTCTTGGTAACGAATCTCTTTGTCAGCAATGTGACACTGTTGGTCACATGTTGTGACGAATCTTTGTACAAAAGAAAAAGTTGAGTAGACACCGTCAGTGGAATAAGATACTGACAGGACCCTCAATTATTTCTACTTTTATGTCATGCATTAGGTCAGCTAGATTCGTTTGTTAGGTTATTTAAGAGAGAACTCTCTCATAGTTTAGGCATCGTGAGTTGTGAGTGCTTAGTGAGTTTGTGAGTGTGTGTGTAATCAGAGCTCATATCTTTGAGTTTCTATGGTATGTAATTTTACTTTGAATTAATACTGAAGCCTGCTGGGCCGCCAGTCTGAGGATTGTTTCTTTTAAGAGCATCGTGTGAGAGATAGTAAGGCGCGTTTGAGAAGCGACAGGAGTTCGCAAAAGTCCGTGCAAATCTCTAGTTGATGTGTTGAAGAAATTTGCAGAAGGCGTTCGCTTCAGTTGTTCCAAGTTCCTAGATGATACATCTTGTTTATGAAGTTCCTAGACGATACATCTTGTTTATGAGACGATACATCTTGTTTATGGTATCGGAGCCCTGTTGTAGATCCTAACTCACTAATCTGTAGACAGAATTCTATTGAAAGCCAGCTAGCCTTTGAAAGGTCACTCTGTTGATCATTGGACCGAGTAGATAAAAGCTTTGATTAGTCTATTTCTGTTATAGATTAAATATGGCCAATCTGTTGCGATCATTCTCATCCATAGACAGAAAAGTCATTACTGAAGTCTCGTCACGGTCGACTGAGTCCGAGTCTGTTGAAAACGAAAATCATGAATTAGTTGAAGACCCTGAACATTGGACTCCTCCTGCTCTAAATTCTACTGATATCTATAAGCTACCTATGACTTTCCTGTTCAAGAAGAAAAACTTTCTGAAAGAGGTAGAAATCACTATTAAGATATCTGGACCTTCTGTGCAAATCCTTGCTTTGAATTTATTCTCTGATGATGAAATTAAGAAATTTCGGCAGTATGTAAAAGATGGAAAGTATTTCTATCTTCATTTTGGGGGGATAAGGATTGGATTAGCTCCACTGTTTCGTCATGGAATTAATACTCCCTGTATTGCTGAACTGTTTGATACCCGTCATCAAAATTATGAACATGCTAGGATTGGTACTATTCAAGGAAACCTTGCTACTGGTTGTCAATATGGAACCATTTATCCTGACTATGCTATTAGTCTGAATGATGTCCATCTGAAAGATTGTTGGAAATTATTGTCTGGTGTCCAAGGGTTAACCATGGCTGAAGAAAGTGAATACCTGTCTATAATTGGACAAGCTTCTTTTCAATTGACTAATACAGCACATCCTAAACTTAAACAGCCTGTCTTAAAGGATTGTGTTACAGTTGGTTTGTCTAATGCTCAAGTTGAAGGTGTTCTATATGATCCTACTGAGTTACCTGGAAACTGGTATTTCCAATACAAGTCAATAGTTGATACTAAACAACCTCAATCCAAATTGAAAAGAGTAACTATTGATAATGGACAAGTCAAGTTGATTCCTCCAAGACCAGTAATTCCTCGACCTGTCTCTAAGCCAAAGAGATATGTGTTTCCTATGATTCCAAATGAAGTTCCTTCAAGTAGTCAAGTTCCTGCTACTATTCCCGAAGAAGAAAGTTTAGGTGAACCTTCTCTGTCACCTAATGAGTTGTATATACCTGAGTATAAACCATTTCTACCCACTGTAAATAAAATGCATCGTATGCGTACTTCTTTTGCTCCTGTTGAAGAATGGCAATATGCCAATCACAGATTTGTTAAAGGTGGCAAATGGCCTCCTCGAACAAAGTTCTGTACTACTTCCTCCTCTTCTAGACAGCCACCAACCCGAGCAGATTGTGCTCCTTTGATAATCCATCATCAACCATTAAGATTCATCCTTGGTTCAGATCAAGCAAAGCACCATAAGCCAAAAACTTGCATACTAGATCTCACACTTCATTACATATTCGGTACTTCCACACATTGGCCTAATGATCTTCTCCTCCTTATATAGTTTTATGCCTTTCTCAATACCATGGATCAAAACCAGTTAGGACCAATACCTTGAACCAAATACCTAGGGTCAATACCTCGAACCAAATACCTTGGACCAGGGCGAAATACCTCGGACGAAAACTTAGTTTTCCAACATATACGTGCTTTTCCTTCTGTGAGAGTGTGTGTGTATCTATACGCTACTTGTGTTTAGGGAACCTGCGTGTATACGCAGCTTGGTCAAGGTGAACCTGCGTGTATACGCAGCTTGGTCAAGGTGAACCTGCGTATATCTCTATTTCCTCATTCTTTGTAGTCTGATTTGTAATTCTTTACTGTTGACATGTTGCACCATGATCTTTCATCTGAGTGAGTTGCAATCAAGGACAACACCTGTATCATAATGCCAATAATCTCCCCCTTTGGAATTGATGGCAAAAACAACACCAAGTCACTCTCCCCCTTTGACATCAAGGGAAAAGGGTGGACCAAGATAATTTCTCCCTTTGACATAAATTATGTTGGTTATGCTCCCCCCAAGTACATGCTGAAATGTCTAATTGGGCTTCCCCTTTGTACATGCTAAGATGCACTGAAACTGTCCATGCTCTTCCTAAGTACAAGCAGAGTCTGTAAAAAATATTTTCTAGAAAAATAACATGACTCTATAACTCAACTATGTGAGGATGACCTTCCTATCACCAATGACTCATACATACATCCATCTCCCAACTGAGTGGGGATATACCAAATTTGACTCATCCACCCAACCAAGTGGAGATATACCAATTGTTTATGCATGACAGAAACAAGAAATATTACATCATACATCCCATGTAAAGTATGGATACAAATTACATCATTTGTCCAAGAGGACTCATATTACTTCCTAGACTTTTACATGACTTGAGTAACAAATGGTATAAATATCTGAAGTCATAGCTGGACTCAGCAACCATAATGCCAATAATGTTGAATGTACGTGAAGGCTAATGCTCCCCCTGAACCTGTGCTACATGTGCATTGTTAACAGGTCAATGATCAAGGCATCTTTGTCAGTCAGATAAAATTAATGAACAGAGCATATAGACATTAATCATCAATATTCGTCAGAGCACCCATATCAGAGCCTGCCCCTCTGTTTTTCTTGTCTGAAACATAAATGCACTTCTTGACCCACATAAACCCATGTGTGTACGCAACTATACATCATGAAACCCGCGTATAATAACCTTTTTCCGGAAAAATTGGATTTAACAGCAGGATGATGTAGCAACTACTCCCAGCTTTTGTCTGAGATATTCAAATGTCTCTCTGGGTAGTGGTTTAGTGAATATATTAGCAACTTGTTCTTTAGAGGGAACATACTCCAATGCGACCTTTTGTTCAAGAACTTTTTCACATAGAAAATGCTATTTGATGGGTATGTGCTTGGTCTTGGAGTGCATGACTGGATTCTTTGAAATATTGATGGCACTTGTATTATCACATAGAATGGAGATGGGTGGAGTACATGTGATCTGAATGTCTTGCAAGGTTTGCATCATCCAAAGTAGTTGTGTGCAGCAAGATGCAGTAGCCACATATTCTGCTTCAGCTGTAGATAAAGAAATTGAACTTTGTTTCTTGCTGAACCAAGATACTAACCTAGAACCCATATAGAATGCACCACCACTAGTGCTTTTTCTGTCATCAACACTTCCTACCCAATCTGCATCTGTATATGCATGAAGAGTAAGATCTGCATCTCTAGGATACCATAAACCAAAGTCCTGAGTTCCTTGAAGATATTTGAAAATTCTTTTGACTGCATGAAGGTGTGATTCCTTTGGATTTGCTTGGAATCTTCCAACTATTCCTACTGCATGCATGATGCTAAATCGGGTACCTGTTAGATAAAGCATACTTCCAATCATGGATCTGTAAGGTTGTTGATGTACTGTTGTTGATTCATCATTTGAGCTGAGACTGCATCTTGTTACCATTGGGGTACATACCGTTTAGAATCTTCCATTCCATACTTTTTCAAGATCTGTTTGAGATATTTGGTTTGTGAAAGAAAAATACCATCTTTATTTTGTTGAGCTTGTAGACAAAGAAAATAGGTAAGTTCAACAAGTAAGGACATTTCAAATTCTTGCTGCATTACTGAGGCAAAATTGTAACTCATGGATTCTTCATTACTACCAAAAATGATATCATCAACATAAACATTAATAATTAGCAATTTATCAGTTTTAATCTTTGTATATAGATTGCTATATGTTGAACCTTTTGTAAAACCTTGTTGGTATAGATATTTGTCAAGAGGGTAATACCAGGCCCTTGGAGCCTATTTCAGACCATAGAGGTCCTTTTTGAGTCTGCATACAAGTTTTGCATCATTTCCAAGAATGAATCCTTCTGGCTGTTCAATATAAACTTCTTCTTCTAAATCTCCATTCAGGAAGGCTGATTTTACATCCATTTGATATACTTTGAATTTCTGAAAGCTAGAAAGAGCAAGAAACATCCTTATGGCTTCAAGTCTGGAAATGGGTGCAAAAGTTTCTTCAAAATCTATACCTTCTTGTTGAGCATACCCTTTACAAACAAGTCTGGCCTTGTTTCTAATGACTTCTCCATTTTCATTCAGCTTGTTTTTGAATATCCATTTCGTTCCTATAATATTTTTATCATGAGGTCTAGGAACTAATTCCCAAGTATCATTCTTTTCAATTTGCTCAAGTTCTTCTTCCATGGCCTTGATCTAACATTCATCTTTGCAAGCTTCATTCACATTTTGAGGTTTGGTGGAGGATAGTAATGCTATCTAGCTTGAGGTCCTTGTGATAGTTCTTCGTGTTTGTACACCTGCCTCTTTTTCCCCTAAAATTTGAGTTTCTAGATGATTTTTCTGAACATAGCTCGACGGAGTCTTTTCTTCTACCATTATCTCTTCTTCCAGTGCTTCATTTGTTTCTTCTTCAATATCATTTTGATTTGATGTGGGAAAATAGTCCCCATATTCTTCATTGTCATAATCTTATGTTTTTATCTGTTTTGGAATTTTGCATGCTTCATCAACTACAACATCAATGCTTTCAACAATTTTTCCAAGTCTTTTATTATAAAATTTATATCCTTTACTTCTGGAAGAATAACCAAGAAGAATACCTTCATATGCTTTGGGTTCAAAATTACCAAGTTTTTCATCAATCCTTTTTATATAACATTTGCTTCCAAAAAATTTAAAGTATTTTACAGTAGGAGTCTTACCATACCAAAGTTCATGTGGAGTTTGAGTGCTATTTACCCAAACATTTGCTTGGTTGAGAATAGTTACGGTGGCAAATGCAGCTTCACCCCAGAAGGTTACAGGAGTTCCAGATTCATCTAGCATAGCTTGAGCCATTTGTTGAATAGTTTTGTTCATTCTTTATACCACTCCATTTTGCTAAGGAGTCCTTGCGATGGAGAATTGCCTTGTTATTCCATGTTGTTCACAAAAATCAAAGAATTCATCCGAGGTAAATTCCCCTCCTCGATCAGATCTGAGGCATTCGATTTTTCGATCTAATTCATTTTCAACCAAAGCTTTGAAGGCTTTGAACTTTTAAAATGCTTCATCTTTATGCTTTAGTAGACCTATCCAATACATTCTGGAAAAATCATCAATGAACAAAATAAAGTATTCTTCTCCACGAGGTGACTTTTTCCTTGATGGTCCACATAAATCAGTATGAATAAGTTCAAGAGGCTTACTAGCTGACCCTTCTTCTTCAATGAAGTTAAATCTGGTTTTCTTACTGAATTGACATGGTTTTCATATTGTATTTTCAAGGATGATGATATCTAGAAGATCACGAATAGCCTTGAATCTGCATGCTTTTCTTATTTGAGAAAATGTTAGATGTCCCAATCTTCTATGCCACAGTAAGTTTTCATCATTTTTGCTTAGATAACACTATTGTTTTCCTCCCTTGAGTATGTATAAGTTGTTTGCAGTTCTTGTACCTTTGATCACGGTCTCCCCTGTATCAAGTTCACGAAAAATACATCCGTTTGATCGAAACATCACTTCATTTCCTTGATCACACATTTGACTGACACTCAATAGGTTATGCTTTAAACCATCTACATACATAAAATTTCCAGCTTTAACCTTTTCTTTCAAGAAAACAGATCCTTTACCTTTTATGACAGTAGGAGTGTCATTTCCAAATGAGACATTCTTTTCATTTTCTAAGGCATTATATGAGTGACGTTTTTCTTTGTCACCTGTCATGTGTTTTGAGCATCCATTGTCGATGTACCACTAATTTTCTTGTCCTTCTGCATACAATGCTATACCACATCTTTTTGTTTGAGATTATTTCCTTCTCCATATCTTGGGATTTAATGGAGTTTTCTCCTTTTGAGATGATTACCGAAATTTGCTCCTGCATTCAGATTCTTCATGACCACAGTTGTTACAGATTGAGCATTCTATTTCATTTTCAAGAAGAGAAAAGATATTATAGGAAATTTTCTTGACCCCTGTTACATTCCTATGATTTCGTGCTTCTCTAGTCATGATGGTTTTGTAAGCAACACATTGAGCAGCTTTGTATCCAAAATTATGACATGAAAAACATTGCCCATTAAAGAAGTTCCTGCCACTATCGAATCTATTGACCTAGTGATTGTAGTTTCAATTCATCTTTAGAGAAAATTGAGTATGATTTACTTGATATTGGTTCTGGCTTATATTCATCATTGGAATAAATTGAGTATTATTTACCTGGTGATCTGCTTTATGCCTTTGCTGACGATTGTCATAATGTTCATTGGTCTTTGCTACATCAAGATAGCTTTTAGTGGAGGTTGACGGCTTCTGTGATTGAGGTTATTCTTTAGTATATCCAAGACCTATCTTTATCAGAGGAGAACACTACACTTTGATTATTTCATCTAAGGTTTTTGATCCTTTAGCAAATCTAATATTGATAGATTTCGTTTTCTCAATATCCTTTCTTATACCCACAATTTCACATTCTAGTTTTTCATTGTGTTTTTATTTTTCAGCAAGTTGGTATGTCAAGGTATCAATAATCATATTCTTTTCTTCTAAACAGATTTTGAGTTTAGAAATTTCTTCAGGAAGGTTGTCTTCTTCTAAAGCATCCCAAAAATTATCATCGTCATAAGCCATTAGAATTCTATAGTCATTACTATTTTCATCTTCATCACCATTTGATAAACCATTGCTATCTTCATGAGTATAGTAACTTCTTTTATTTACAACTTGTTTTCTCTTCCATTTTGCATATTCCTTCCCTTTTTCATATTTATCTTTATGAGGACATTTGGCAGCATAATGATCGACTCTGCCACATGTAAAGCACTTGAAGGGTAGCTTACCTTTAAATCTTCCGGAACCCCGTTGAAGCTTCTTGACAAAGTTTACGTCATCTTCTTCTTCTGAAATATGTCCTAATTCATTGTGTTCTTCCTTTCCTTTTGCTAAAGCTTTAAATGTGGCTTCTCTCATATCTAATGGACCTCCTTTTCTCATCTCAAAGGCAGTTAAGATTCTGTGAAGCTGTGTCATAGTGATAGCCTGCAGATCCTGTTTTTCTTCTATGGCAGACACTTTTGATTCAAATTTAGTAGAAAAGGATCTCAAAACTAACTAAGGTAACTTTTTTTATATATTCTCCCAGATTCTTCATATAATTAGCAACCTCATCTATACGTAAGAAGTAACTAGCTATACTTTCATCACTCTGCATCTTAAGAGTTTCATACTGAATTCTAAGAGTTTGAAGTTTAGCATGTTTTACCTGAGAGTCTCCTTCGTAGCTCAGAATGATTTTGTCCCTGGCATATTTCTTTGGCTGATTTGGGCTACATGACTTTGACAAGCTCTGGTTGTGACAGACTTACCAATAAGTTATTGATAGCTTTGGCATTGGTTTCATATTGCTTCTTACCTACTGTATCTGTAGGAATTGCTGTTAGAAATGTATATCCTCCTTCCACAATTTCCCAGACATCTGTTCCAAGTGATTGTAGATAGGCTGCAGTTCTTATTTTCCAATAAAAAAAGTTGCTCCCATCAAAGATTGGCGGTTTGATGGATCTCCCTTCAAGCGATCAAGCTTCTTCTGAAGTACCTGCTCTGATACCAATTGTTGGAAATAATATTGAGAGGGGGTGAATCAATATTATCAGATCAATAATTTAATTTTCCAAACATATTTATATACTCTACTTCAACTAATTGAACTAGTGTGTACACGCGACTGTACTTAAAGCAACCAGCGTATATGCAGAGAACTTTTGATTTAGATATTTTATCACCTTCTTTCTCTCTCCCTGTTGACGAGGTAGGAGTTTGATAATATTTTGACCTAGTAGCCAAGTTGACCGAGGTACTCATCATGAACACTTGTGAACCTGAGGAAGTGGATGACTGAGGCTGGTCTACCATTTGAGTCTGCTAGGATGGAAAGGGCTCTTTCAGGACAACTGGGGTCCCTTTGAGCAAACGGCTAACATCAGACCATCTGGGACAATCTTTAGTATAGTGATCCTCCTCACAGATGAGGCATGGATACTTAGGTTTCCGTTGGGAAGCATCACCAGAAGACGAATTAGGAGGACCCTATTTTGGGGCATCAAATTAACCCTTTCCTTTGCCTTTTTTCTTACCTATAGAGGATTTATCCATTGCGGTAGACTGGATAGTGTGAACCTCCGAGGTTTTACCAGGGCTGAATGAATTGCGAGAGAAATCATTGGGAGCAGTGTTGGAGACCGATTTCTGTTTGGAAGAAGATTTTGCAGGGGTCTGAGTCACTAAACCGATTACTCCATCAACGGGAGGGGCAGCTGGAGACTTAGATGTCGTTAGATCATACAATGGTTAGCGTGCATCAGGTAACACATCCTATGACATGCCGGACTATGAATAGACATGGTCTAGATACAGAGCATGCGTGATGGCTTGTTCCTCAGTGACGCATCCACCCATAGCAATGTCCTCAGCAATTTTGTTGACAAATGACTTGGTGAACCACTTGATCAACAACTGATCAACAATTTCAAACTTAATCAGATGACGCCTACGTCTCCATTCATGGATTTGATCGAAGATGTGAGTCGCAGTGTCTTTCTTGAATGACGTTAACAGATGGGTGCCAGTTTCATAGTGAACTGACAGCTGGAAATGTGTGATAAAGGCCATGGCGAGATTTTTCAAGTCATGATAGGTATTCTAAGGTATCTTGTTATACCATTTGTCTGTAGCCCCTTTAAGAGTTTGTTGGAAAAGGTGAAGATGAATAGAATCATCAACGCAGGAATTCGAGGAGAACCAGAGGTGATATGTCATCATGTGGGCTTGAGGATCCTCTTTCACTTTTCCATCAAACTTCGGACGTTTTCTCAGAATCTTGGACGTCACTAGAGGCTAGTATGGCAAATGAAGAATCGGGTCATTCCTGAGTGTAGACACATCTCACAATTCCAGCATAGCCAAGAATGGAAATTGAGTATTGAAAGGAATTTGAGGTTGATAAGGAGGCCCAACTAGTGTGGCCCATCCTTGCTGGTAATGATTTTGTCCCCAAAGTGGATGATTTTGTCCATAAGGAATTTGATTTTGTCCCCACTATAATTTACCTTACCCGTAGGGAGGATTCTGACCTTGAAAGCCCTGAAACTGTCTGGCCAAATGTTGTTGATAAGCAACATACTAATTAAAAGGTTGTTGAGCCTACTGACCTTAGAAATATGGCTTTTGCACCTGATGTCCCTAAACATAAGGGTTTTGGACCTACTGCCCCTGGACAAACGGGTTTTGAACCTGTTTCCCTTAGACATAAGGATTGTGCACTTTCTATCCTTGGACATAAGGATTTTGTGCCTGCTGCAGGACTTGACCCTGGCCTTGCCCTTGCAAGGGTTGACCCTGCTGATATGAGTATAAGGGTTTTTGCTGCCTGGGTTGACCTTGTGGCTGCAAGGGTTGACCTTGCGGCTATAATGGCTATCCCTCCGACTGCAGAGGTTGACCTTGCAAAGGCATACGCTGGGAGGATTACAGTGCATACTACATTTGCGGCTGCATGGTTTGTTGCAACTATTGTGAGGGTTTCCCCTGTGGTTGTTGTAGTTTTCCTTACTACAGAATCATCTGGCCTTGCTACTGCATGGATGGCCCTTGCTGCAATGAAGGTTTCCCTTGTTGCCACATGGATGGCCCTTGCTACAATGAAGGTTTCCCTTGTTGCTGCAGGAGGTGTTCTTGTTGCTGCAAAGGTACTTGAACAGTTCCCTGAATGATAGCGTGAAAGTTCCACAAGTGTATCTGGCCATACCCACCGAGCGCGACGGATGGACCAGGTTGGACATAAGGTCCAAGATGAGGGATGTATGATGGATTAGCCATCACTTGTTAACCATATGGAACATAAGTAGGTTGGTACTGACCTTGAGCCATATTGGGCTGCTATTACTGGACGTGACTTGACCCAAATGGACAAACATTGGGCTGTTGGTACTGGATATTACTTGGTCCAGTTGGACTAGTAGGATTTGAAATGGCACCTGAAGAGGGTTGGTTCATCCCAACCATGTGAAGTTGTGAGCCACTCACATTGGTTGTGCTAGATATCATAGAAACATTCGGAATCTTCCCCCCAGGCGGTGGAATAGTCTATCCACTTACTGGAGGGATCGAAGAACTAACAGCGACATGACTCGAGATCGTCGGTTGAACTAGACAGTTACCTAGACTGATGAAATAAGAGGATTGGGAATGGTGGGTTGCACCAGGACTGAAGTAACTACAAAAATCACCATTTGTTGGGAGGTCAGGTTCTGAATGAATAGACCTATGGTAGGCATAGTGCCAGATGCCCAAATAGGGTTGTGATACAATGATGAGGTAGTAGGCATGCCTGAAACCAACTGAGCTAAAGTCACGTAATTACGTGGTAACTCAGGATGAACACTGGTCAGAATGCTTCCCATGTAAGGGAAACCTTCAGGAGGGAAGGGATATTCTTGCTCTTCGACTATGCGTGGAGTGGAAACCTCCGAGTGACCTAGAGAGGAGATTGGGATTTCGCCTTCTAATTCCATGGGTGAAAACAGATGACGACGGACTACCAAAGATGTTCGAGGGGATAATTCCAAAGGAATACTTGGCTGATCGTACGGACTGTACGGACGTTGCGGTGATATCACAACAGGATCGAACAAAGGATTTAGAGGATAAACAACCAGTCCAAGATGACCTTCAGAAGTCGGCGGAATCTCGGGAGTCTCGATAGGATTATCTGAAGATTTTGGGCCAATGTCAGAAAGTGACCCAGTATCTGAAGGGGGAGAACGAGATGACAAAGGTTGAATACTCAGAACAATTCCAAGCTCAACACCTTGGTCCTCAAGCAACTGTGGCAATTCAAAAAAAGGCTCCTTAGATAATCTTTCAGACAGAGGAGAGGAAGAGGAATTAGGCAAACCAGTTGGTTCAACCATAATGAATTTGTCTCCAATAACCAAAAGAGAGACTGATTTCAAGGGCTTTAAAATGTATTTAAAGGTATACTCATAATGTGGTCTAAAAAGTCTAACAAGGACGTGGGAAACAATTTTCTAAGGCGCAAAAACAAACTGGTGCTCTTTCATGTTTTAAGAGTCGAGAAAGAAGCGAAGGTGACTCTATCACTTTTGGTTTGAAATGAGCTTGAAAATACAAGTGCATGGGTGATCTTTTATATTTAGGGAGTCAAAAATATCAAAATGACTATTGAGGATGATCTAGGTAAAAAGGATTACCAGGTAATCGTGAACTGCAGAATATGATCCAAAATGGATCCAGTTTTGCCTCCATATCAAAGTCTTCAAATGTAGATGAAAGTAGAATCAAGTCACAGTGATCGTTGATACGATTCCAACGGTGTGAACGACGTGTAAATCTGAGTCCGGATGAAGAAGTTAGAGCCAATCAAAGTTTTTGGGAAAATTAGGGCAAAAGTCAAAAAGTCAAAGGTCAACAGTCAATGGCCAACGATCAACCAGGTCAATGCCTACATTGGCAAGGTCACATTTCAACTGGGCAATGAGCCATGGGTCTTGGATGATGTTAGCAAAGGAGGTGACGTGGCAGATTGTGATTGGTTGATATGGGCCAATCTGTTGCTGACACATGGCAGCCCAGATTTTGCCCAATATCACCTATTTTCCAAAATTTTGGGGATAAGGGAGGATTGAACCCTTGACCTCCTAGAATGGTTAAGTTTTCAATGGATTTAGCTCACTGGATGAGCTACCGTGGTTCTTGTCATCGGAGTTGATAATTTTGTATTTATGGTGATGCGGGAAGGTGGCCGGAAAAAAGTCGGACGGTCAGGGTCAACCCCACGACCGCCGAACCTTTGGATATATTAGTTATTATATAGTCTGAAACCATATCACATATCACTACCAATATATAATATACATTGTATCAACATAACCAACGATGGAAGGTTGGGCGGAGGTTTCGAACCTCCGACCCACCAAAACATTATATACCAATGCCTTCACGCACCGTCGGATAACCACAATGCCAAGGGTAGAGCTTGGTAAACCAAGCGCCCAAAAATTATTTTAAACTATTGCAGGTGCCGAACCAGTCAAACCACCAGCGTGCAAACTGAGGTGGTATTGTGTAGATAGAAGTGGTTTTGCAGAGGGCAGAGGTGGTTTTGGATTTCTCTAGGGGGTCTGGAGGGCACAGAGGCCAAATATGGGCAAGTTTATACTCGTTTGACTCGAAATTTCACGCTGAATGTAATGGTGAGATCCTTTTTCTCATTTGACTATCAGTTTTTTAGCTCATGTCTATAAAATCATTTTGAAGACTAATAAAGCGATCACACTGGAAGCTAAGGACTCGGAGAGGTAGCCAGGAAGTCTGGTGAACTCCGTTATCAAATTGTCACTGTGTTGATGCATATGTTTATGTTCCAATTTGCTTATGTGTTTATGTTATTTTCAATATTTTCAATCCATTTCACTAAGTAACATAAGCAAACTTCACATAAAATTCTATAATACCTTTTTCATTAACGAGTCAAGTGGTATCAGAACAACAAGGTTTTTTAAGGTCTCACAAGATTGTGTGAAGATTTGAATGCTTACTAGGTTAAGGTTTGAACGAGGTGAAGGTGAACTTGTTGAGGCTAATCCAGAGATTGGAAGGGTCTTTTCACAAAGACAAATGACAGATGAAACCCCACTTGGGTCAGAATCTCAATTTCTAGATAGTTTCATGACGATACGCGTAATGGTGGAAGAGATGTATCGTGAGTTTAAGAAGAACAAAGATGAAGGCACTTCATCACCTAAAGATCAAGAAGATAAGGGAAAGGGAGAAATGCTTCCTCCACCATCTCCTCCATCATCACCATCATCGTCATCATCATCATCTTCCTCTCATAAATCTAGTCCTTCTAAGAAGAAGAAGAAGAAATCCTCTTTGATCAAATTAGATGTAAAATTTGATTTGCTGATTTATGATGGAGAACTTAACACTGAAAAGCTTGATAATTGGATAAGAAAAATTGAAGTGTATTGCAGGGTGTAGAAAGTTGTTTCAGAAAGGAAGAAGATCCAACTTGCTAGCCTTCGACTTGGAGGAACCGCACTTGTATGGTGGGAAGGCAAGACACAAGCAGATCTCAAAAAGCATGGTAAAATCATTTCAACTTGGAATGAATTTGTTTATGCTATTAAAAAGTAGTTTTATCCTTTGGCTTATATGCAACAAGCAATGATGATTTGGCAAACACTATGTCAATTAAAAGTTCAAAGTGTTCAAAGTTATACTTAGGAATTTTGTAAAAGAGCTTTAACATTAGGCATATCATTGGACTCACCAGAGACATTGTTGAAATACATAGGTGGTATTCATAGTTATTTGAGGCATACTATACTTATGTTTAATCCAACTAGCTTAGATGATGTATCGGTTCAAGCAACTCATCTAGAAGCTAGAGGCAAAAATGTAACCCATGATGTTGGGAAATCATCCAAACCTATTGAAAGCAAGAATAAAGACAAGAAGAAACTTAAATGGAAGGAGAAGAAAACAAACACTGTGAAGAAAGATAAACCTTCATGCACTCATTGTAAGAAGGAAGGCCATGATGAGGCACACTGCTGATCATTGCATCTAGAATTGAAGCCTAAGAAGTTTGGGAATAAGGAGAGGAAGAATGTTGTTGCTATTGAAAAGGACTTGGCATCAGATTCAGGTGACGAGACAACAGTTACAACTACAAGTATAAAAGGTAAAGATTCTAAAGCATCCATAAGTACTTCTTCGCATTCTGTTGATAATGATAATGATGAGAGGAAAATAAATGAGCTATTTCACATTAAATTCATTTCCAAGCATACTAAAATTGATACTTTATTTGATAGTGGTTCACAAGTTAATTTGATTTCTAAAGCAATTGTAAAGAAGTTGGGTCTGGAAGCAAAACCTCATAAAAAGGCATATCCATTAGGTTGGGTGTGTGATAAAACTAATCTACAAGTTATGAAACAATGTAAACTTCATTTTGCTATTGGGTCAAAGTTTGTAGATGAGGTTTAGTTAGACATAGTCCCATTGGACATATGTGGAATTGTATTAGGAAGTCCATACTTGTACGATAGAAATGATATCTTCTATCGAACTGAAAAATAAGTATCAACTCACTAAGGATGGAATTGAATATATTGTAAGATCTCATAAACTCAAAGATAACTTCTCTCCCATAAATTCAGGGTAGATGAAAAGAATTATAAATTAAAGTAAACAATTTTTACTTATGATTGTAAAAGAAAATGATATTGATAAATTTGATGCTTTCTAAGGCTGTAATCCTAAACAGAAAGCAGATCTAGTTAAAGTTGTTTCCAATTATGATATTCTATTTCAAGAGCCTAAAGGGCTTCCACCCAAGCAAGAGATAAAACATGAGATTTATTTGCAGAGAGATGCTCGACTACCTAACATTGGAATGTACAGGTTATTAGCTCTAGAGAATGCAAAGATAAAGAAGCAGGTACAGAAGTTGCTTGATCAAGAGTTTATTCGACCAAGCACATCACCGTGCAGATCACCTATTGTGTTAGTGTGAAAGAGAGACGGTTCGTGGAGATTGTGCATTGATTTTAGAGCATTAAATAAAATCACAATAAAGAATCATTATCCTCTTCCTCATATTGATGATTTGTTAGATCAGTTAAAAGATGCAGTTTACTTCTCTAAATTGGACTTGTGAAGCGGCTACCATCAGATCAGAGTTGCAGAACGGAATGTATGGAAGACTGATTTCAAAACAAAGCAAGGACTCTATGAATGGATGGTTATGCCTTTTGGCTTAACTAACGCTCCAGCTACATTCATGCGAGTCATGAATGATGTATTTAGGCCATTCATTGATGATTTTGTAATAGTCTATTTAGATGATATTCTTGTTTTCAGTAGAACATGGGATGAACATGTAAAGCATGTAAAGCAGGTTTTAGATGTTTTGAAAAGAGAAAATCTCTATGTAAAACTATCAAAATGTGAATTTGGAAAAACAACTTCGAATTATTTGGGTTATATTTTAGGAGGTTGTGAATTTAAGATAGATCCCTCTAAGGTCGAAGTCATTGTAAATTGGCCTAAGCCCAATACTGCTACAGAAGTTAGAAGTTTCTTAGGGGCAGCACAATATTGGAGAAAGTTTATTGCTAACTTTTCTTTGATTTCAGCTCCTTTACATGCTTTGAAAAGTGTGAAACAGGTGTTTCAGTGGGGAGGCAAACAACAGAAATCCTTCGACACATTGAAAGAAAGGATCAGTACAACGCTAGTACTAGCACTGCCAGATCTTCAACATCCATTTGAGATCGAGACAGACGCAAGTGATTATGCCATGGGGGCAGTGTTGATGCAGCATAGAAAACCTATATGCTTTCATTCTGAGACATTCACATCAACAGTAGTTAACTATCCTACATATGATAAGGAATTATATGCATTAATTCAGAGTGTTAAAAAGTGGAAACATTACATAATGGGTAAAGAAACAATCATACACACAGATCATCAACCACTTCAATATTTACACTCACAAACTAAATTGCAACAATCAAGACACTATTGATGGATGGGTTTTATACATCAATTTCATCTTGTTATCAGATATAAGAAGGGCATACATAATAAGGTTGTATACATGTTATCAAGACCAATTATAAATTCATCCACAATACTTAAGCATAATTCAGTAATTCATGAAATTTACATTGAACAATATGCTCAAGACATAGATTTTAAGGATGTATATGCAACTTTAAGTCATGGTAAGCAGGTAGAAGAATTGGATTATTTCATAAAGTACAAACTCTTATATCATTTGGGAAAGTTTTGCATTCCACAAACTAAAAGAGTTAATATAATTCAAGAAGCACATACTTCTCTCATGTCAGATCATTTTGGTGTAAGTAAAACAGTTGCACAATTACAAAGATTTTTCTATTAATCATGAATGAATGAGATAGTTTCTAGATATATTAAAGGATGTACTATGTGTGCTACAAGCAAGCCAGGTAATAGAAAATTAGGCTTGTATACTCCACTTCCAATTCCTTCTCATCCTTGGGAAAGTGTATCCATGGATTTTGTTGGGGGATTGCCAAAGTCTATAAAGGGTCATGATTATTTGTATGTAGTTGTGGATAGGTTCAGTAAGATGTGTATTTTGACACCATGTAATAAACAGGTCACATCTGAACAAACTGCAAAGTTGTTCTTTCAAAATGTATGGGTTCATTTTGGGTTACCCACTTCTATTGTATCCGATCGAGATTCTCGATTTGTCAAGAAATTTTGGTCAAGTATATGGGAGTTAATGGACACAAAGTTAAAGAAGAGCACGACATTTCATCCGCAAATAGATGGTTAGACAGAAGTGGTCAACATAATAGTGATACAGTTGCTTTGAGGATATTGCAGCAAGCATCCAAAACTTTGCGATGAGCATTTGTGTTATGTGCAGCATGCTTACAACCATGCAAACCATTCTTCTACTCAGAGATCTCCTTTTGAGACTTGTTTTGGTTTTATATCAAAGTCTCCCTTGGATTTTGTCTTTGGTAAAGACGTAGCAGTTGATGGACACAGTGATGTGGACAAAGAAACCAATTTCATTGAACAAATCCAAGAAACTCACCAGGAAGTACAGGAACAGCTGGAAAGAAGCCAAGCAAAGTATAAGGCGCGACATGACAAGCATCGATTTGAGCATAGTTTTCAAGTTGGTGATCAAGTCTGGTTGTATGTCAGCAAAGAAAGACTACAAGGGGAAAGTACAAAGTTGAAACCAATTAGATATGGTCCTTTCAAAATACTTGACAAAATTGGTGACAATGCTTTTCGCCTAGATCTACCAGCTTATATGCAGATCTATTTCATTGTAAATGTTTAAAACTTGTGAATGTATGAGCCTTCAGTGATTGAAGATCCTGAAGAGCAAGGTCAGTTACCTTCCATTGAAGATATTTTTCCCAAGTATCTCAATGAGCTACAGTAGGATATAGTTTCTTGACAGGAGGATAAGGACTTCGCAACGAGGAAATGTTGAGTATCTTCAAGTGGGACTCAAAGTTAGAAATCCAAGTAAAGCATGATGGATAGAGATTGGAAAAGTGAGGGAATCATATCCTCACTTGGTCAACAACTAAAACCAACTTTTGGTGGTCCAAAAGCTTCGAGTGGGGAGGAGTGATCCTAAATGGATCCAGGTTTGCCTCCAGATAAAATTCTTCAAATGCAAATGAAAGTAGAATCAAGTCAAAGTGCTCATCAATATGATTCCAACCGTGTGAACAACACATAAATCTAAGTTCGGATGAAGAAGTTATATCCAGTCAAATTTTTTGGGAAAATTAGGGAAAAAGTCAAAAAGTCAAAGGTCAATAGCCAACGGTCAACGCATACGTCAGCAAGTACACGTGTCAACCCGGGAATGAGCCATGGGTCCTGGATGATGTCAACAAAGGAGGTGATGTGGCATATTTTGATTGGTTGATATGAGCCAATCCGGTCCTGACACGTGGCAGCCTAGATTTTGCCCAATATCACCTATTTTCCAAAATTTTGGGGATCAGGGAGGATCGAACCCCTGACCTCCCGGAATGGCTAAGTTTTCACCAGAGTTAGCTCACCAGATGAGCTACTGTGGTTCTTGTTATCGGAGTTGATAATGTTGTATTTATGGTTATGCGGGAAGGTGGCCAGAAAAAGGCCGGACGGTTGGGGTTAACCCCACGACTGCTGGACCTTTGAATATGTTAGTTATTATATAGTACGAAACCATATCACATATCATCGCCAATATATAATATACATTGTATCAACATAACCTACGATGGAAGGTTGGGCGGAGGTTTCGAACCTCCGACCCACCAAAAAATAATATACCAATGCCTTCATGCGTTGTCGGATAACCACAATGCCAAGGGTGTAGCCTGGTAAACCAAGTGCCCAAAAATTATTTTACACTATTGCAAGTGCCAAACCAATCAAACCACCAGCGGGTAGACAGAGGCGGTATTATGAAAACATAAGTGGTTTTGCAGAGGGCAGAGGTAGTTTTGAATTTCTCCAGGGGGCTGGCGGGCACAGAGGCCAAATATGGGAAAGTTTATACTTGTTTGACTTGAAATTTCGAGCTAAACATAATGGTGAGATCGGTTTTCTCATTTGAGTCTCTGGTTTTGAGCTCATGTCTGTAAAAGAATTTTGAAGACTAATAAAGCGGTCACACTGGAAGCTAAGGACCCAGAGAGGTAGCCAGGAAGTCTAGTGAAAGGAGCCCAAAATGATTTCCTCAGCTCTATCCGGTCCAACCATCTACTAGACTTCCGTTACAAAGCTTCTAGACATGGGAGCTTCAGCTCCTTATTTAAAAAACCTTCCAAAAGAGGATCGGTGCGACAGGAAAAGGGCTTAGTCGCTCTGATCGGCACGAGGGCTAGTTTTAACCTCTGTAAATCGGTGCAAGGAGAAAACTGGTCAGTAGTGTTGGTCTTGTAAATTGGCATAGAAGAAAGATTCTTGGGAAATGGTGTAAAGGGGAATTATTCTTCTCATGAAGAGGGATATACTGGGAGTTTCTTCACGATGGGAAAGCATGTTATGTACACTGTAGAGGTCCTCCAAGATCATAGATGGGGATTATAGGGACAGTGACAAAATACTGTGTAACACGGCCATGCGTAATTTATAGGCGATTTCAAATTCAAATTTGACCGTTCCCCCCAAAATCCCATAAATACTAATTTGGCGGCAGATCCCCAAATATTTCAGTCTTAAATTCAGCCTTAAATGTCGGTCGCCTGCTCGTCTTAATCATCTCCTAGCTTTTAAATCATGAACAGTGACTGTAACAGTCACTTTTTGGCTACGCTACATGATGCCTCCCCCCATAGCACAGCTTCCTTCGTGTGCATTCTGATATTGTGACATCACTCTTTTTTGCATAGCCTCTCTTGCGCATAGTTTCCACAACTGGTGAGTGTATTTTATAGTCCCGTGCCCCCTTGCAACTACCTGGAGCACTAAGACTATGATACTGTCATGTAGTCATTGAGCCAGATCGCCTGTATACGGCTTCAGCCAACTCCCATTCACTTTTCCCAGAAATGGCTCTCCATTCAACTTCGTGAGCTGAATTGCACCACCATCTGTAATTCCTTTGAAAACATATGGCCCTAGCCAATGCATCTGAAATTTTCCTGGGAATTTAGCGAACTTACTATCATATGATAAAACCAAGTCATTTACCTTAAATGCGCATAGCTTGATATGTCGATCATGCCATCCCTTTTCACGCTCCTTCTGTACTTGCTGATGAAATCCAACCAAGAATCTATCTTCTTCAAGTTCTTCTAGCTGCACGAGCCATTCTTCCAAGGCTCCACGGTTTGCCATTCCTGTGAAGACCACTATGCGTAGACTAGGCACAATATACTCCATGGGCATCACAGCTTCTACGCCATAGACCAACCAAAAAGGTGTCTGACCTGGCAGCTTTTTGCAAGTAGTCCTATATGCCCATAACACTACTGGTAGGCACACATCCCAATCATTTCGCTGCACGTTACAGATCTTCGTCAGTGCATTCTCAAATATCTTATTGAAAGCTTCAACTGTTCCATTGGCCTGAGGATGATATGGTGTACTCTTCTGATGGTAAACCTAGAACTCTTCTGTCAGCACGTTGATCGTCTCATTGAGAAAATGGGTACCATGATCACTCATCAATACCTTTGGGCACCTGAACCTGGTCAACACATTTTCAAACAAAAAAATTGCTATTATTGCCTCTGTACAGTCCTTCACAGGTTGTGCCTCCACCCATCTGGTCAGATATTCGGTCATGGTGATGATATAACGCACACCTGTTTTCTTTCCTGGGGGTTGAATCGGTCCTACAAAATCAATTGACCATTTCTCAAATGGCTGCAATGACACCTATGGATTCAGAGGCAACTCTCCCTTCACGATGGTCTGCCCATTCTCTGACATGCATCGCATGCCCTACAATATGTTTTAGAATCTTTATGCAACATCAGCCACCATAACCCAGCGCGCAAAATCTTTTGCACTTTCACTTTTCCTGCATAATGTCCTCCCACAGCTCCTCCATGAGCTTCAACGAGGATACTATTTCACTCAAAATCGGGCACATATCGTCGAAGTATCTCATCTGATCCCATTTTATACAATGGCCTGCAATTACTGAGAAATCTGTCGCGTGCACCACAAACTCTTTCTTCTGCTGACTAGTGTATCCTTCTGGAGTCGTCCTTATAGTCAAGAAGTGGATAATATCTGCGAAGTGATTATCTGCTACACACACCGCAAAGAGTTGCACGTCAGGAAACCCTTTGTCCAAATTAGTAGGTTCTTCTCCTATCTCAATGCGCGACAGATGGTCAGGTCCTGCTTTCAACCTTCCTGGCTTAACAATTACCTAAAAATCATATTCTTGAAATACCAGTAGCCATCTGCAGATTCCCCCCCCAACATAGGCTTATTAACTAGATACTTCAATGTAGAATGGTCTGTGCACACCTTGAAATGTCCACATAACAGGTAATGTCTGAATTTTTTGAGTGCGTACACCATAGCCAATCCTTCACGCTCTATTGTTGAATAATTCTTTTCAGCCTTTGACAAATTTCTGCTCACAAATGTTATAGGATGATCCAGCTCCCTTTCACCAGCCTGTGTCAGCACTGCTCCTAATGCAATACATGAAGCATCGACATGCACATGGAATTCCTTCTTCCAATCCGAGAAAACCAATATTGCTGTGGTAACCATATTTTCTTTCAATACATCTAAAATGCACTGAAATTCTTCATCCCAACAAAATGTAGCATCCTTCTTTAACAACTTCTCCATAGGCACAGATGAATTTTCGGTAATATCCAGTATGGCCCAGTGTTGTGCGCAACTGTTTGACACTCTGTGGGGCTTCCAAATTGATTATTACCATGATCTTGGTTGGATCCACCACTAATCCTTGCTTGCACACCACATGACCCAGCAAGATTCCAAAGGGGACATAGAGCAAGCACTTCTTCAAGTTCAGCGTGATCTGATACCTTCGACACGTATCCAACATTAATCACAGACTGACTACATGGCACTTTACCAACCTGAACATAGTCCAGTCATCAAAATATACCTCCAAGAATTTGTGAATAAACTCTTTGAACACCGCAATGACTACGCGCGAGAATATCGACGCATTATTGAGTCCAAAGGGCATCATTGTATATTGAAAACACCCCCATTCCATCACGAAGGTTGTTTTACTGTTGTCTTCTAGTGTGATCTTGATCTAATGGTATCTAGAGAACCCATCAGTAAATGAGTAGGCCTCCTATCCTCCAACATTGTCCAGTACCTCATCAATAAATGGTGTCGGGAAAGGATCATTAACGTAGGCATCATTAAGCTTTCTTAGATCCATGCAAATCCTTATTTCGTCTTTCTGCTTCTTTTCCTGAACTACCATTCGACTTACCCAATCTGATTCCTCCACTAGTTCAATAATACCTGCCGCAAGAATCTTTTCTAATTCCAAACAGACCTTTTCCTTGTATTTGGGATTAAGGCGATATGGTCTCTGCTTAACGGGCTTTGCGTCCGGCTTCAAAGTTATTTTCATCATTCCCAAATTGCCTATGATGCCTTTCAAGTCCGAAAATTTTGTAGGAAAAATATCTTGGTACTCACAGAGTAACTCAACAACTTTGTCCACTGTGGCATCATCCCAATAATCCCCAATCTTCGCAAATTTAGGCTCCGCTTCAGTACCAATATTTACTTGCCTAGTTTTCAGCGGAGCAGTAATATCCAGGTTCTCTATCTATGGACCTTCAACCTCGTGGTGGCCTTCCGCTTCTGGAATATTGATATTTATTCGATCCTCATCCTCCCCTTCAGCAGTCATATTATAGCACTCCAGTGCATGGCGCAACTGGGTGCTCCAATTTGGTTGAACTAGATATAATGGATCCTGCGGAATTCAGAAGATCGCTGCTTTAACCTCCTGCAGCGCCTCATCAATGCATTCAAACCCATCTTCAAAACTGAAGGTCAACAGGAATCCCTCTCGCAAGATATCCCACTCTGCGGTGTCGTGGCAGAGCTCCGTTTCCAGATACCAATTCATTGGGATTATATCCAGAGTGTGACATAATAAATGCACCCACTCTAGCTCTGGCTATGTTCCATAGGCGTTAGTCCATTTGGCTAAATGGTCACGTGGATCATTTCTCCCATCATATTTCTTAGTTAACCATACTTTAGGATGACCAAATCGCATCCTCATCATCCTCCTACAATCGCGCCATTCATCAAAGTTGTATTTGTGCATACCCCACCACTATGTGGGCATACCGCGCAGCGCAAAATTCAACGCTTGGAAGCGATGATCCTCCGAGACTTCTCTTTCAAAAGCATCCAAAAATTTATCCACATCAGTTAACCCATCATAATAAGGTAAATTACTTACCTCTGTGGACACACAACGCATCGATTTAGTCATCATGTTGCAACGCATTGTAGATACTTCATGCAACTTGTTTTGCTAAAGTTCCAATTATTCATTTGAATTCGGTGTGAAAGAGCTTTCGCAGTCCCATGCAATCATCCCATCAGTCGTTGGTGTTAGAAAATTATATATTACGGAGCAATGGAACACATAAAATATTGCAGAAATATAAACACAGAAAACACATAAAACAAGAGAGACACAGATATACATGGTTCACCCAGTTTGGGCTACGTCCACCCCGAACAGCCAGTCCTTCCTTTCTATTATCTAGCAAAATGAAGAGACACAACCTACAACAGATCCCCTGTAATATCCTCTGTTTTTTTCACAGTCTCGCCTCTCTGTTTCTCGCTCAGAGAATACACATCTATTACACAACCTCAAATACAATGCCCTCATACAAAGAGAGGGGGTTGCCTTCTAGGGCAAAAAACCCTAAACTAAACATAAGTTCTACCAACAGATCATCTGCCTAATGAACGGCCCATATTGACTAGAAATTACTATACTTTTACAAGGCAATTTTACATCTATTTTTGGCTTCGAGGGCGCTGCCCTCGAGCCCTCGTTGAGGGACCGCTGGCCCCCAGACCCCCCAGCCGGGGGGGATCGGCCCCCCGGACCCCCACGAGGGGGACAAGTCCCCCCCGCACCCCCCCCGCGTGGAGGGGTGTACAAACTTCTTGGGGTATACATCCAGCTGAAACAAAGACCTCTGAACAATCATGCTCCACACACAACAGTTGGATTGACGCAATCCTGGTCTCATGCCGTAAATTGTAGATTTGATCCAAATCATCATCACTTTCCTCATAGTCGTGGACAGGTCTAGTATAGCGCGGTCCTTTTAAAGGGTCCAATGGTACTACTACGCAGAGCGATTTTCTTTCAAATGACATCGTATGATTTTTCAAGTTGATAACCCATTCATATCTATAGCCCAATCTATACCAAGGAGTGTGGGGTATGGATTGTTGTCATCAACAATTTCTATCGCTTCAAAATCAGCCAGTGCACTCGCACCTTCTATATCTATGGTAACTCCCTGCAATCATCCCATAGGGATAATCTTCTGTTGGTTCTCCATCCTCAGTTGAATTGGAGACCACTGCAGCACAGGTCTCCCCATTCTCTCCCAAGTCTGCTTAGGCAATACATTCGCGTCAGACCCCAAATCCAAAATAACTTGGTCCATCTCATAGTCTCCTATTTGTGAGGTAAGCCTCATCTTGCACCCTGTCCTTACCTTATGCTTACCAATATTTCAGAATACGCGGGTCCATCAGGAGAATTTTCCTTACCAACACATTTATTTATCAATTCTTGTAGCCCCTTTATAGCCTTGCTATCATGCAACAGTTTCATACAAGTCTCCAAGAAGGTGGTAAGCATAGAGGGGTCAACCTCTGTAGGTGCGCCTGTTTCTGGAAATTTGTCCTAGCTTCCTGAAGTAGATTCCTCAGCGAAGATTTTCTTTGCCTCCATAAATGTCTCCTTCACGTACTCTAGATCGAAGCCAGTCTCTTTCTCCGGGGCCTTGCAGACCCATCCACCTTCTCCAAGTTGTTTTCCCTTATCGTCACCGGTTGTGATCCCGCTTCACACCACGATATTCACATTCGGGTCCTCTTCGCAGGGCTCGGCCCTCATCATTTGTAGGTTCTGGGTAGGATGCTGAGGTTGTGCCTTCTTCTCCTGCATTTTGGCCATTAGCACAGGACACTCTTCGATTGTATGATTAAACTAAGTGCAGTATTGAAATGATGGGCATGTCTGATTCATACATTCCCGCACGTAGTGTCATGGCATCCCACAATTGTAGCAAATGACTTACCCTCAACCCCTACCAGGTCCTCCTCCTCCTCAGCCTCGTCCGCATCATTGATACCCTCCATGCACTTCCCAAGTGCTATGGTCCAGAGGCTAAGTCTCTGCTTGCATTCGATATGTAGGCATCCTTTCCATCATCAATTCATAGTTGTGGCAATTACTCTCATCGTGGCCCACCCATTTACAGAAATTGTAGAATAACTATTGCAGCATTTGTACAAACTTTTGCAGCAAATGACAATTATCCGTTACATGTTTTCCAGCCACTTGACAAATACCGCACCATAGCGCGGGCCCCGTACTTTGTCCTACTGGAGCTTCCTACCTCAAGGGCATTGGTCCCCCCTGTGATATAGTTCACGAAGACATGGCAATGATCCTTGTCATGCCCTTGGATCTTACATTTGAGACACCAGACCTCCTCGCTCACCTCTGGTCGGGTCGCTTTCTCTTTTTTCAAGCTCTGTAATTCCAGGAAGAGGTTCTGCAACTCCATGTGAATCTGTTGAACCCCCAAAGAAGCATCCTGAATAGGTGTCTCGTGCAATCTCATTGCGATCTCTAGAGCTTCTGCCTAAGTTCCTATCTTTTGTTGTGACAAATCAATCCTTAAGTGGGGTAGGAGCGCGGCTATAAACAAATCATGGTGCTGACTATCTGTCATATTCATATTAGCTTCGCAGATCCCACACTTCAGTCTTTGATCCAGTTCCCAGGGTGTTTCACCAACCCTCATCGTGATCTCTTTGAACCCAACTACTGATTGTGTTTCAGACTTAGGCTTACTGAATTCTTTGTTTAGAGCGATCTGAGTTTCTGCTAATGATGCCAGTGGGTAATCAGTGCAGTACTTAATGTACCATGTCAGCGGGCGATCCTGTAGAGCAGTAACCAATTGTGCCTTCTTTATATTATCATTCGTAATCTGTTGTGCGGTCCATACAGCCTTTGCAACAAACCAAAACTGATTTGGATCCTCACTTCCTAAGCCTTTGAAAACTGGCAACTTCATTGTATTCGACATGTTGAACAGTGGTGGTGGTGGTGGCGGAGTGGGTGAGGGTGTATTCTATGGAGGCATGTTATGCTCTTGACTTGTGAGAAGATACCAGAATACCAAATATGCGAAGAAATACACCCAGAACATAGAACAATAAGAAATAACAACATGTATTTTATTATTCAGAAAGGAAAGCAATGTTCACTTGCCTCTTCGAGGGGCCAACCTCCAATAGAGCTGGGCTCGATTACAAAATAAGACACGACACTCCTCAAGGGGATTCTTTATCCTTTATATAGGATTCATACATGCAATACCGATCCCACTGAGATAAATTAATTCTTCGAGTCTATTTAAAGATTGAATAAATGAAACAACTTTTAAACAATGATGTTGAATACCAATTTTCCTGTTAAAACAAAAAAATGAATTCTGATAAGCGTAATCACAAAGTATTGGTTCTACTAGACCGCACTAGCATAAAATTAATCAAAAACCAATATCTTCACCTGTGGCTAAAGATAGTCTCTTTTAAACATTGAAGTCAATATAACCTAAATAAATTTAAAAATCTGATACTCTATAAAAATAATCGAAAAGTCCATATGATTACTTAAAAAACTCTCATTGTGAGTGACTAAAATGTTTAAATTTTAAAAACGACACTTAAAATAAAATAAATTAAAATTAAATTAAATTAAATAACTTAAGAATCATCTTCAAAGTGTATTTTAGTAAATGTTTATCTATATATATGATTATTTTGGGCTTTCACAATATCATTTAATTAAGAGATGGTAGGGATTTAACTTTAATGGAATGTTTTAGAATATTAAAACTAGTGTACTCAAATCAAATGTTGAGATTTATCTCTAAAATAATTATGCTATTTTTTCCCTTTTAATTAAATTGATTGATTAAAAAAATGTCATTTAAACAAGTATCATATGAAATGAGTTGTAGTTTTTTTGGGTATATGATATTGAAAGGCCATGGAATTCACCCATGGTATTGAAACAAAGCCCATTTACATATTAAGAATCTTCATAATAAAGTGAGGGTAAATATTTTGGATAAAAATCAGGTTCCATGTTTTTTTTAAATGTATAAACGTTTAACTTATATATTATATTTTTTAATAATTAATAATAATAATAATAATACAATTATAATTTAGTTAGTTTTTATGATATCTTTAATGTTTACCGAGCTGAAATGCACAATGAAGTAAGTGTTTTGATGCTTATTATAGATTATGGATTCATGACTATCTATGTTTATCAACGATTTAATTTATATGGCTATTCTAGTTTGTAAAATTTCATTTAGTAATCTTTAAGGGGGTGGATGTATGAAATAATTGTCTATCAAACTCCAACTTTTCTTTCTTCAAATGATGTCAAATGTTTATATCCTTTTACAATAAATTTTTATAACTAAGCCTCTATATAAAAACATGTCATATATTTGGGTAAATGGTGTGGAATGTAACAATGTTTTTAAAAATGTATTTAACCAATACAATATTTCTTCTATCACCTTCTTTCATTAACTAATATTTATGCAACTTCCATATATACTCGAATTTTATATTCAAATAAGTATGAAAATATTTAATAAAAATTGTGTACAAAAAATTCTATTATATAGAAGATAATGTAGCCTTTTAAGAAATGTATATATTTATGATAAAGATATATAAAAATTTGTATTTTCATTTATTTTTCATTTTATTAAAATAAGACAAAGTACAAATATAATTTTAGATAAATAAGGATAATTTTAATGACAAATGCTAAATAGTAGCTAGTACTTTCCCCTTAGTTTTAAATATAGCTAAATTAAAGTAAAAATACTACATTCAAATTAGTGTTAAGGTTTAGAATCCAATCAATTTAGGTTTTAGTGATTGCTAAATTGAGGTATTTTGTTAATTATAATTTTGCATTGTTGAGTGGGGAATCCAATCCTACTGGTGACAATAATAATGTCTTAGTTACAGTGATAATGTTTTTGTTAAGAAGGTTGTCTAGAAAGTTTCACATTTTATTTGTAAAGTATAGATATATATATATTTAAAAAGGTAATTGTTATTTCCATATATTTTAAAAATGGAGTTTCTTTATTTACTTAGTTATTTTTTGTTTGAATTCTTAATGAGATTATGCAGATACTTCAAACTTTAGACATTGTTAGGATATTCCGACGCATAGGAAATAATTAATTATAACTTGGTCTAATGTATAGTTAGGTAATGTGTGTTTCTCTAGTATTTGATTTTTGTAACTTACAATCTGACGGTCACGATATGTTCTAGACATGAAGTGATCTAACAATTCATTCTCTCCTTGGTATTACTGATACTTGATCTGTGGCTTAACACCCGATTGGTCCATGATCTCTATTTAAAGAGCATGGAGGGTCATTTGTCTGTGACCATTTATGAGAGAATCTTATGTAAATTTTCTTTCTTTTTATTAATAATATTGCCTGAAGTGGTCGCATTGGCTCAGGCCATGGACTGTTTCCCTCTTTGAGGGTTTTAACCACGTCAAGAATACTGGTGTACTGATCTGTGATCTATTTGTGAGAGGTGTCCTTTGGTGTTCAATCTAAAGAACTTACCCTGTAAATTCCTACATGGTATCAGAGCCATTTGAGGGTCGCATCCATTGGTGATCCAAATTTGAAGTTGGTACAACTGCATCCAACTGTCGTTTCCTAGATCTACTATTTCTAACCGCTTTCGAGACGAGAGGACTGCTATATTGTGTTAGGAGCATCTATTTTGGTGAGGAACCCCTTTTGTTTTACGCAAATTTTTTTCCAGTAGCCCTAACTACGTCATTTTTAAGATCTAGAGGTATATAGTCTTTATTTGAAGTTATAGTTATTTATCTCTCTATTTATTTCATTTTATAGTCATCTATAAAAAAAAATTATTGCCGGATCTATACTTTTCATTTTTGTGTATGCTCTTTTCCTCGCGACTATGTGGGATCTGGGCAAACCAAAAATAGAAAGAAAGGATTTTTCTCATGTGTATTCTCTTTTCCGCTGCACCTTAGTGTGATCTTGGAAAATCAGAAACATTGAGGAAAATATCTAGTTTCTGGGGGACTAACCCCAAATCTAACTTTAAGTCATAAGGCTTGGATACTTTTTCTTGTTTGGTTGGTTTATGTTTTTTTTTGTAGGAAAAAAGGGGCTTTTTAAGAAAGCACACATCCTAAAGCTTCGATGAGAAAAAAAAAGACAAAAACCTTCCTCCTTTCCAACAATTACTAAATATTTTAACTCGCTCACTTTGTCTAAAGTTACTTTATGAGAATAGAGGTCCTAGATCCTAAGACCTAAGTGTTGTCTAGGTAAATCCTCTTTGTGGACAGAGACGATCCCTCTAGCCCAATGAGTGGGTCTAGCAATCGAAGTGACAATCTACTAGACACTTTCCTAAGTTGCAATTGAAAAGAGAGACGAAGAAGATCCCCTACCTTGTTCTGATGCTATCTCGAACTCCTTTGTTGAAGACCTTAAATCACTTGCGTCACGGGCTCGTTCCTGTTGCTCTCATCATTTACACACCTGCACAAGAGATCAAGACACAACAAGGCATGAAAATATAAATAACATATTATGTGGAAGTTGAACAGCCAAAGGGAGTCCAAGGGACCACTTGGAATATGAATCCATGGGTCACATCATGTACTATAAATTTATATCTGGTCAATAATAAACGCAATCTAATGCTTATCATTTACCTTGGTTGTCCACATTCCATATATATCTGACATGGTATCAGAGCCCATCTATTTTCAGAGTGTTGGATTCCATCATGACAACTCACCTTCAATTGTTCCATATTCTTCTCCTCCACATTCGCAGCCAAAAGTTGTTAAATGCCAACACTATGACCGAGTTGGCCATATGAGAGATCAGTGTTTCGATCTTCATCCATGTAAGCACTATTATAAAACCAGTCATTCTTCAAACAAATGCTTCAGAAACAAACCTCCTGCAAGAACAAACATTCATCTTGGATGGATCGCTTCTTGGCAATGGGCTTCAACAACAAAGAAGATATTTCGCTCATACAACAAGATTTGTTCTCAAATATTGAATAGTCTTGCAGTTGAGTTTTCTCCATCGTCTCACCTTGTATCTGATAGGGGGGGAATGATTGTAATATAAAAGTTTCAAAGCGACATCAAGCGAGCCTGAGCCACAACCTGCCATACCGGATTTAAAGTTGTAGCCAGAGACAAAGATGCCACTGACCATGCCTTCAGTTGGTGATCAGCCTTAAACCATCTATGTGGGATTAAGACTTCCCTTCAAAGAATTGGGGACAATTCCTCTAACAAAAGACTTCAGCTTCTTGCCAGTTTTGGAAGAGTTCCAAGAATTGCATTAAGAATTCCAGAGTTGGTGGTCATCCTTGAACCATCACAGGTTGAGACCTCCCTTTTCAGGTTGAGGTTCTCCCTTTTATGCGAGCTGAGACCTCCCTTTCATGGTTGAAGGTTTCCCTCTTCAAAACATCAGGAGCACTTCCTCTAGCAGAATACCTTAGCTTTTTGCCATACCTGGAAGAGTTATGGGAACTGCACTAAGAATTCTAGTGTTGGCGGTCATCCTTAAGCCACCTCCCTTTATACCAACATTTCAGAGAGCACATTCAGCCTAGTGTTGCGATGCATTTTTTCACATTTTGTATTACAACTCTCTTCTTGGACTCATACACAACCCTTCAGATTAAGGGGGGAATGTTGGACACCTAATCCTCTAAGGGTTGGTGTGGAAGCTGAACAGCGAAAGGGAGTATTACAGATCCATTTGGGCGCATCAATCCCAACATTCATATAAGTGTTTTAGGGCTCATCAAACCCTAATTTCAGTTGCTTCATGCCCTAAACAAGTCACTCCTTTGAATGACTCCTTCCTAGATAGATTCATGACTTTAAGACATCTAGAAATAGCCTCTAGAGGGACCAGCGTAGGTAAGCCCTTGTAAAGGTATGCTACAGAGCATTTGAGTCCACTACCAGGGTGCTATGCAGAGAACTTAGGCTTCCTTTCACCTACGATGGGCTAGAATGAGCAAAATTCACATAGGGTTTGGGGAATATTCTTATCTTTTGGATTCATCTATAAGGTTCCCTCACTTATCAACTCCTATGAGCTCGAAAATGGATGAGGAATGAGTTAAGGTGCATCCTATCCTCTCATCCCTTCCTCCATGTGATCCGAATTGGATCCATGAAGAAAAATCAGAGAACCATGACTCTATCGAATCAAGAAAAAAATTCGAATTCAAAGAGCATGAAGCGATCAGAAACACCTCTTAACAGTGGCAGTTGGCAGCCAGTGTGGAACGACGAGGACCTTGGTCAAAGCGCGCTGATCGAGGCCCATGGAGACTGCGCAGAAGGCGAAACTAGTACCTAGGAAGCTCGGATTTGGTAAAGGAGGCATTTTTTGATGGGCAAAACCCCTCGAGAAGGAGAGGCCCCGAGTGCTCGGTCGCATGGGAGCAGGGAAAACCGTGGGGAAAAATGCTAAAGGCAAAGGCAGGACCTGCACTCCGAAAACCAGCTGTATTTATTGGGGGCACACTTAGGTGGTAAGTGGAATTGGAGGAAAACGAGCGATTCCACTCAGCGCCCGATGCGTGGCAAGCGGAGGAGAGAGAAAACTGCCACTCATCGCATGCTAATGGTCGAGCAAGTCAACCGCGCGATATGAGAGAATGGCGTCAGGTCTGGGGGATCTAGATCGAGCGGCTGAGATCGCGCCCGATGGGGAGACCAGATTTAACAAGGGATTAAGTCATGATATATAAGAAATTAAGGTCTGATTTGACCGCCAAGGTGGTGGATGACTCATTCCACGACGTAACCGAAGAACCGAACCAACGAAGCAAGCTGTCGTAGCTGTAGGAGGACAAGTGACCACTCCCTGTGAGCCTGATGATGACGCCGAGACAGGGAACTCCAACAGAAACTGTAGTAGGCAATCCGATGGAGGTGGAAGAGGAATCAAACCACTATGAGATCAAATGACTTTAAAGCCATGAATAGACAGCACAGAGGGGACAACGTAGCAATAAAGGAAGACGGAGAAAAGAGAAAGGAAGAGACAGTGAAGCAAAAAGCAGAAGACACAAAGAGCCAAGTTGACCTGCAGCATAAGGCAGCATTGAGCCATCCCTGAGAGGATCTGTCAGGACTGAGCACCACATTGGGCTCCTTCCATTAAAGACCAGAGAGGTCAAAGAGCTTGTAAGGAAAAGAGTCTGTGCACTCTAGTGGCTTGGGGAATCCAAGGACCACCCTGCCAAGCAAATTCTATTTCGGGAGACTCATATTGAGCTCCCTCGTTGTAATTTTCTGCTTTAAGACACAATAAAAGAAGGCCACCACTGAGAGATGGACCAGAGATGTAGCCCTGGAGGATAGGGTGAACTCCTTACTAACTTTTTGTGTTCTTGTATTTGCTTACTGTGTTTTTCTATTGTCTTCCATTTCCAGTGTTTGTGTATTTGCAATCTGATCGATCCGTTGCCTAAATAACATAGACACACACTAGCACATGAGTCTGTAATACCTTCATTTAATAAATCTTTAACTGAAGTCACTCATAGGGTGATTATCATATCAAGTGGTATCAGAGCTCTAGGCTATTAAGGTTAGACAAGCTTGTGTTGGTTTAGCTGTTGAATGCTAACTAGATCAAAGCTCAAATTAGGAGAAGGAGAGTTGGTCGAAACTAATCCTGAGATTGGATGAGTCTATCCTCAGAAGACAATGTCAAAAGAAGGTCCTGAGAATTTCCTAGCCATGAGGTCCATGGTAGAGGAAATGTATAAGGATTTTAGAAAACAAAAGGATGAAGACACATCTGGCTCTAAACAAGACAAAGGAGAAGATAAATCTCATCTCCATGACCACTCCAAAGGCAAAGGGAAAGAAGAACATTTTCTCACACCTCCTAATAGCCCTGTACATAACAAGAAGGCATCTTTGATTAAGCTAGATGTTAAATTTGATTTACCCATATATGACGGAGAGTTGAATGCAGAAAAGTTGGACAATTGGATTAGACAAATTGATGTTTATTGCAGAGTGCAGATTATTGATTCAGACAAGAGCAAGATTCAGCTAGCAAGCCTACGACTTGGAGGCACTGCCTTGGTTTGGTGGAAAGGCAGGACCCTAGATGACTTGAAGAAACATGGTAAGACTCTGTTACACTAAAAAATGTCACCTTGACTACTTACAGTTAGTATGGCTCAAATCAACAGTCATGCTACCCTCTTAGGCAAGTCTCATGCCTCTGTTATCCATCTCAAACTCAAAGAAGAGAGAAAGTCTTGTAAAAACTATGTTTATCTCTGGGGTCGCAGGTTCTCTCTAGCCTTACCTGCGGGGACGCTGACCATGTTCACAAAATATGCGTCCATGGACGCTCTGTATGTTAAGGGACAGGTGCGTCCCTCTGTAAAAGGCAAAATGCGCGAGTTTTATCTTGAAAAAGTTACTTGTGGTTACTTCTAGAACATTCTAGAGGTCGGTTTGATGAAATGGATGCGCCTCCAGTTGGTTCATGTATCTCTATTAAGGGGGAACTTATCCCATCAATAAGGGAGCTATCCCACCCAAAGAGGGGGATGATCCCATTGATAGTGGACCTGAATAACCTCTTTACAGCACTATAAATAAAGGCATTGAGCCAGAAGGAGAGGAGGTTGGAGCTATACATTTTCTTTGGGTAAATGCTGCAGGATTTAGGTCTTCCATTAGAGCCTTTGTGAGGAGAGATTGTCTTCACTTGATTCTACTTGGGAGAGGGTGAGCTTTGTCAAAGTAGAGGAAAACCCTTGATGGACCCTGGGAGGAACTTGCACAACACCAAGGCCAGGTTGTAAGAGTTTCTTTGTTTCGTTATTAATACAAACTGGTTTATTTTTCTCAATAGCTTGTGTTAATGAGTTATTTCATGTGTTCCTTGGTCTACATGTTGAATATATGTTTTATTATATGAAATGCAAGTGCTTGGTAATTGTTTGATTGTTTGTGGTTGCAGGAATTGACTTGAAGGAGGAGCTCATCCGGATCGTCAAGAACGGACTTCAACAACAGCGTTTTGGAATAAGGTAAGACTAAACACTTGTAGTTTTCATGTTGTAAAAGGTGTATTTAGAGAAAGATCACTCCATTTTTTCTTGTTTGTCATTAGAATGTCTTAGACTTCTAGGAAGGTCAGTCGTGTCCGCACCCTTGACAGATTCCGTGTGACAAATTGGCGACTCCGCTGGGAGTCCGTATGAGATTGCTTATGAAGCTCTTATGTCTTTTACCGACTTTCATTCAACCGACCAAATGAATGTGGTCAGTGAAGAGTCTTTTTTCACCTCACCCTTAGAACGGATAACGTTTCCCGAAGAAGTGTCATCTGACGAACAACTTCGCGAAATCCTAAGTGTAGATGATCTACCATGGGAAGATCTCCATCACAGATCTTCGTTTTTACCTAAGGATGATGCATTTGAAAATGATTTTTCATCTATCTTTACCGCTGAATATGTCAAAGACGCTCAGGATCCAACGAAACATTCTGATTCAGAGCTGAATTTAGGGAATATTTCTCGTACTATTCCCATTGATATTTCAGTGAAGCCCGGAATCGAGGAGAACATTCATATAGGTGCCGCATGTACTGAAGAAGAAATCCAAACTTACAAGGCCCTATTCCAAGAATTCCGCGACGTGTTTGCCTGGTCTTACGAGGAAATGCCGGGAATTGATCCTGCCATTGTTGTTCATGAAATCAAAACCTACCCGGATGCTAAACCCATTCGGCAACGGTTGCGTCAGATTCACCCTCGAAAAGCGGCTGCGATTAAAGCAGAAGTCGAAAAGCTGTTGAAAGCAGGTTTCATTTATCCGATCCCGTTAACGGATTGGGTATCGAATATTGTTCCCGTCAATAAAAAACAAGGAACAATAAGAATCTGTATCGACTATAGGGATATCAATCGAGCTTGTCCAAAAGACAACTATCCTACGCCTTATATCGATCAAATCATTGATGATTGTGCCGGAAGTGAGATGTTTTCCTTCATGGATGGTTTCTCAGGCTATAATCAAATCAATATTCTACCTGCCGATCAACCAAAAACGGCATTCATTTGTCCATGGGGGACATTTGCTTATTGCAAATTACCTTTTGGGCTTAAGAACGACGGCGCTACTTTTCAGCGGGCAATGTCTTATGCGTTTCATGACATCAAGCACATTGTGCAACCCTATCTCGATGATTTGCCTGCTCATTCTTTACAACGAGCTGATCACCTTGTCCACCTACGAGCAATCTTTATGAGGTGTAGGCATTATCGAATTCGGTTGAATCCCCACAAGTGTGTTTTCTGTATAGAAACAGGTCGATTGCTGGGATTTGTTGTTTCAAAAGCCGGCATTCGCGTCGATCCCTCGAAAGTCGAGGCTATAATCAAATTGCCTCCTCCTTCGAGTTTGCGCCAACTCCAAAGTTTGCAAGGGAAAGCGAACTTTTTACGCCGATTCATCCCAAACTAAGCCGAGGTCACTAAAGGTTTTACACGGTTGTTGAAACAGAACGCACAATTCTTTTGGGACGAGATTGCCCAACAATCTTTTGATGCACTGAAACACGCGTTGACCCATGCACCGTTATTGCATCCTCCCAACTACAACCAGGACTACTTCTTATACCTCGCAGCTTCGCATTCCACCATTGGAATGGTGTTAGTTCAAGAAGATGAATTCAAAGCAGAGCATGTGATATATTATCTTAGTAGAACCTTAAATCCCACTGAGTTAAAATATTCGCATGTGGAGAAATTGGCCCTGGCAGCCGTTCAAGCTGTCCAGCGTTTTCGTCACTACATTCTTCTCCGCAAGACTACAGTTATTTCGGATTGCAACCCTATGATTTATATTTTGACAAAACAACTGCTAGGGGGCAAGTACTCTAAATGGATTGTTATCCTGCAAGAGTTCGACTTGGAGTTCGAGAAGTCCAAGTCTAAGAAATCTTTAGTTTTTGCGGAATTGATGTGTGATTTCCCGAGTGCTGACACAGAGACTGTGGCAGAGGAGTCCATTGCGGACGAATCTTTGTTTCTTATTAGCACTTTAGATCCGTGGTATGGGGATATAATCATCTATCTCCAAACCCAAACCTTTCGGCCTGAAGCTTCCAAGGAAGACCGTCGAAAAATTCGGTTTCGATCCCAGCAATACAGAATTATTGGAGATACACTTTATCGCAGGGGGGCAGACTTAGTTTTTCGACGTTGTTTAACTCACGAAGAGGCTGAGAGAGTTTTGAATGATTGTCACTCTGGAGCATGTGGTGGTCATATGTCTGGGTATGCCACAGCTCAGAAGGTGTTGCGCGCTGGCTATTTCTGGCCGTCTATGTTTAAAGATTGTATCCTTGCTGTCAGAACATGCCACAACTGTCAAGTGTTTGATCGAAAGATGCGCGCTCCACCTGCTCCTCTCCACCCTATAATTGCCGCTGGTCCATTCGCCAAATGGGGCATTGACTTTATTACTTGTAACCCTCACTCAGCCGGGGGCATGCGTATATCATCCTTGCGGTTGATTATTTTACAAAATGGGCCGAGGCGATGCCTACATTCGACGCAAGCGGCAAGACAGCTGCAGTTTTCGTATTAATCATATCATAACTAGGTTTGGTGTCCCACAAGCAATCATTACTGACCATGGGAGCCATTTTCGAAACGTCATGATGACTGAGCTTACAAGCCAGCTTGGTTTGCGCCACGATAGCTCTACTCCTTATTATCCGCAGGCCAACGGTTTGGTTGAGTCAATCAACAAAGTTCTAGTCATCATGATTCGACGGATCATTGGTATCCATCGAACGAATTGGCATAACATGTTATTTTCGGCGCTATGGGCATATCGAACTTCAGTGAAAAATTCAACAGGTTTCACCCCTTTCCAGCTAGTTTATGGCTTAGAAGCTGTGTTACCTATTGAATGCGAAATCCCATCACTTCAAATGGCTGTCGAATTACTTCCAGCTACTTCCGAAGAGGAGAAATGGTTATTATACTTGGCTAAATTAGATGAGACTCGACGTGACGCTACTTTAGCTATCGAGACTCACGCGAAACGAATGAAAGCTCAGTACGATAAAAATGTAACCCCTCGAAGTTTTTCGGAAGGAGACCTAGTACTATTATATGATCAAGCTAACGATAAGCTAGGTGCCGGAAAATTCGTTCCCATGTGGCATGGGCCCTACATTGTAAAGCGAAAGCTAGCAAAAGGGGCTTATGAGTTAGTTGATTTTGATGGGGACTCTTTGGGTAAACCCAGAAATGGACTTTACCTAAAGAGGTATTATGCTTAAAATGATGGGTATGGAGAAATTTTTAGATAGGTTAGATTTCCTTTCTAGCTAGCAAGTGTGTTAGTTTAGTCAGTGTGCTTAGCTTAGCGAGTGTGGTTTTTCGTCATTATTCTGGCTTATCTTGGTTTTACTCTTGATATTGTAGATGTCGACGCCTCTCCAAACATACATTGGATTTGCTGATGGTGCTTGTCGTAATACACGGAATATCTCTTCCGCAGCTTGGGTTATCTATTCGCCCTCTGACGAGTTAGTTTCTATGCATGGGGTAAGCCTCGGTCAAACAACGAATAACATTGCAGAATACAGTGCAGTGGTTGAATTATTATCCGAATCTATTTCATTTGGAATTCGACGTTTGATAGTGAGGTTAGATTCTGAACTTGTTGTATTACAGCTTAATAGAGTTTATGCCATTAGAAATCCTGTGTTATTAAGGTTGTTTTTGAGAGTGCGTCTCTTGGAACGTGAATTTGATTACATTGAATATCAACATATTCCAAGGTCTTTGAATACATTAGCAGATGCAATTGCTTCTCGAATGTTGGACAGACATTTACGATAATCATGCAAGTAAATTTAAAAACATTTCATCACATATGTTAAACAAGATAAGCCGGTAATAGTGATATATATAGATAGAAGTGTGTCAAAAAATATATACATCGTCTTCGATCATAGGTTTAAAACACCTTATGATCGGCAAAATGATAGTACAAAAATTCAAAATGTCACATGTGACTACAAAAGTGACTAGTCAATCACTGGTGGTGCTCTTTGTACGACACCACTGTGCGGGCTACCTTACGCAAAAATCTCCTAAACGGTCCAGGGACCGTGACTACGAAGCGCTGAAGCCTGATAGGAATGTCGTCCATAGTAGTCTCAGGTATATCTGCCGTGAGACGCTCTAGATCATGCTCCAACTCAGCTAGTACTTCTGCTGTCGCATCCTGTGGTGCCGGTACCGGTGCAGCTGGATGTAGTCTATCATAAGGCCGGAGGTTGGCTGGACGCTGTGGACCAACATCTGCATTTTGAAAAGTTTACTATTAGTTTTGAGACGATATATATAAAAAATACAAAAAATACATAACTAGAAAACTTGTGAAAATAAAAGTACCTCTGTCATCCCATTGTTCTCCCTGTGGAAGAACCATGTCCGGATCACCTCTGAAATCCATTCCGGCATACGGAAAGTCCTGTATCACAAAAAGCTGGCCCTCTAACCAGTCAAAATAACTATCTGAGAATCGAACTACTGTCGCGCCCTCGTCAGGATGCCGGGCCATCACCGCAACCCATCGTATCAGCTTTGGCTGCTGAGGACCCAAGATATCAACAGTGAGTTGCTGAGGGATCAGCATTGGAATTCTCTCCAAGGCAAAGCTCACGACTATAGGCCCATATCCAAAAGTCTTTAGTCGTCCGTTCTTTGCCTTGGTCAGTTGGCTCTTCATATGAGCCGACACAGCTTCACACCAGTTGAAAATGGTGCCTTGGTAACAGTCAATTGCCATCCGCATTTGGGATCCGGAAGCAATGTGTAAAGCGGCCGCGCCGCAAATTCTGGTAACCGTGAACGCTATGACTTTGAGTTCCGGTAGAGTGATGTGTTTTATCTCTATGCCTTTTGAATGGTGAGCCCCAGGTGTGCACCAATTCTCGCGGAGACTATCAAGGGATTGGCCACCCGGCCTAGTCCCCGCAAGACTGAGTTGCTCACCTCTGTTTGGCAAGCCAGTGAGAAAGTATACATCCGAGGGCTCTATCTCGAACTGGTGCCCTCCTATGTAAAAGCATTGTTCTTGTACGTTCCATCGCTCAACCAGCCATTCCAAGAATCTTACCTGGCCCCTCATGCCCGGTATGGTCCAATATTTGTATAATCCGCATGCTCTTAGGGCATCCAGGGAAGGTTGATGATTTATTGCAGCTTCATCTTCCTCTACATGCTCTCTTTCTCTCCAGTCTAACATGATTAATGCCCTGCATATCAAAAATAGCAATTAGAAATTAATTTGGGAATTTTTGGTGGTTTTTTGAGAGAGTTGGGGTTTTGAAATGCGCGTTTCTCGGAGGACGCACCCCGGCTTTGTAGCACAGGGCGCCCGGACGCAGCTGGCCTGAAGGCGGGCTGCGTCTTCCGACCGTTTTCCCGTATGAGAAAAAGTCGGGGGACGCAGGTCACCCGAAGGGCACCTGCGTCCGCCGAGAGGCGCATTCCAAAACCAAAACCCTCCCAAAAAATGAAACTAAAACCTAAAAATTGATTCTAAATGGATAGAAATGCAGAGTAGGATGTGTAAAATACCTGGATGAGACGGCGTTCGATTCCAATGGTCAGATTTTCCGCAGCGACCACGGGAAGTTTCTTGTCAAAAGCTCCTTTTTCAACCTCAACAGTGAAACGGTAAAAATGACATGGTAAAAGGTCTTTTTATAGGTTTTTTGGATGAATTAGTTCATTTTTTACCATGAAAAGATGTTTTTGAATGTATTTTTGCCTATTTTAAACAGGTATGAGTAATGTGTCGCTTTTGTGCAGGACAAAGGGATTTCGAGGGAAATTGTAATTTTTTCACAAACAAAATATCAGAGTCATCTTTTAAGCCCTTTTCTGACTCCTAAAACATGAAAAGATCGCCGAGTGTTTCTTTTTAACTCGTTAAAACGGAATTAAAAGACGGTCCCCTTTTAGCTCTTTTCTGACCGCAAAATCAGGAAAAGATTGCCGGGTTTTTGTCGTTTCGAACTCGATAAGGAAATAAAACGACGTGTCCTTGATCACTTTTTACTTTTCAGGTTAACGACACTATTATGAAAGTACTCCTTGGTCGCAAGATCAAGCGGTTCCCCCAGGTATTATTTTATACTTTTTCGGGCTTGAGGGACACAAATATACGAAAAAGTTCAACGTGGAGTCTACTTTAGTTTTTTCAGACTCTCTAAAATTGAAAAACGCCGAGTTTCTCCTATACTGGGCTCGTTAAACTTTTACAGTAAAGGACCTGTTCAATTACAAACAGGAACGAACCACTCCTTCCTAGGGTTCGAATTTAAACTAGGTTGGACTCGTCCGAAGGATGAGCTTATAATCAAGCATATGTTATCCTCCTCAAGCTTGTTAAAAATAAAGAGGTACTTGCCAGAAATGGTGGGGGAAAAGAGAGAAGAATGAACCTGTTTGTCACCTTTTGTCTCAGAAGAAACTTTATTACCACTCTTGAACACGACACTTTTCATTCACCTGGGTTGGGAAATCTTTTACCTCACAGTTGACCAAATCACTTTGAAAGTCTTTAACCGGGTTCCAGGGGTTAACTTTGAGTTATACGTCACCAAGCCATCTGTTGTGTCGTTATGTGTTCAAGAGGTCTGCAAGCAAAAACTTTCATCTGCAAAATACTTGTCATCCATTTGACCATCCCTGAGTCAGTCCTTACAGCAACATTTCTTCAACTTGAACAATGATTTCGTGTTGCGGGCTTGCCTGCAACGGGTCGCTTTCTATCGACATCGACACATTATCTAGAAAGATGACTTAGGAATCAACAGTACCTTGAAGTCTGCATGCATCAATGGCAGGTTTCTCTCCTTTGACGTCAGTTTACATCATTGACTTTCGATCAGAGGATTCCGTGAAGTGTTCGACATCAAAACATCTATTCACATTTCACGGGTTGTGCTTGGTACTTTGAGAACCATTGACATTACTGGTGGTTTCTCTCACGCTTGTTAACAGTTTACATCATTGACTGGTAATCGAGTGGTTTCTACCATGTTCGACATCGAATCATTTAATCACATGGCTAGAATCGTGCCAATTCGGGAAGTAGAAGTGAAGACCCTGGATCTAGTTTCTACCATCCAGGCTGCGAGGAGTTTTGTATTCATTATCTATGTAGACTAATCATAAACAGATGGCTGCGTCCATACTGTGTCTACAAAAGTCTATAAAAATGATGTACTGCAAGATCATTCCTGTATCAGAATAGTTAGTCCATTAGTTAAAGTTTTGAATCTGAGTATGGGAATGCCTACCTCAGTGATGATATAATCTTATCCATGTATTTTGTGTTGAAAATTGCAGGTTCCAACCAGGCCATCCACAAGACAATCCTTGAAATGATAAAGCGCTTCACCCTTCCTAGAATTACAAAACCCTATTCTATTCCAGGCTTCGCACTTTAGGGGGCAATCTGTTACACTAAAAAATGTCACCTTGACTACTTACAGTTAGTATGGCTCAAATCAACAGTCATGCTACCCTCTTAGGCAAGTCTCATGCCTCTGTTATCCATCTCAAACTCAAAGAAGAGAGAAAGTCTTGTAAAAACTATGTTTATTTCTGGGGTCGCAGGTTCTCTCTAGCCTTACCTGCGGGGACGCTGACCATGTTCACAAAATATGCGTCCATGGACGCTCTGTATGTTAAGGGACAGGTGCGTCCCTCTGTAAAAGGCAAAATGCGCGAGTTTTATCTTGAAAATGTTACTTGTGGTTACTTCTAGAACATTCTAGAGGTCGGTTTGATGAAATGGATGTGCCTCCAGTTGGTTCATGTATCTCTACTAAGGGGGAACTTATCCCATCAATAAGGGAGCTATCCCACCCAAAGAGGGGGATGATCCCATTGATAGTGGACCTGAATAACCTCTTTACAGCACTATAAATAAAGGCATTGAGCCAGAAGGAGAGGAGGTTGGAGCTATACATTTTCTTTGGGTAAATGCTGCAGGATTTAGGTCTTCCATTAGAGCCTTTGTGAGGAGAGATTGTCTTCACTTGATTCTACTTGGGAGAGGGTGAGCTTTGTCAAAGTAGAGGAAAACCCTTGATGGACCCTGGGAGGAACTTGCACAACACCAAGGCCAGGTTGTAAGAGTTTCTTTGTTTCGTTATTAATACAAACTGGTTTATTTTTCTCAATAGCTTGTGTTAATGAGTTATTTCATGTGTTCCTTGGTCTGCATGTTGAATATATGTTTTATTATATGAAATGCAAGTGCTTGGTAATTGTTTGATTGTTTGTGGTTGCAGGAATTGACTTGAAGGAGGAGCTCATCCGGATCGTCAAGAACGGACTTCAACAACAGCGTTTTGGAATAAGGTAAGCCTAAACACTTGTAGTTTTCATGTTGTAAAAGGTGTATTTAGAGAAAGATCACTCCATTTTGTCTTGTTTGTCATTAGAATGTCTTAGACTTCTAGGAAGGTCAGTCGTGTCCGCACCCTTGACAGATTCCGTGTGACAAACTCTCTCTGTCTGGAGTGAATTTGTTTCTATGATCAAAAAGAAGTTCTATCCATTGGCCTAGATGCAACAAGCCATGATGAGTTAGCAAACTCTTTGACAATTGAAAGGGAAAAGTGTGCAAGGGTACAGTCAAGAATTTAGAAAGAGAGCATTGATTCTAGGAATCTCATTAGACTCACTAGAAACACTTTTGAAGTACATTGGTGGTCTACACAACTACATGAGGCATACCATCCTCATGTTTAATCCCACTAGTATAGATGAGGTATCTGTACAAGCTACTCATCTAGAAGCTAGAGGAAAGAATGGAAATCTAGAAGTTGGGGGACCATCCCAACCCACTGCAAGCAAGAGCAAGGAGAAAAGAAAGCAGAAGTGGAAAGCAAGGAAGGCTAACACTGCACAAAAAAGCAAAGCTTCATGCACTCACTGTAAAAAGGATGGGCATGATGATGAGCATTGTTGGATTCTGCATCCAGAGCTAAGACCTAAGAAGTTTGAGGGCAAGAAGAAGAAGACTGCTGCAGCTATTCAAAAAGATTTGGGGCCAGACTCAGGAGATGAAACAACTATTGCAGCCACAGGTATAAAAGGTAATAATCCTGAAGCATCTACTAGTAATTCTGCACAATCTATTATTGATGAAGAGAATGAGAGAAAAAGACATGATCTTTTCCATATTCGAGTTATTTCCAAACATCAAAAGATTGATACTTTGTTTGATAGTGGCTCACAAGTAAATTTAATTTGTGAAGCAAATGTAAATAAATTGGGATTAGCAACTACACCTCACAAGAAACCATACCCATTAGGATGGTTGAATAATAAAGCACAACTACAAGTGACTAGACAGTGCAAACTCAAGTTTTCTTTTGTGTCAACATTTGTAGATGAGGTTGAGTTAGACATAATTCCTTTGGATATATGTGGAATTGTTTTAGGAAGTCCTTACTTGTATGGTAGAAAAGCTATTTTCTATAGAGCTGAGAACAAGTATCTACTTGTTAAATAGGGAATCGAATACTTTGTAAGAGCTCATAAGCTCAAGAATAATTATACTCTCATAAACTCAGGGCAGATGAAAAGAATGATAAATTCATGTAAACAATTCTTACTGATGGTTTTAAAGGAAAGGAAACCTGAAAAAACCAATGTATTTGAGGGCTGTGATGCTAAACAGCAAGATGAGTTAGAAAAGGTTGTTTCAGAGTATGATATCTTGTTTCAAGAACCTAAAGGTCTGCCACCCAAGAAGGAAGTAGTACATGATATTATTTTGCAGCAAGATGCTCCATTGCCTAACATTGGAATGTACAAGTTGTCTGCTTTAGAGAATGCTGAAATCAAGAAGCATGTGTAGGAGTTGCTCGAGAAGGGGTTCATTAGGCCTAGAACATCACCATGTGGGTCACCAATTGTTTTGGTGAGAAAGAAAGATGGCTCGTGGAGAATGTGCATTGACTACCGAGCACTGAATAAGATAACAATAAAAAATCATTATCCCCTTCCTCACATAGATGATCTTTTAGATCAATTGAAGGAAGCTGTTTATTTCACCAAGCTAGACTTGCACAGTGGATACCATCAGGTTAGAGTTGCAGAACAAGATGCATGGAAGATTTCTTTCAAAACAAAGTAGCGATTGTATGAGTGGTTGGTTATGCCTTTTGGCTTAACTAATGCTCCTGCTACTTTCATGAGATTAATGAATGATGTACTCAGACCTTTTCTTGATGATTTTGTTATTGTATATCTAGATGACATTCTGATATTTAGCAAAACATGGGAAGAACATTTAAAGCATGTTAAGCAGACATTAGATGTTTTGAAAAGAGAAAAACTTCATGTTAAACTCTCAAAATGTGAATTTGGCAAAACATCTCTAAATTATTTGGGTCATAGAGTAGGGGGTGGTGAATTGAAGATAGATCCCTCTAAAGTGGCAGTCATTGTAAACTGGGCTAAACCCAAGTCTGCTACAGAAGTGAGAAGCTTCTTAGGAGTAGCACAATATTGGAGGAAGTTCATTTCTAACTTTTCCTCAATTGCAGCTCCCTTACATGCTTTAACAGGATTAAACAAGGTGTTTTAGTGGGGAGGCAAACAACAGAAAGCCTTCGACACCTTGAAAGAAAAGATTAGTACAGCACCTGTACTAGCACTACCTGATCTGCAAAGACCATTTGAGATCCAAACAGATGCCAGTGACTATGCCATGGGAGCAGTGTTGACATAGCATGGTAAACCCATATGTTATCATTTTGTGACTTTTAATCCTGCAGTAGTTAACTATCCTACATATGATAAAGAATTGTATGCATTAGTACAGAGTGTGAAAAAGTGGAAACATTACTTAATGGGAAAAGAGATAGTAATGCATACTGATTATCAACCACTTCAATACCTACACTCCCAAACTAAGTTGCAACAATCAAGACACTATAGATGGATGGGGTTTCTTCAACAGTTTCATTTAGTCATCAGATATAAAAGGGGCATACATAATAAGGTTGCAGACATGTTATCTAGACCCATTATAAATGCATGTACTATACTTAAGCATAATTTTGTGTTACATGAGAGTTACATTGAATAGTATGCTTAAGATATAGACTTTAAAGATGTATATGCAACTTTAAGTCAAGGAAAAAGAGTAGAAGAATTGGACTATCATGTAAAGGACCGACTCTTATACCTTTGTGAGAAATTATGCATTCCACAAACAGAGAGAGTAAAGATAATTAGAGAAGCACACACTTCTTTGATATTAGGTCACTTTGGGGTAAGTAAAATAGTTGCACAGCTACAAAGATTTTGTTATTGGCCAAAAATGAATGAGACAGTTTCTAGATATATAAGAGGGTGTACTATGTGTGCTAAAAGAAAGCCCAGCACTAGAAAACTAAACTTGTACACTCCATTACCAATACCTTCTCACCCTTGGGAAAGTGTTTCCATGGATTTTGTTGGAGGACTGCCCAAATCTAGGAAAGGTCATGATTATCTATATGTTGTTGTGGATAGGTTCAGCAAAATGTGTATTTTGATACCTTGTAATAAGCATCTTGCAGCTGAACAAATTGCAAAACTATTTTTTGAACATGTATGGGTTCATTTTGGATTACCCACTTCCATTATATCTGATCGAGACACCTGATTTGTGGGCAATTTTTGGTCAAGTCTATGGGAACTGATGGACACCAAACTAAAGAAAAGCACAACTTTTCATCCACAAACTGATAGCTAGACAAAAGTAGTTAATAGAACCGTGATCCAGTTACTCAAAGGATATTTCAGTAAACATCCTAAGCCTTGGGATGGACATTTTTGTTATCTGCAGCACGCTTACAATAGAGCAAAACATTCTTCTACACAGAGATCTCCTTTTTAGACCTGTTTTGGTTTCACACCAACGTATCCTTTGGATTTTGTCTTTGGTAAAGATACCATGGTTGATGGACACAGTGATGTGGACAAGGAAACTAGGTTCATTGAACAAATCCAAGAAATCCACGAGGCAATACAGGAACAGCTGGAAAAGAGCCAAGCCAAATATAAGGCTAGGCATGACAAGCATCGGATGGAGCATATTTTCCAAGTTGGTGACCAAGTTTGGCTGTACATCAGCAAGGACGGGATGCAAGGTGAAGGTAGGAAGCTAAAGCCTATCAGGTATGGACCCTTCAAGATACTCGAGAATATTGGTGAGAATGCTTTTCGCCTTGATCTACCAGCTTACATGCACATCTACTCAGTCGTAAATGCAGATTTCTTGAGGTTGTTTGAACCATCTCCAATTGAGGATCCTGAAGAGTAGAGTCAATTGCCTTCTATTGATGACCTACTACCTGAATATCTTAATGAATTACAAGAAGACACAATCTTAGATAGGAAGGTGAGGACAATGTGCAGAGGAGATGTTGAGTACCTCAGAATTGGGCTCAAAGGTTCAAAGCCAAGCAGTGCCAAATGAATTGAGATTGGACAAGTGAGACAACAGTACCCTCACTTAGTTGATGCTTGAAAATGAACTTTTGGTGGTCCAAAAGCTTTTTAGTGGGAAGGCCATGATCTGAGTTGGATCCATGAAGAAAAATCGGAGAACCATGACCGTATCAAATCAGGACAAAACTTCGAATTCAAAGAGCATGAAGTGATGAGAAACACCTCTGAATAGCGGTAGTTGGCAGACAGTGTGGAACGACGAGGACCTCGGTCAAAGAGTGCTGACCAAGGCCCATGGAGACTGCGCAGGAGGTGAAAATAGCCCCTGGGAATCCCAGATTGGGAAAAGGAGGCAATTTTAGCGCTAATCGCGCATTGCTGGGAAAAACCCCTCAAGAAGGAGAGACCCCGAGTGCTTGCTCGCATGGGAGCCGGGAAAACTATGGGGGAAAAGGCTAAAGGCAAAGGCAAGACCCGCGCTCCAAAAACGAGCTATATTTATCGGGGGTGTTATCACGTAGAACTAAAAATTTGATGCATATAATTCTCTGTCTTAGTCCGATGACAAAGGTCCGTGTTAAGTTGATTTCATTTTATTTTTCCTCACTTAGGATTTGGAGTTTTAAAGTTTTAAACTCAAACCATACTCGACTCCTATTGGTTCTCCTCCACCCATCATTGTTTCATAGCCATGTCTTGTCTCATCCAAGTCACCGTGTCTTTTAATGATTTCGCAGCGTAATCCCATTTGCCAGTTTCGCAGCGCAATTATGGTTAAGCAATTTTGCAGCGCGTCATGATTAGGCCGTTTCGCAGTGCATCATTAGAATTTAAAACTAACAGCGCTGCGAAATCATGGATTCGTGCATTTCGCAGCGAATCTTTCCCGAAATGTCAAGTCCGATAGGTGAGTCACCAGTTGTGTCCACTCATGTCAGTTTATGTACCCCTCGTTTCACGTTTGAACGCTCATTTGCCACTACCCCACCAATAGATCTGTTAATATGCACAGAAATATCATTCCCAAGAGATTTTATCGTGCATAGACCTTAATGATGGTCGTAAGTGCTGCATGAGTGACAAATCTGCCTGTGATTATGTATTGAAGTGTTTCAATGAAAGAATTTGAATTTCAAGCGAGGCTGATTTCAAGCGAGCCTGATTACAAGCGAGGCTGAATTAAAAAGAGCTGAATCACCATTTCAACCGGAGCTGTTAGACTTTGTGTGTGAATATCTCGAAGGAAAAAATGGAGAGAAAAGAGCACAGATCTGGTAAATGCCAGAGGACTGAACCTGAGGGCCTGGACATAGCTTTGAGGGATGAAGGCGTGAAAAAAGCATTCAAAGATGCCGGGTGCTGGAACTTTTGCAAAAAGCTACAAGGAGGACATGCGCAGGTAACTAAAGAATTTGTGCTAAACTTCACTGGTTTAAATTCAAAGATAGCTATGCTAGAAGTCCAAGTTTCTCCAGAAGCCATATCTGTTGTGACAGAGATCCCAAGAGGACGGGAAGAATGGTTTAAAAATTTTAAGTTTGATATGAACCCTTGTAAAGAGTTTTTAAAGGAGGCATATGTAAACGAAGACTTAACAAAAGCAGTGCCCAGAAATTATGTCAAGGAACATTACGCTCTTCTTCTTACCTGCATACAGAAATATTTGACCTGTGAAGGAAGGTACAATAAGGTTTATTCTTATCATTTCAAACTGCTTTTGCATTTCACTGGGAAAGTCTCCATAGACATTCCTTTTTATTTGTTTCGCAGTTTGAGTAAAATGTGTGACAAGGTGCAGTTAAGGAAAGAGGACTGTGAAACCTCTTTGTTTCATCATGGTTTGATCAAGTTGCTAGTTTTGGATGGCCTCCAAAAGATAGGCAGAGACTGGAATTCGTTTATTTTCATGGCTGGATTCCAAAGCAAGACTGGCCTTACTCCACAACCAGCCAAAGAATTCACAATAGCTGAGCTCCAAAAAGAAGCAAGAGCTAAAAAGCAAATCAAGTCACAGCAAAGGAAACCAGTGAAGCCACTAATCATTCAAGATCAACCTCAGCAATCAACAAAAGAAAAAACTCAGGATAAGAAGACTATACCTGAGACAAGCAGATCTGAAGCAGTCTCAAGGGTAAGGACAAGAAGCCAGATAAATAAGGAAAAAGGTAAAGCCATAGCTGTTGAAGAGAGCCCAGCGTCTAAGGCAAGCTTGAATGATTTATTACAGGCCATTGAATTCGAGCAGTTTGAACCAGTCCATATTGATTTGACACAGTCACCACAAGAAGGTACCAAGAAGTCTAAGGCCTCAAAAAGGCTTAAATTCGATGAGCCAGGTGAAGAATTCATTTTAAAACCCAGAAGACCTATTACAAGGAAGCAAGTAAAAGAAGCGCTGTCAAAAACAGAGGAAACCGGGAAAGTTAGGCAAAATGATACAAGCAGAACAGTCATCACATCTCAAGGAGATAATATAGCAGTCATAAAGAGCCAATTAGAAGCAGCTAAATATGAGATTGCCAAACTGAAGAAAGCAGTTAGAAAACATGCAGCCGTGTATACAAATTATCGTAAAGCTCTGTGGAAAGGGATTGAAACCTTTCAAAACCAGTTGAATTCAGTAGTTGATGGCCATGCACAATTTCACACATGGACAGTACCAGCCATCAAAGAGGCCCAGTTCATTAGAAAAATAAATTTGCAATTAAGAGCTGAGAATAAAGCTATGAAGAAGAAAATTGAAGACTTGAAGGCACAGCTGGGCCAGTTACCTGCTAAATGAATTTTCTCTTCAAGAAAGGTTTTGTTCCAAATTTTGTCAAATTTGCTTAGTCTTATTGTTTTGAAGAAATGTAAATCCCTGTTATACATATGAAAAGTCGAAGGGAGTTTTTGGCAATCAAATGTTTGGGTGATAAAGATTCAGGGTCAAAGGCGAGTTGTTTCAAATAATTCAGCAGTTTCGTAGCGCGCTACGAAACTGCTGTAAGTGATGATTTTAACACAGACAGGCAGTTTTGTATTATGAGCGGGAGTTTGAAAGGGAAATGCCAAAGGGTATGCAAGACATCAGCTGGAGCAACAATAGTCAATCAGATCAAGACAGGTGGATGCTTTAAAGGCTTGAATATTCAAATCCAATTTTGGATTTTTGTCATAAAGTCCCTTTATCACCGTTCAAGAGGTATCAAATGATGTGAATACAAGGAACTTTTGCCTGCACACATGTCCATCGATGAAGCTCACAGCACATCAAGAACGTGGCAGTGTTCCATGTTTTGGGTTATTAAAAGCTAGAAGACATGCTTCTGTACATTCGAGCATTTTTGAGAAGAACTGAAGCCGAGAAACAAGGAAAATCTCCTAATACTTCTGAGCAGTTAGAAGATTCAGCGTTCAAGGTCAATATGGAGTATTAAATATCCAACTCAGCCAAATCGAAAGAGGACCAGGTGTCAAAGAACAAGGAGAAGCCGTATGCATGGAAAATGGAGTTAGAGTCATAGTTAATTTAGAACTCTTTAAAAACTCCAGTCAGCACTTTAGTTGTATTTATTAGTTAGTTCAATAGCTGATAGGTGTCAGTAGAGGTAGTTATCGACTCCCCTCATGCTGGAGGAGGAAGCTCGAATTAGTTAGAATAAGGATTCTATATATAGCTGAAACAACAATGTAAAAAAGGTTGGAAAATTTTATAACAGAGGACTGTTTTGGCTTATGTAAAGACAGAGTTCAGTAATATAAGTTGGCTGTTTTTCTTCTCAGGATTCATGAAGGATTTCCATGTTCAGAATGTGTGATTTTATTCTTTCCTTAATGTCTTTTACAGTTGCATAGATGTATAATCACTCAGAATTCACTGATTGTGCTCTGACTTCCTGTATGCATTTATGAACTGTGGTTTTATATGAGTTGTGTTCTGAACATCTAAATGCTAAATGCCCTGACTTCTATGTAAAGGCAGTATCATTATTTACTGAAGTATGGTTGACTCCATAGGCCCAATGGAAATTAGTTTAATATTTGTCCAGCCTTCATATTTGTCAATGTTATTCCACAAGAGTTAGCCATCTTATTATTAGTCAAAATCAATAACCCTTTGAGAGAGCCCTCTCAGGCTAGGGAGGCTAAGCCTTAGTCTAAAGATTGGTTTGAAATAGTTACTTGAAATCTTCCTGGTTTGCAGCCTTCCAGGGCTTGATTTTGAGATAACAGGGGGAACGCTTAGGTGGTAAGCAGAATTGGAGGAAAACGAGTGATTCCACTTAGCGCCCGATGAGTGGCAAGCGGAGGAGAGAGAAAACTGCCGCTCATCGCACGCTAACGGTCGAGCAAGTCAACAACGCGATATGAACGAATGGCGTCGGATCTGGGGGATCCAGCTCGAATGGCAGAGATCGCACCCGATGGGGAGACCGGATTTAACAAGGGATTAAGTCGCAATTTATAAGAAATTAAGGTCCGATTTGACTGCCAAGGTGGCGGATGACTCATTCCATGACGTAACCAAAGAACCGAACCAACGAAGCAAGTTGGCGTAGCTATAGGAGGAAAAGTGGCCACTCCATGTGAGCCTGATGATGACGCCAAGACAGGGAACTCCAGGCAAAACTGTAGCAGGCGATTCGACGGAGGTGGAAGAGGAATCGGACAGCCATGAGATCGAATGACTTTAAAGCCATGAACAGACAGCACAGAGGGGACAATGCAGGAACGAAGGAAGACAGAGAAAATAGAAAGGAAGAGACAGTGAAGCAAAGAGCAAAAGAGATAGAGAGCCAAGCTGACCTGCAGCATAAGGCAGCATTGAGCCATCCCTGAGAGGATCTGTCAGGACTGAGCACCACATTGGGCTCCTTCCATTAAAGACCAGAGAGGTCAAAGAGATGGTAAGGAAAGGAGTCTATGCACTCTAGTGGCTTGGGCAATCCAAGGACCACCTTGCCAAGAAAATTCTGTTTCAGGAGACTCATATTGAGCTCCCTCATTGTAATTCTCTGCTTTAAGACACAATAAAAGAAGGCCGCCACTGAGAGCTAGACCAGAGATGTAGCCTTGGAGGATAGGGTGAACTCCTTATTAACTTTTTGTGTTCTTGTATTTGCTTACTGTGTTTTTCTGCTGTCTTCCATTTCCAGTGTCTGTGTATTTGCAATCTGATCGATCTGTTGCCTAAATAACATAGACGCACACTAGCACATGGGTCTGTAATACCTTCATTTAATAAATCTTTAATTGAAGTCACTCATAGGGTGATTATCCGATCACCATGGAACTAATTCTAGGTATGGAAGGCCATTCAATGCCACCATTTATGACAAAACCTCCTTCATCTTCCTATAAATTGACCACTCATCTAAGTGATCAGGGGCTAGATTATGTTGAATTATAAGGAGATAATGCTACTATGAGATTTGGCTTTGAAGAAAGTATTGTAATGCTACAAGTTTTTCATGCTTTTGATGTGATGTGGATGGGATCCAAGCTGGAGGAATGGCTTTGAATCAGACACCAATGGTTGTAATTCCTTCTTCTATCTAATAAAGTGTTTGAAACATTTTCCCATATGTTTGTATTGTTTCATAATGCTTATATGTGTGAATTTTATCTGATTCCTTTCACTTATATTCAATAGATCGTGTGCTTTGATCAGTTCTTTGTTTTCTGTTGTGTTTACAGGGTACTTCTCAAGCATATTAAGTACAGGAAGGAGTGACAGGATCGATACAAGGGAGACGAGAGGAAAGCAGAACTACAAGTAGGTCTTCTTATCTTCTCATCTTCTCTGTTGCTTATAGGAAAAGCCTAAAACACTCTAAACTGTTGTTCTAGATACAACTACTTATCTAGGGAATTAGTATTTATCCGTGAATACCAAATTATCCAAAACAGGGAGTCCAAGGGACCACTTGTAATATGAATCCAAGGGTCACATAATGTACTATAAATGTATATCAATTCAATAATAGACGCAATCTAATGCTTATCATTTACCTTGGCTATCCACATTCCATGCATATCTAACATATTCAAAAGCAACCTACTTGGCTAATCAAAGAATGTTAAGCTAAATGATACATGAGCATACACATTTAGGGAAAATGAACCAGTAGTTGTATATTAATAGAAAATAAGGGGAAGCATACAACCAAGCCTTGATGTTGATAGGCTCTCCTTGAATGAATATCCAAGTCCAAGCTAAGCTCTCCAATCACTCCTTCTCCAAGCCAAAGGAGTAGCATATAGGCAATCTTAACATAAGGGTGCAAATAGACATAGACCAACCATTTGGGAATGGGAGAGGATGAATATATAGGTTGGGAAAGGGAGTTAGGACCTCTCCAAAGATAGGATTAGGCCCTCATCTCAAGTAGGTAGCTCATAGGGATATGACCAAGAGGCCAAGTTTGGAGAATTCGACCTCATCTATGCCAAACCACCTCCAGCTCGCCGCTTTAGAAGCTTCTAGATCACGAAGCTCCTCATCGTCTTTGGGAAAATTGCCTTTTTGGGATCATCGTAGGTATACAATTGAACAGAGAGATCCCATTGCAGGTAAAGTGCAATGCAATAGGCGATCATCATTTTTTTTAGCCTCATAAGTGCGATGATTCTCAAATTAGGGTTTCAGAGCTATTTCTTTTAGGGAAAGCTCTAGGCATTTTCTAATCAATGTCTTAGGAAGGATCTGAACTGCATATATGAATGAGTACACTACATAATGGTCATGTTTCGGGTATCTCATGGTATGTCATATGGAAGTGCAGGAGGTGCGACAAAATGTTGTGTAGCATATGCCCCCTAAAGCATGAAGGAAGAACAAGGAGTGATGGTTGAGATGCTTTACGAGCTTTCGCAAGGATGAGGACAAAACACTATCAAGAGACCTGCAAATCAAGGACGCATATACATATACATATCTGATATCAAAACATGAATCCATGGTATTCATGCAACCATCCAGATAATAAGGACTATACGAAAGGATCCATGGCATGGGCGTAGCCATCCAAATGAGAAGGATCATCTTTAAATCTAAGATCCAAGGTATGGACGCAACCACCCGATATAGAAGGATCATCATAAATGTAAAGTCCCATGGTATGGTCACAACCATCTGTATAGCAGAAACATGTGTACAATCATGAATAACACATAAATCCATAGAGCTTGAGTCATATCAGACAAGACTCAAGGTCTTGCGCTCCATCCCAACCTGATCAAAGTATGAATTCTAACATGCGAATGAATGTGTTGAAGTCGAACATGCTAGAAAACTGCCTGATTACCGGCCAATGATGTGGACCGTTAATAGACACGATAGAAACCACCAATAATGACAATGGCTCTCAAGGTACGAAAGTACAATCCGTGAATGTGATAATGAATTTGAATTTGAACACTCATGGAATCATCCAATCAAAGGCCGATGATGGAAACATGTCATCGGATGTGAAGAACTTACCATTAAGGCATGCAAGCTCTAAGGTACTGAAAGGGAGTTTCTAAGTCATCTTCCTAGATAATGAGTTGGAGTCGATAGGAAGTGGCTCATCAAAGGAGGGCCATGATGATTCCCCCATCATCGACATGAAACAAGGAATAAAGTGGAATAAATGAGTATGATCCAGGACTGTGACAAAAGGTCAAACAATGTATAGGTAGTAGACTGCAGATAGGACTTCTCTTGAACATATTGGTGACATGACTCTAGAGTGTGGCAACATTTGACTCAACATAGGACCAAGAGTCATAATGACAAAGTGGAATAGTCAGATGAGAGGCAAAATGGATCACCCAAACTCGGAAAGACAAGTGACTGAGCGAGGATATCCCAAACCCGACACTAGATGTAGATGAGTGTCATGCTCAAGAGTGACATGCTACCTATACAAGAGATGTTTCACTTTCATTTTCCTCACTATTTCTAGTGAGTACCTCTTTATTTTTACAAAAGCTTAAAGAGGATAACATATTCTTGTTGTATGAGTTCACCCTTCAGATGAATCCATCCTAGTGAGTTTTACAAGTCCTAGGAAGGAGAAACTCGGACTCGTCATGGTGACAAGTCTTTCACCATTTAATTTTTACGAGTCCGATGGAAGAATAACTTGGTATCTTTTTCATATTTATGTTGAAAATGCAACAAGATGATGGAGCTTAGTGAAAAGAAGTCGCCTTCACTAAGTGGGCCCGGAGGCTATTTTTGGCACAAAGTCTATTTTTAGACTATGTCTATTTTTAGACATATGGATCATGGTCTATGAGTTGCAGGATGCTATTTGTGGATGATTGGTCATGTTGGTAAAAATAGATGGACTTCTATTTTTAGACATATGGGCGGAGTCTATTTTTAGACTGCCAGGTTAAAAATAGAAGAGTCGAATATTATTAGCTCTTAATAATATTTTGACTATAAACATTATCTTATCCTTTTGGAGCACTTCAGTTCGAGCTACGGATGTGGCACATGGAACTGTCAGAAGGAAATACACTTTTCTTATGGGTCAGTTGAGCTACTGCATGATGGACTTCAGTTAGAACTCAAGTGATTGAGTTTGGTGGAGTTGATTGAGGAGTTGATGGAGTTGTGTTCAGTTTGACTTAGTTGAACTAGTTGTATTTAGTCTAATGGTAGAATACACTAGTGATGAGTGATGTGAATTAATTATTAATTAATTCACTAATTATTAACTCATAAAGCAACTAAAGAATACATCAATTAACTCAGTGCATGGACAGTTCAGTGGAGACAAGTGTTAGAGCTGGGTGAAAGAGTGAGACTGCTATCAGTTGTGACTATATCTGTGCATGAGATTTGCACAATCAATGGATTGAGTATTGCCAATGAGGATTGCGTGGTTCAGCCAAGGGAAATACGAGTTTGGATCAGCCATTCTCATCTATTCTCATGCAGGATTGTGCAGTGGATGCAGGCAAGTAGCGGAGGAGATTTGAACCTGTGATTGATTCAGATCTGAGCTAGTTTGTGTGTAGCAGGTGGAGATAGTACTGAGTACTTGTGAGGAGTATTGTACTATGTATTTTTGCATGTTCTCAATCAATATAATATACAGATAGTTGGGGGTTTTCAGCTGTATGCTTTCCCCGTGATATACTGTGTTGATATGTGTGATTGATGTTTCAATGTGCGCATGTGATTGTTTTTAATTCCACAAAATTGATGATCAACGTAGAGGAGGTTATGTATTATGCATGCATTCCGCAATAGTGTATAATCAGGATAATCTCTATGAATAAGTGTTATATTATTCAAAATTTCTACATGGTATCAGAGCGAAGTTGATCATCAGATCTATTATTTAGGAAGTGATTACATTTTATTTCTTTAGGCAGAGTCTGTAATCGGGCCAGGTAGCCTCTGGATTCATGCTTCTTATGGAAGGTGAGATATCCGGTGAATGCCCATACAGTCAATCTCTGTACGAGAAATACCTTGTTCTCACGAATTTTAGATCAAAAGCGGTTGAGTTTTGAGCTGGTGGAATTCGAATTTGCAGCAATGTTTTCTTGGTGTTAAAGTTGAAATGTCTTTCAACGGATTGCGATTGGAGTATGCCCTTGAAGGAAACTCGAATTATATTGCATGGAAAGATAGGATGGAGGCGGTGTTAGATGACAATGGGTTGAAGGAGTTCATAGATTCTAATGTCCCAAAGCCCACTGATGTTGCTCACGTTGAGGCTTGGCAAAAGAAGACAACAAAGTGTCGAAGGATTCTGTTGGAGGGCATGAAGGATCACATTGTATCCAGCCTACATGGAAAGGCTTCTCCATACTTGATGTGGAAAGCGTTGACAGAATTATTACAAAGCAAGAGCGACCAGAAAAAGTTGGCGCTCAAGGATAAACTTAGAAACATGAAGTGTGAGAATGGAGACAGTATGCCCAAGTATCTCACGAAGTTCACCCAATGTCGGGATGAGCTGGGAAGTGTGGGGGTGACTGTCGATGATGAGGACTTGGCGAGCTTGGCTCTCCTTGGTCTTCCAAAGAGTTGGCATTCCTATCAAGACTCTGTCAATGGTCGGGAGAAATTGCCAGGATGGGAGAGACTTTGGTCTGATCTTGTGCAAGAGGAGATCAGGCGGAATATCAGGGACGGATCTTCATCAAAGGCATTTGATGAAGAAAATTGCGTTTGGTTGCCAAAGCAAAGAAGGGGAAGGAGAAGGGTTCTCTTTCCAAATCCAGTTCTTCCAATGATGGAAAGAAGGTTGATAAATCGAAAGTGTGATGCTTTCGTTGTCATGAGATGGGCCATTATGCTGCAAATTATCCACGAAGGAAATCCAAGAAGGGATCCAGGGAAGGATCTGAAGGTGAGGCACTTGCTTCACAGTTTGAGTTGGATTTCACACTCTTCGCATGAATGGTTTCATCCATGGTGGGAAGTGGTTGGTTTCTTGATAGTGGAGCTTCTTTCCACATGACCGATGACAAGAGTTTGTTCAGTACTTTGGAGGAGAAAGATCTCCAGATACTCATAGCGATGGGTAATGATGAGAAGTATAGTGTCTTAGGTGTAGACATGGTTATTTTTTAGAGGGAGCATGGAGCTCGCCTTACCTTGACTGATGTCAAGTATGTACCAGGACTGAAGAGAAACTTGGTGTCGATCGTGATGCTGAAAGACAAAGGCTATGATGTAGTCTTCAGTAAGGGAAAGGTTTTCCTTGGACACATCATCACTAGACAGGTGAAGCAGATTGGTTCACGGGTCAAGAACCTGTATGCTCTTGAGGTTCAAGATGCATGCAAAGCCTTGAGCAGCGAGGCAACTGATGGAGACATGGTGGTTGAGAGGGAGCGTATATTACCTCTCAACATGCAGAGCCAGAAGAAGTCTCAGACGATTGTGGAGGAGCCACGATTGGTGCAGCAGCTTCAGGAGGTTGTGGAGCAGCCACAACAAGGGAAGCTGAGAGGAGATTGAGTAGAGAAATCTACTCATGCAGAGACCTCCAATAGGGGTAAACTTCAAGCCAGGTGGGTTGAGGGATCACATGCAGCCATACCTCCAGGTAGGAGGTGGGGCGATATAGAGTGATCTTCCCAAGGAGGAGGGGAAGGATCCTTGAGGTACCCAACCTCTTGGATGAGACCTTGCTACAGGAGCCCCGATCTGGAGTAGCAAGAACTGACTGATTGGGTAGAGACAAATGCGGATGGAGCAACATAGAGAGCGATAATGTAGGGAATCCCAGGACAGCGCATAGCTAGCAGGCTACAGCAATGCGAGAGGCACAAGTGTTTTGCACAGTGCTAGGTGGAACAGAGAAGTGTGCAATGGTGCGAGATGCATGGAGATGTTGCAGTAGCATAGATGTTAGAGAGGAAGCACTTGTCAGCAGCAGGTAGAGCTTCAGCATCAGAGTATGTTCCTAGCCCAACAGAGTGGTTAGTTGGGAGTGTTTTTTGTTCCAATTGTTGTTGGAGCAAGTGGACCGGGCAAATGTGTTGCATGCAGAACATTCCAAAGTTGTAGGATAGGGGTTGCAGATAATCCATATCTCGTTGAGAGGGAGTGTTGAAAATGCAACAAGATGGTGGAGCTTAGTGAAAAGAAGTCGCCTTCACTAAGTGGGCCCGGAGGCTATTTTTGGCACAAAGTCTATTTTTAGACTATGTCTATTTTTAGACAAATGGATCATGGTCTATGAGTTGCAGGATGCTATTTATGGATGATTTTTCATGTTGGTAAAAATAGATGGACTTCTATTTTTAGACATATGGGCGGAGTCTATTTTTATACTGCCAAGCTAAAAATAGAACAGTCTATCTGAGTCTGGAAAATGGATAAACTTATACTGAGTAAATGTCATTTTAGTTACTTTTACGATTTCGAAACGACAAGTGTTCGACAATCTTTTCATATTCCAAGAGTCGGAAAAGAGATGAAAGATGACTCCTCCTGGAGGAACGAATAGTATAAAATGATAGCAACTGGTTCCAGTCATGATGGAACTACTCAAAACACGTAATCGTTAAGAGGCTGGATAACAAGACTAATCATCACATAGGTTCCTCAAGCACAGGTAAAAAAACCAAATGAAAGCATATGATTGGCCAAATAGATGGTGACGATGGAATGAAAAAACTAAGGCTCATATAACAAAATAGGCTAATAAAAACAACAATCACGAGATGTAAAGTGGGAATGGTTTCATTTTTACAAAATCTTGAAACATGGGAAACTATGCTCGAGTATACTTGAAGATAATTTCATTTTTTCACAAGCTTGAAACATGGGAAAAAGCTATGCTTAGATTTGGTTTCATTTTTATACAAGCTTGAAACAAAAGATAAACTATGCCAAAGATAGGTTTGCATGCCCCCAGTCTAATGACTCAATTCGAGGTCAATGCTCCCCAAGCTTCATTTTATTCACCTAAGTGGATGGAATGAAGGTTCAATGACAAGATCAAGTGAAAGACTTGACTGGGATTTTACGAGATCTAATCCAAGACTCGAATTGGAAGGGGATTTGTTTCATTTTTTAATGAGCTTGACACAGGAAAAGAACCATGCTCATGACACCTTGTTTCATTTTTTTGATGAGGTTGACACAAGTAAAGAAACCATCCTCACGACCCTTGTTTCATTTTTTAACGAGCTTGACACAGGACAGGGAACTCTGCTCCATATCCCTTGTTTCATTTTTTAAGGATCTTGACATAGGACAGGGAACTCTGCTCCATGGATACCTATTTCATTTTTTAACGAGGTTGACATAATAAAATAACTATCCTCATGAGGACCTATTTCATTTTTTAATGAGGTTGACATAGTAAAAGAACTATCCTCATGGTCCTTGTTTCATTTTTTAACGAGCTTGACACAAGACAATGAACTTTGCTCCAATATTTGATCATAGACCAAAAGAGGCCATGGATCTCAAGAGGTTCTCATCAGATGGGAGAACAACACTCTAGAAGGAATACATGTCCAGGGATCCAAATGAAAAATTGGGCTCCAATGCCCCCAGTACATGGTGTACTACATCACCTACTAGATCATTAGTAGATGTGGGCATGGAACACATGGCCATGTAATTAACCTGTGGCAGGGGTGATACCGCTTGCACATAAGAAGAACTTAGGGATGATGGTTGATTGGGAGTTGATTTAGGACCAATGAATGTAAGCTGATTAATGATCACAATGCTTCCTTCATGTGGGAAACACATCACTCGAAAGAGGGAGGAAACAAGAGCTCCCATGAAGTAAACATAGTAATGACCAAGGAGTAGATTAAAATATAAAGGGCCTTGGACAACCATTACCTCTATATAGATAGTCTTTCCTCCCAAAGTAATAGGTAAATTAGGAAGGATCCCTAACGGTTCACTGGTTCCTCTGTCTATGACTGTGCTAGGTACGACCATATGGTAAGGTTGCACTATAATCTGGAAAGGCACATAAGACGGAAGACGATATCCTTCCATTCGACTCCAATCAAAATAAGTGACTAAACTACTTGGAGGGGGTGTCATAGGAACATAAGAACTGCCCTCTTTCTCTATGGGAACAGGAGAAATGCTCTCATGCACCTTGGGAACAGGGAGATTTACCTCCAATTCATTCGAAACTAAAGAAACTAGAAGAACCTGATTAGTATGAGGTTCACTCTCAACCAGAAAGGTACGGTTGACAGAAGATGGAGCCAATTCTACCATTTTCTCAACCAATGGTTGGCCGAGAACGGACTCACGAGACTCACTTTTAGAGAGAGCGGGGTTGACCGAAGATGGCTTTAGAATCAATCACTTGATCAACTAGTGAAGGATGAAGGGAAAGCTTCTGATACCCAGTTGGAAGACAAGGATGAGAAGTTGTAAGGTTTTCCAACTCTTTGGAAGCTTCCTCCATAAGAGGACAAAGGTGAATGGGATGATTACCTTCACACAACTTACAGGGAAATTTGACTTTTCCCTTTTTCCCATAGGCTTTAATGGTTGAAGGTTTATCACCAGCATGATCACTAGAGGTCGATGAAAAAGTTCAGTGTGAATGTGTGGACCACACTTCTAAGACCTTGGGAATACTAGGACAATTCCAAAGAAGGTGGTCACCCTTACATAACATGCAAGAGAATTTTACTTTCTAGGGCTCTTTGGAAGATTTTTCTGTTGGAAATAATACTGAGAGGGGAGTGAATCAGTATTATTAGCTCTATAATTTTATTTCCCAAATAGATATATATATGCTACTTCAGTGAAGTGAACTAGCATGTACACGCGACTGTACTTAAAGCAACCAGTGTATATGCAAAGAACTTTTGATTTAGACAATTTATCCTGTATTGAGCTTAAACCGGTATATCAAAGATTTATTAGACAATGTAGTAAAACCAGAATAAAGCATCAAACATAAGCAACACACATGAACACCAAGATATAAGGTGGAAACCCAATGTGGGTAAAAACCACCTGCTGCTGTCATCTCTATCTTCTTTTAATAATAAGAAAATATGTTTACAATATTGTACTGGTGCAGACTCATACCAATACGCAGGCACCCACCTGCAGAAGGCTACAACCTTCTCTCATTCTCCAGCTACTATTGGAAGGGAGCTACAGCCCCCTAGCTCTTGTACTAGCTAATATGTTTACTAGTACGTAGGTGCCAGCCTACATAAAACTCCACTCTTCCACCACGGACCACGTTTCATGAATTTTCAGACTGGATACTCCTGGAACACAACACCACAATTTGAAGGCCATGTTTCATCCAATTTTCATATTTGACCCATCAACAACATTGAAACTCAGAAAATCATAACTGCAATACAACCATCAAATACATCTGCATCAACCAATCACTGAAACTCAATCATCACTTTGACAACCCATCATCACTAAAGCAAATCACAATCAATCAATCTAATCATTTAGAACACTGTTACCAGAATACAGTCACCAGAACACAAAGCAGAACCCAGAACTCTGCAATAGCAAACAGAAACAACTAAAACTTTAAACATCATACTTCATAATGTATACGCTACTTCCATGTGTCAAACCAGCGTGTATACACACTTTTACCAAAGGGAACCAGTGTACAGATCTGCAAATTCCAATTTATGATGTATACGCTACTTTGATATGTTGAACCAGCGTGTATGCGCTCTTTTACTATAGCGAAGCTGTGTACATATCTGTAAATGCTAACTTAAAACATCACAACTACTCTAGACTTCAGTCATACCTAGATCATCACATTTACAGAATAAAACATGCGCCAGTATTCAGATCTAGATTGTTCAAGATCAAACCACATAATGATAATACTTTTAAGCCTTTGTGATCCCAGTCCATCAACCTTCATCAGCCATATAGGTGCATCCTTCAATTAGATCAAGCAAACCATCAGAAGCTCATTAACCTGCATATATAATCCAATACTTCATAAGATATTCAAATCCCTTGCACACCCTGGCCTAATGATCTTCTCCTCCTTATATAGTTTTAGGCCTTTCTCAATACCATGGACCAAAACTACTTAGGACCAATACCTTGGACCAAATACCTCGGACCAATTACCTTGGATCAAATACCTTGGACCAAGAAATACCTTGGACCAAAAACTTTGGTTTTCCAAGATATACACGCTTTTCCTTCTGTGAAAGTGCGTGTGTGCGTATACGCTCCTTTTGTTCAATAAACCTGCGTGTATAAGCAACTTAGACAAGGTGAACCTGCATATACATCTCTTTCTTCATTCTTTAGAGTCTGATCTATAATTCTTTGTTGTTGACCTGCTGCACTATGATCTTTCATCTGAGTGAATTTCCATCACGGACAACACTTGTATCATAATGCCAACAATCTCCCCCTTTGGACTTGATGGCAACAACAACACCAAGTCATTCTCCCCCTTTGACATCAAGGGCAAAGGGTGGACCAAGATATTCTCCTCTTTTGATATACATTATGTTGTCCATGCTCCCCTTGAGTACATGTTGAATTCTTTGATTGAGCTCCCCCTTTGTATATGCTGAGATGCACTAAACTATCCATGCTTCCCCTGAGCATATACAGAGTCTGCAAAAATATTTTTCAAAAGAATAACATGACTCTATAACTCAACTAAGTGAGTATGACCTTCCTATCACCAATGACTCATGCATACATCAATCTCCCAATCCACGTGGGGATATACCAAATTTGACCCATCCATCCAACCAAGTGGGGATATACTAATTATTTATATGTGACAAAAATATAATTACATCATCCTTCCCATGCAAAGTGGGGATACAAGTTACATCATTTGTCCAATAGGACTCATTCAAATATACGAGAAGACATATCACACCCTAGACTCTTTCATGACATAAGCAACAAAAAAGGTATAAGTATCTGCAGCCATAGCTGGATTCAGCAACCATAATGCCAACAATGCAGAATGCAAGTGAAGGCTAATGCTCCCTCTGAACCTATGCTACCTGTGCATTGTTAATAAGTCAATGATCAAGGCATCTTTGTCAGTCAGATAAAAATTAATGAACAGGGCATATCAATAGACTGTAATCATCAACATCAGATAGAGCACCCATATCAGAGCCTGCCCCACTGTTTTTCTTGTCTGAAAAATATATACGCTTCTCGACCCACAGAAACCCACGTGTGTACGCGACTATACTTCATGAAACATGCATATAATAACCTTTCTCTGAAGAATTGGATTTAACAGCAGGATGATGCAGCAAGTACTCCCAGTTTTTGTCTGAGATATTCAAATGTGTCTCTGGGTAGTGGTTTAGTGAATATATCAGCACCTGTTCTTTGGAGGGAACATACTCCAATTTGACCTTTTTTTCAAGCACTTGTTCACATAGAAAATGGTATTTGATGGTTATGTGCTTGGTCTTGGAGTGCATGACTGGATTCTTTGAAATATTGTTATGAAACGAGCTCAAGAAAAGATAGAAAAGATAGAACAACGCCTTAGAATTTAGCCTCTTCGAGGGGGCAACCTCCTTTACATTACATAAATGAAAAATTCTTGGATGATACAAATGAAAAGACCTCCTTTCTATATATAGGAGTCTAAGGGGTTATAACATAATCAGAGCCGACATAACTATAATAATGTAAGGGCACAATAATAACAATAGTGGGCTTCTATGGGGCACAATAGTAACAATATGGGCACTACATGGGTACATCAATATAATAAGTGGGTCGTACTAATAACAGTAAGGTGTTACACTAGTAGTATAGGGGCCTAGCATGCCCCTCTCCTTAAAAAAGCATTGTCCTCAACGCTTGAGTAGTTCTTGATGCTTCTGTATAAAATTCTTGTCCTCCCATGTGGAATGTTCAGTGGGTAAGTTCTTCCACTTGATGAGATACTCTGAAATTGATCGATTTCGTAGCTATCGAGTTCTTGTTTCTGTGACTGCTCCAGGTTCCAATATGATTTTTCCTTCCTCTTCAATTTCTAGCAATATTGTTTGAATGGGTATCTCTTGCAACTTTTGAATAAGTGGCCATACTTCTTCATCCTTCTTCCATTCATCCCTTGCTTCATTTATCCAATCTGGTTGGATAATAGAAATAGCACAAAACAATGCTTCCACCTCCTCATCCTTGAAGAGTCTTCCCATTCGGTAAGGTCGCCATTTTTAAGTGCATGTAGTATTGCCAACATTTCCTTCTCATAAATAGTTTGCTTTAGATGTAGCAGTTAAAATACCCAATCACCTACATCAAAACATTTTTCACCACAATGTTGATCTACCTATTGTTTAGTTTGATTTTGCACCGAAGTGGCATTATCCTTTAAAATTTGGAGAACTTGTTGTTGATGCTCGATGTGATCTTTCACTGCTTGAACATTTTTCTTCTTGATATTTCCTTCTATCTCTAGAGTTTGAGGAGTGGTAATTTCTTCCAATCCTTTACAAGATATGGTTGGATTCATTTCTTCATGCTCGATGTGATCTTTCACTTCTTGAACATTTTTCTTCTTGATATGTCCTTCTATCTTGATAGTTTGAGGAGTGGTAATTTCGACCAATGAATTACAAGATATGGTTGGATTCATTTCTTCTTTCTTGATGTGATCCTTCACTTCTTGCACCTTTTTCTTCTTGATATGTCCTTCTATCTTGAGAGTTTGAGGAGTGGTAATTCTTGCCAATGCTTTACAAGATATGGTCTGATTCATTTCTTCTTTCTCTGGGGTGGGGTCCTGGCGTATATCTTCTTCTTTTGATGTTTCTTGATCCTTTTCTTCCTCCTCTTCATATTCTATGTAAAATAATTTCTTCTCAGCACACTTATGACCTTTAGTGCATTTGCTATCACAATTGTAACAAAGCCCTTTTTCTCTTTTTTCTTCCAATTGTTGTGGTGTAACCCTTGTAGGTTGTGGAAGGCTAGGAGAAACAACACTTCCATCTTTATAGTTGTGAGGGGTATGCTTCCTGGTTTCCATAATTTTTCTCTCCACTATGTCACAAAGCCCTTTTACTCTTTCCAATTGTTGTGGTGTTGCTCTAAAGAAGATGTTGCTCTTTGTATCCTCATAATGTGCTATCATTTCCTCCGTGAAAATTGACCACGTAACAAGTTGTTTACGAGAACAAAGCCCTTCATACCATAAAAATTGATCCGGTTCTAAATATGAAGATGCAATACATACCTTTTGTAACAGTGGTACACCATGTGGATCAAAATATTGCTCCATCTAAAATATCCAATTTACCAAATCCTTGCCATCAAACTTCCTCATCTTGCTTTTTCTTGATTTTAGGAGCTCGATCTTGAAACGACTGTAACCCTGTTCTTTTAGATCTTTAAGTTTCAAAATTGTGGCCTGTAGTAGCCCTCTGTGTCCTCTTTCCAATTCCACCAGTCTGATCCAATTTGGATCCTGCAAGAAAGACTTATGCACAATCTCCCAAGATGACCTGATTATAGACCTTTCCAGAAGAGCGAACTTGTATGAAGTGCCACGTGTCACTGTTTCTACCTTTGGCTCTAAAAAATATCTACAAGAAACTAAAATCTATCCTCTTTTCGTACCTTCTTATGAAATTTCAATCCGATTCTCAGAGAGAAAGTTATGATGATTTTCCCCAGGTCATTTGTTTGGAATGTAATTTAGGAGTCTGCAAAAAGACCAACTTCCTCAGATCATATCTCTGTAAATATGGAGCAAAAAGCTCTGAAATGCGAACCTGAGGTTCCGTGCAATTTCTTCTCAAATGGGTTTTTTTTTTAGCTTCTGAAACGTCGCAGAAAAAAAGTTATAGCAAAAATTCCACGATGACCTATTTGGAGCAGCGAAACCCTAGAATCCAAAGCTCTGATACCAAATGTTATGAAACCAGCTCAAGAAAAGATAGAAAAGATAGATCAACGCCTTAGAATTCAGCCTCTTCGAGGGGGAAACCTCCTTTACATTACATAAATGAAAAATTCTTGGATGATACAAAAGAAAAGACCTCCTTTCTATATATAGGAATCTAAGGGGTTATAACATAATCAGAGCCGACATAACAATAATAATGTAAGGGCACAATAATAACAATAGTGGGCTTCTATGGGGCACAATAGTAACAATATGGGCACTACATGGGTACATCAATATAATAAGTGGGTTGTAGTAATAACAGTAAGGGGTTACACTAGTAGTATAGGGGCCTAACAAATACTGACGGCACTTGTATTATCACATAGAATGGAGATGGGTGGAGTACATGTGATCTGAATGTCTTGTAAGGTTTGCATTATCCAAAGTAGTTGTGTGCAACAAGATGCAGCAACCACATATTCAGCTTCAGCTGTAGATAAAGCAATTGAACTTTGTTTCTTGTTGAACCAAGACACTAACCTGGAACCCATATAGAAGGCACCACCACTAGTGCTTTTTCCATCATCAACACTTCCTGCCCAATCTGCATCTATATAGGCATGAAGAGTAAGATCCGCATCTCTAGGATATCATAAGCCAAAGTCCTGAGTTCCTTGAAGATATTTGAAAATTCTTTTGACTACCTAAAGGTGTGATTCCTTTGGATTTTCTTGGAATCTTCCAACTATTCCTACTGTATGCATGATGTCAAGTCGAGTATTTGTTAGATAAACTAGACTTCCAATCATGGATCTGTAAGTTGGTTGATGTGCTACTGATGATTCATCATTTGAGCTAAGACTGCATCCTTTTACCATTGGGGTACATACAGGTTTAGAATCTTCCATTCCGTACCTTTTCAAGCTCTTTTTGAGATATTTGGTTTGTGAAAGAAAAATACCATCTTTATTTTGTTGAACTTGTAGACCAGGAAAATAGGTAAGTTCACCAAGAAAGGACATTTCAAATTCTTGTTGCATTATTGAAGCAAAATTCTGACATGGATTCTTCATTGCTACCAAAAATGATATCATCAACATAAACAATAATAATTACCAATTTATCATTTTCAATATTTGTATATAGATTGCTATCTGTTGAACCGTTTGTAAAACCTTGTTGGTGAAGATATTTGTTAAGACGATAATACCAGGCCCTTGGAGCCTGTTTCAGACCATAGAGGGCATTTTTTAGTCTGCATACAAGTTTTGCATCATTTCCAAGAATTAATTTCTCTGGATTTTCAATATAAACTTCTTCTTCTAAATCTCCATTCAGGAAGGTTGATTTTACATCCATTTGATATACTTTGAATTTCTGAAAGCTAGAAAGAGCAAGAAACATCCTTATGGCTTCGAGTCTGGCAACAGGTGCAAAAGTTTCTTCAAAATATATACCGTCTTGTTGAGCATACCCTTTAAAAGCAAGTCTGGCCTTGTTTCTAATGACTTCTCCATTTTCATTCAACTTGTTTTTGAATATCCATTTCATTCCTATAATATTTTTATCATGAGGTATAGGAACTAATTCCCAAGTATCATTATTTTCAATTTTCTCAAGTTCTTCATCCATGGCCTTGACCCAACATTCATATTTGCATGCTTCATTTAAATTTTGAGGTTCGGTGGAGGATAGTAATGCTAGATAGCTTGAGGTCCCTGTAATAGTTCTTAGTGTCTGTACTCCTACCTCTTTTTCTTAGTTTCTGGATGATTTTTCTGAACATACCTGGATAGAGTCTTTTCTTCTACCATTATCTCTTCTTCAGGTGCTTCATTGGTTTCTCTTCAATATCATTTTGATTTGATGTGGGAAAATAGTCCCCATCTTCTTCATTGTCATAATCTTCTGTTTTTATCTGTTTTGGATTTTTGCATGCTTCATCAACTACAACATCAATGCTTTCAAAAAAATTTCCAAGTCTTTTATTATAGCATTTATATCCTTTACTTCTGGAAGAATAACCAAGAAGAATACCTTCATCTACTCTGGGTTCAAACTTACCAAGTTTTTCATCAGTCCTTTTGATAAAACATTTTCTTCCAAAAGCTTTAAAGTATTTTACAGTAGGAGTCTTACCATTCCAAAGTTCATGTGGAGTTTGAGTGTTGTTTACCCGAACATTTGCTTGGTTGAGAATATTTATGGCAGCGAATGCAGCTTCACCCCAGAAGGTTGCAGGAGTTCCAGATTCATCTAGCATAGCTCAAGCCATTTGTTGGACTATTCTGTTCATTCTTTCAACCACACCATTTTGTTGAGGAGTCCTTGCCGTGGAGAATTTCCTTTTTATTCCATATTGTTCACAAAAGTCAAAGAATTCATCTGAGGTAAATTCCCCTCGTCAATCAAATCTGAGGCATTTGATTTTTCGATCTAATTCATTTTCAAGCAAAGCTTTTAAGGCTTGGAACTTTTCAAATGCTTCATCTTTATGCTTTAGAAGACCTATTCTCGCTTCCTCACGAATGGATTGAAGGCCAAGTCCGACAAGTACGGCCGGGGCTTATGAGCAAACTGCCAAGTACGGTCGGGGATTATGCCATCCAACACATTCTGGAAAAATCATCAATGAACAAAATAAAGTATTCTTCTCCACAAGGTGACTTTTTCCTTGATGGTCCACATAAATCAGTATAGACAAGTTCAAGAGGCTTACTAGCTAACCCTTCTTTTTCCATGAAGTGATATCTTATTTGCTTACCAATTTGATATGGTTTACATATTGTATTTTCATGGATGCTGATATCTCGAAGATCACGAACAACCTTGAATCTGCATGCTTTTCTTATTTGAGAAAAGCTTAGATGTCCCAATCTTCTATGCCACAGCCAGTTTTCATCATTTTTTCTTAGATAGCACTGTTGTTGCCCTCCCTTAAGTATGTATAAGTTGTTTGGAGTTCTTGTACCTTTGATCACGGTCTCTCTTGTATCAAGTTCACAAACAACACATCCATTTGATCGAAACACCACTCATTTTCTTGATCACACATTTGACTAACACTCAACAGGTTATATTTTAAACCGTCTACATACATAACATTTCCAGCTTTAACCTTTTCTTTCAAGAAAACAGAACCTTTACCTTTTATGAAAGGAGTTTCATTTCCAAATGAAACATGATTTTCCTTTTCTAAGGCATTATATGAGTGAAGTTTTTCTTTTTCACCTGTCATGTGTTTTGAGCATCCACTGTCGATGTACCACTGATTTTCTTGTCCTTCTGCATACAAGGCTATACCATATCTTTCTGTTTTAGATTCTTTCCTTCTCAATATCTTGGGATTTAATGGATTTTGATCCTTTTGAGATGGTTGCCGAAATTTTCTCCTACATTCAGGTTCTTCATGACCAAAGTTGTTACAGATTGATCATTCTATTTCATTTTCAAGAAGAGAAACATTATTATAGGAACTTTTATTGATCCCTCTTACATTCCTTTGATTTCATGCTTCTCTAGTCATGATGGTTTTGTAGGCAACACATTGAGCAGCTTTTTGTCCAAAATTATGGCATGCAATACATTGCCCATTAAAGAAGTTCCTGCGATTATCGAATCTATTGACCTAGTGATTGAAGTTTCTATTGATATTCATCTTTGCGGCAAATTGAGTATGATTTACCTAAGGTTGGTTGTGGCTTCTATTCATCCTTGGAGTAAATTGAGTCTGATTTACCTGGTGATCTGCTTTATGCCTTTGCTGACGATTGTCATAATGTTCACTGATCTTTGCTACATCAAGATAGCTTTTGGTGGAGGTTGACGGCTTTTGTGATTGAGATGCTTCTTCAGTGTATCCAAGACCTGCCTTTATCAGAGGAGAATTTTGAACTTTGATAATTTCATTTAAGGTTTTTGATCCTTTAGAAAATCTAATATTGAGAGATTTTGTTTTCTCAAGATCCTTTCTTAGACCCACAATTTCACATTCTAGTTTTTCATTGTGTTTTTCTTTTTCAGCAAGTTGATATGTCAAGGTATCTATAATCATATTCTTTTCTTCTAAACAGATTTTGAGTTTAGAAATTTCTTCATGAAGTTCTTCCTCTTCTAAAGCATCCCAAAAATAATCATTGTCATAAGCCATGAGAATTCTGTAATCTTGTCCAGTTTCATCTTCATCACTATTAGATAAACCATCGCTATCTTCATGAGTATAGTAGCTCCTTTTACTCACAACTTGTTTTCTATTCCCTTTTTCACATTCCTTTCATTTTTCAAATTTATCTTTATGAGGACACCTGGCAGCATAATGGCCGACTCTGCCACAAGAAAAACATTTGAAGGGTAACTTACCTCTAAACCTTCCAGAACTCCGTTGAAGTTTTTTGACAAAGTTTACCTCATCTTCTTCTTCTAAAATATGTCCTGATTCATTGTGTTCTTCTTTTCCTCTTACTGAAGCCTTGAATGCGGCTTCTCTCATATCTGATGGTCCTCCTTTACTCATCTCAAATGTTGTTAAGATTCCGTGAAGTTGCGTCATAGTAATACTTTGCAAATCCTATTTTTCTTCTATGGCAGACACTTTGGATTCAAATTTAGCAGACAAGGATCTCAAAACTTTCTCATCTAAGGTAACTGTTGGGTCCCTATAATACTAGTGATTACCCCATTACTATTGTAGTTATACCCCTTATTTATATTGTTGTACCCATGTAGTGCCCATATTGTTACTATTGTGCCCCATAGAAGCCCACTATTGTTATTGTTGTGCCCTACAATATTATTGTTATGTAGGCTTTGATTGTATTGGGACCACTTAGACTCCTATATATAGAAAGGAGGTTTTTCATTTGTATCATCCAAGAATTGTTCATTTATGTAATGTAAAGGAGGTTGCCCCCTCGAAGAGGCTGAATTCTAAGGCGTGGATCTCTCTTTTCTATCTTTTTGTGAGCTGGTTTCATAACATTTGGTATCAGAGCTTTGGATTCTAGGGTTTCGCTGCTCCAAACAGGTCATCGTGGCATTTTCGCTATAACTTTTTTCTGTGACGTTTCAGAAGTCGCAAAAAAAACCCATTTGAGAAGAATTGGCGCTGAACCTTGGGTCCGAATTTCAGAGCTTTTCTCGCGATATTTTCGGAGATATGATCTGAGGAAGTTGGTCTTTTTGCAGACTCCTGAATTACATTCAAAACAGGTGACCTGGGGAAAATCGTCATAACTCTCTCTCTGAGGATCGGATTGAAATTTCGTAAAAAGGTACAGAAAGAGGACGGACTGTAGTTTCTTTTTGATGTGTTTTAGATTCAAAGGTTGAAACAGTGACGTGTGGCACGTCGTACAAGTTCACTCTACTGAACCAGTCTAAAAGCAAGTCACTGTGGGAGATTTCACATAACTCTTCCTTGGAGAATCCAATTTGGCTCAGACTTGTGGCATTGGAAAGAGGACGCAGAAGGCTACTACAGGTAGAAATTTCAGAATTGGAGGATCCGAAATTACAGAGATACATCAGATTCAATATCAGGCTTCTATAAAGTGAAAAAAGGTGTGTAGTTTTTTTTTAATTTTTGTGTAAGCTTGGTTTAACGGAATTCAAAGGGCATAGTAAAGCATTATTATCGGTAACTGATGCCCCGAGGAAAGAAAATGCAAACACCTAGTAAGGAACCTGAAAGCTCTAGCATGACTCATGAAGAAGAGGAAGAAATGCTACATGATATATCAAAATTACAAGAACAAGTGCAACAAATGTCACGCTCACAAAAGCTAACAGAAGCTAAGATAAGTGGCATGGAATTTAAGGTAAATGGCGTGGAATATAAGATAAAGGGAATGGAAGCTAAGATGGATGGCATGGAAGCTAAGATGGATGGCATGGAAGCTAAGATTGACACTAAATTTGATGGCATGGATGATAAGATGGATGAATTGAAGAAGTTGCTACAAGAAAGGGTCACTAATGGTGAAAAGGTAGTAAAGGAAACTCATGATGAGAATAAAAGAAATGTTAATCATGATTCCATAGACTCTAATGTTGGATCGAAGACTCACCATGTTCCAAAAATCGATATGAGGAAGTTTGATGGCAAGGATCCCGCCACATGGATATTACAGATGGAGCAATTCTTCGATCTCAATAATGTGCAAAACACACAAAAGGTACGTATGGCAACTTTATATTTGGAACCAAATCAGTTTGTATGGTATCAATGGCTTTGTTCTCGTAAACAATTTATCACTTGGGCAATTTTTACGGAAGAATTGATAGCACATTATGAGGATACAAAAAGCAACACTTTTTTTAGCCAATTGATAAGTCTCAAACAAAAGGGTTCAATAATGGAGCACATTGAGGAGTTCCAAAAATTGAACATAAGGGTAAAAGATATTCCAGAGGAGCATAGGATTGATGTGTTCATAGGGTCTTTAAAGGATAATATCCAACATGATGTGCGCCTTTGGGAACCTGATTCATTAGAGAAGGCATTCAGGTTAGCAAGAAAAATGGAAAGCAAAATTATGGCAACTAGGAAGCATACCATTCACAACTATAAAGACGGAAGTGTTGTTGCCCATAGTCTTCCACAACCTACAAGGTTGACACCACAACAATTGGAAGAAAAAAGAGCAAAAGGGCTTTGTTACAATTGTGATAGCAAATACACAAAAGGTCATAAGTGTGCTGAGAAGAAATTATTCTACATAGATTGTGAAGAGGAAGAAGAAAAGGAGCAAGAAAGGTCAAAAGAAGAGGATATATTCCAGGAACAAAGCCTAGATGAAGAACAAATAAATCCGACCATATCTTGTAATGCATTGGCGGGAATTACCACTCCTCAAACCATCAAGATAGAAGGACAAATCAAGAAGAAAAAGGTAATAGTGTTGATTGATTCAGGAAGCACCCACAATTTTATTCATTGTAGGGTAGCAAAAGAATTGAATTGCTTCCTATATCCAGCACCAGAGTGTCAAGTGATGATTGCAAATGGAGGAACAATAAATTGCTCTGGAAAGTGCCATAATATCAAGCTATCCATGGGAGAATATGTATTGACTAGCCCAATGCTTTCCATTCCAATGGGAGGTGCTGATGTTGTACTAGGAGTCCAATGGCTACAATCCTTGGGTACAATAGCTTTTAATTTTCAAGAACTTTTCATGAAATTTTCTGTGGAAGGAAAGGAAGTTGAATTAAGGGGTATTGCAGGGAAACCAGGAAAGATAATCAGCTCTAATGGTATGACAAAGCTTCTAAAAAAGGAGCAAAGAGGTGTAATTGCACAATTATGTTCGCTAGATGTTTCCACATTGGAATCATCTATTTCTCCAGATCTCCAAAAAGTCCTGGACAATCATTCCAAGGTATTTGAGACTCCCAAAGGTCTCCCACCTATGCGTGATCATGATCATGCTATTCATCTGATTCCAGGAAGTGTTCCTCCAAACATCAGGCCGTACAGATATCCCTATGTCCAAAAAAGTGAAATTGAACGTATGGTTGCAGAAATGCTAGAGGCTGGTATAATTCAACCGAGTCAAAGTTCTTTCTCTGCTCCAGTAGTATTGGTGCACAAGAAGGATGGATCATGGCGCATGTGTCCGGATTATAGGGAGCTCAACAAGCTCACTATTAAAGATAAGTTCCCCATTCCTGTCATTGATGAATTACTGGATGAATTGCATGGATCAATTTACTTCACCAAGTTGGATCTTCGTTCGGGATATCATCAAATCAGAATGAAGATTGAAGACATTCCGAAAACGGCATTTAGAACTCATGAGGGTCATTATGAATTTTTGGTCATGCCTTTTGGCCTTACCAATGCACCTTCAACATTTCAAGGTTTGATGAATTCAATTTTCAAACCATTCCTTAGAAAATTTGTGTTAGTATTTTTTGATGATATACTAATCTACAGCAAGTCTTGGAAGGATCATGTTGAACATGTTGACAGGGTGCTACAACTATTGGAGGAGAAACAATTATATGCAAAAAGATCCAAATGTTTCTTTGGAGTCCAGGAGGTGGAATATTTGGGTCATATTGTATCTCATGAAGGAGTTAAGGTAGACCCTAGCAAAATTAAAGCCATTAAGGAATGGAAAATCCCCACATCCATAAAGCATCTGCGAGGATTTCTTGGGTTGACAGGGTATTATCGCAAGTTTGTTAAGAATTATGGGAGAATAGCAGCACCTCTAACAACATTATTGAAGAAAGATGCATTTTCATGGACTCCGGAAGCAACAAAGGCCTTTGAACATCTTAAAGAGGCAATGTGCCAAGCACCGGTCTTAGCTACACCGGACTTCACAAAAACCTTTATTGTGGAATGTGATGCTTCAGGAAATGGAATTGGTGTTGTTCTAATGCAAGATGAAAGACCCATTGCTTTTGAAAGTCGTCCAATCAAGGGAAAGTTTTTAAGCAAAGCTATTTATGAGAAGGAAATGTTGGCAATACTCCATGCACTTAAGAAATGGCGACCCTACCTAATGGGAAGACACTTCAAGGTAAAAACGGATCATGATAGCCTTAAATACTTTTTAGAACAAAGATTATCCTCTGAAGAGCAACAAAAGTGGGTCACAAAGATGTTGGGTTATGACTTTGAAATCATCTACAAAAAAGGGAAGCAAAATGTGGTGGCAGATGCACTCTCAAGAAAGGATGAGGATGTGGAAGCATTGTTGTGCCATTTCTATTATCCAACCAGATTGGATAAACGAAGCAAGGGAGGAATGGAAGAATGACGAAGAAGTGTGGGCACTTATTCGAAAGCTACAACAAGATTCCAGTACGTCTGATACATTTAGCTGGAAAAATGATTCGTTATGGTACAAAGATCGCTTATACCTCTGTAAGAATTCCCAGCTAAAACAAAAGATTCTTATGGAATTGCACACTTCTCCCTTAGGAGGGCACTCAGGATTTTTAAAAACTTACCACAGGGTTAAGAAGGAATTTTTTTGGGATGGCCTTAAATCAGATATTCAAAAGTTTGTGGCAGAATGTTTGGTTTGCCAGCAAAATAAAGTTGAAACAATTAAGACACCGGGTCTATTACAACCTTTATCCATTCCAAGCCAACGTTGGGAGGAGGTTTCAATGGATTTTATCACAGGTTTACCCAAGTCTGAGGGAAAGAGTGTCATCATGGTGGTAGTTGACAGACTTACCAAGTATGCACACTTTTGTGCATTATCACATCCATTTAAAGCCAGTACAGTTTCTACTGCATTTATGGAAACAATTCAAAAGCTACATGGAAACCCAAAGATTATTGTAAGTGACAGAGATCCCATTTTCACTGGAAATTTTTGGACAGAATTATTTTCTTGTCTTGGTACTCAGTTAGCTCATAGCTCATCTTATCATCCTCAATCTGATGGGAAAACTGAGATAGTAAACAAATGTTTGGAAGGATATCTTCGTTGCTTTGTATCTGATAAACAGACACAATGGGTCAAATGGTTGCCTCTGGCTGAATGGTGGTATAACACTTCCTTCCATACAGCAACAAAAATGACCCCATTTATGGCACTTTATGGGTATCAACCACCATCCATCACATCATATTTAAGAGAAAATTCTAAGGTTCAGGCAGTGGAACATCACATCGAACATCAACAACAAGTCCTCCAACTCTTAAAGGATAACCTCGTGTTGGCACAGAATAGAATGAAACAACAGGCAGATCAACATCGCAGTGAAAGAAGTTTTGATGTAGGTGATTGGGTATTCCTACGGCTACAACCATATAAGCAAATGTCCCTCAAGCAAGCTAAGAAGGATAATAAATTATCACCAAAGTATTATGGTCCGTACAAGGTGTTGCAAAAGATTGGTACTATGGCATACAAATTGGAGCTTCCTGCAGCTTCTCGATTGCACCCAGTTTTCCATGTTTCATGTTTAAAGAAGGTTATAGGCGACAAGCTCCCAGTTCAAACAATATTGCCAGAACTTGACGAAGAAGGAAAAATTATATTGGAACCGGAAGCAGTCATAGAAACAAGAACTCGACAGCTACGAAATCGATCAATTTCAGAGTATCTTATCAAGTGGAAGAACTTATCCGCTGAAGATTCCACATGGGAGGATGAGAATTTTATGCAGAAGTATCCAGAACTACTCAAGCGTTGAGGACAACACTTTTTTGAAGGAGAGGGGCATGTTGGGTCCCTATAATACTAGTGATTACCCCATTACTATTGTAGTTATACCCCTTATTTATATTGATGTACCCATGTAGTGCCCATATTGTTACTATTGTGCCACATAGAAGCCCACTATTGTTATTGTTGTGCCCTACAATATTATTGTTATGTAGGCTTTGATTGTATTGGGACCACTTAGACTCCTATATATAGAAAGGAGGTATTTTCATTTGTATCATCCAAGAATTGTTCATTTATGTAATGTAAAGGAGGTTGCCCCCTCGAAGAGGCTGAATTCTAAGGCGTGGATCTCTCTTTTCTATCTTTTTGTGAGCTGGTTTCATAACAGTAACTTCCTTAATTTCTTCACCCAGATTCTTCATACAATTGACAAATTCATCTATACGTAGGAAGTAACTAGCTATATTTTCATCACTATGCATCCTAAGAATTTCATACTGAATTCTGAGAGTTTGAAGCTTAGCATGTTTTACCTGAGAGTCTCCTTCGTAGCTCAGAACGATTTTGTCCCATATTTATTTAGATGATTTGAGTTTCATGACTTTGACAAACTCTGATTGTGACAGACTTCCCAATAAAGTATTGACATCTTTGGCATTGGTTTCATATTGCTTTTTACTTGTTGTATCTATAGGAATTGTTGTTGGAAATGTATATCCTCCTTCCACAATTTCCTAGACATATGTTCCAAGCGATTGTAGATAGGTTGTGGTTATTATTTTCCAATAAACAAAGTTACTCCCATAGAACATTGGTGATCAGATGGATCCCATGCTTTCTTGGTTATTCATGATGATGGATCTCCCTTAAAGCGATCAAGCTTCTTCTGAAGGACCTGCTCTGATACCAATTGTTGGAAATAATACTGAGAGGGGGGTGAATCAGTATTATTAGATTTATAATTTTATTTCCCAAAAAAATATATATATACGCTACTTTAGTGAAGTGAACTAGCGTGTACATGCGACTGTACTTAAAGCAACCAACGTATATGAAGAGAACTTTTCATTTAGACAATTTATCCTGTATTGAGCTTAAACCGGTATATCAGAGATTTATTAGACAGTGCAGTAAAAGCAGAATAAAGCATCACACATAAGCAACACACATGAACACCAAGATATAAGGTGGAAACCCAATCTGTGTAAACACCACCTGTTGTTGTCATCTCTATCTTCTTTGAATAATAAGAAAATCTGTTTACAATCTTGTACTAGTGCAGACTCATACCAGTACGCAGGCACCCACCTGTAGAAGGCGACAACCTTCTCTCATTCTCCAACTACTACTGGAAGGGAGCTACAACCCCCTAGCTCTTGTACTAGCCAATATGTTTACTAGTACGTAGGTGCCAGCCTACAGAAAATTCCACTCGTCCACCAAGGACCATGTTTCATGAATTTTCAGACTGGATACTCCTAGAACACAACACCACAATTTGAAGGCCACATTTCATCCAATTTTCATACTGGTCCTATCAACAACATTGAAACTCAAAAAATCATAACTGCAATACAACCATCAAATACATCTGCATCAACCAATCACTGAAACTCAATCATCACTTTGATAACACATCATCACTGAAGCAAATCACAATCAATCAATCTGATCATTTAGAACACTGTTACCAGAATAGAGTCACCAGAACACAAAGCAGAACCCAGAACTCTACAACAACAAATAGAAACAGCTGAAACTTTAAACATCATACTTCATAAGGTATACGCTACTTCCATGTGTCGAACCAGTGTGTATATGCACTTTTACCAAAGGGAACCAGTGTACAGATTTGCAAATTCCAATTTATGATGTATACGCTACTTTGATATGTTGAACCAATGTGTATACACTCTTTTACTAAAGTGAACTTGTGTACAGATCTGTAAATGCTAACTTAAAACATCACAAATATTCCAGACTTTAGTCATACCCAGATCATCACATTTATAGAATAAAACATGCGCCAGTATTCAAATCTAGATTGTTCAAGATCAAACCACATAATGATAATACTTTTAAGCCTTTGTGATCCCGTTCCATCAACCTTCATCAGCCATATAGGTGCATCCTTCGATTAGATCAAGCAAACCATCAGAAGTTCATTAACCTGCATATAATCCAATACTTCATAAGATATTCAAATCCCTTGCACGCCCCGGCCTAATGATCTTCTCCTCCTTATATAGTTTTAGGCCTTTCTCAATACCATGGACCAAAACTACTTAGGACCAATACCTTGGACCAAATACCTCAGACCAATTACCTTGGGTCAAATACCTTGGACCAAGAAATACCTTGGACCAAAAACTTTGGTTTTCCAAGATATACGCACTTTTCCTTCTGTGAAAGTGTGTGTGTACGTATACGCTCCTTTTGTTCAATAAACCTGCATGTATACGCAGCTTGGACAAGGTGAACCTGCGTATACCTCTCTTTCTTCATTCTTTGGAGTCTAATTTGTAATTCTTTGTTGTTGACCTGCTACACTGTGATCTTTCATCTGAGTAAGTTGTCATCAAGGACAACACCTGTATCATAATGCTAACATCTTCTTCATTATTTTCATCTGTAGCAATGACTGCTTGGTTTCCCCCTTGCTTATTTTTCTTCTTCTTCTTCAGCCTCTTCTTCTTCTTCTTAGCTTCCCGGTTACTATAATCTAGACTTTTACCAAGCGAAGAGGAAGAACGAGGTGAAGAAATAGGCGAAGAAGGTAATGGGTCAAATTTAGGATCAACGTGAGGTTGACGTTGTTCAGGTGGAAGAGAACTCGGTTGAAAATCAAGTTGGACACTTAGAACCATTGAGGTCGAAAACAACCAAACTGGCAAGCCAATGGTCAATCCAGGAAGGGACAACGTTTCCATATAAGGAGCACCAACATTTCCAAAAGAAGGAAAAGGACTAGGATTCCCATCAGAGGGGTTTACTTGACTGGTAGACTCGGGAAATGTTGCCATTGGTATCAACCTAAGATCTAATAAGGAGTATTTCCACAGGAAGGATGTTGTTCTGCGGTCAATTAATTTTAGAAATTGAAAACAAAATATACCTTTTCATGTTTTAAGAGTCAAGAAAAGGACGAAAAGGTCACTCTAGTCACTTTCTTTGGTTTAGCCAGCTTGAAAGGACAAGTGCTCGATGATATTTTCAAGTTTAAGGAGTCAGAAAAGCTCGAAATAGCTACTCAGAATACTCTAGGCAAAAGGGGTTACCTAGTGATCTAGGTCTGGGTGTGACAAAGGACCCTTCCAAGACCTTTTACTTTTGTGATGTGTTAAATTGCATTTTTAAAAGAACATAAATGAATACATCCGCATGTTGTAAAGAAGAGGAACATATCAACTATCAACACATGAAAACATAAGTCGTTGATAACAGAGTTCGTCCAGGAGGGACTACGTCTCCGGGCCCCGATGTTAAGATAGTGTAGGTCGCTGCATTAAGTGCTATCAATAGTGATGATGTACATAACAGATGATGTTGCTATCATACAAGGAAAATGCCCTCACGCAGGAGTGGCTCCAAGAGATGTTCCACTACAAGAACTCTCAGTCAAAAGTACTCCTATCAGTATGACATAAACTCATGCATGATGATAAATAACATCCAGCCAACATGGCATAAAAGGGATCTCAATGCAATCATGCATGGCGACACATGAGTATCCCATCAACATAATGACAAAGGGATCTCAGAAAAACATGACAAATCATGACAATGAGTACCTCACACAGATTATTCTGTGTCACATCAAACAGGTATTCTGAAACAAGTAAGAAACATGATCCCACATCAAACATCAAATAGGGATCTATGTAACACAATGCATAGCAAAAAGAAGTACATGAACACACTACATATACCTCACATCTAGGGGCCATTTGAAGAAAATGATGTCAAGCTGCTGAAGTTGTTCGTACCATTGATCTCGCAATGTCGAATCCCATGGAAATGATTGCTCGCACATGAATACTGACACCTCCACTCCACTTAGAAAAGTGGCCGAAAAATGAAATGAGAAAATGGAAAATTTGAATGCACCATCAGATTTGTGGTGTTGAATAGTGCAAAATCGACTATCAAATTTCTGAATTCTGAGAAAGTGGAAATCTGGGGCTCAAGGAATCTTTTAGATTCCCCTTAGATTCCTTAAATATTCCCTCCTCTAGGTCATCTGCAAATCGGTTGTTCATATCGGGAAACTAACTATGCCATCGGGTTCGTGTCACTGAGAGGTGTAAGATCGACATAAAATTTGTCTAGTTTGGACACTGCAAAAATTTCACCCTCTTGGAAATTTCGCTCAATCATGGTTCCACCTACAAATAAATTAATTAAAAAGTTCCATCTCGATTTCTATGCCCCCTCCTAGTTCCTCCATACCTAGGCGTACTGGGCAAATGCTGGGTTTATATTAAATTTCTGGTGGATTCTCCAATGGCAAGGTTGTTGGCCTAGTGGTTGAGTCACTATATTAGGCGCGTGGAGGTCAGGGGATCAAATCCCTCCCCCGCCATATATAACAAAAGCCTTTTAATAAAACACGCATGTATTTGGGGTTGGGTCCGCATTGGGTGGCCCACCCCATACCCTCCACACACATGTATTAATTGGGGACCTAGTTTGTTGGCGCAGTTTTGGTTGTTTGTTGGTTCATGTATTAATGGTAAGTTGCCACCACATGGGGCTGCCCGGCAGGGGTCGGCCCACGTGGGCCAGGCCAGTTCGATCCCTGCTTGCCTCACATAAAATGGCATGTGATATTTGTGGTGGGGCATGGACCGGGTCCACCGGAGGTGGCCCGCCCACAACCCTTCAATGATAATGATATATGCAGTGGAGGTTGGAGGGTTCGGCGGGGTGATGGTCGTTGACCCTAATTTTAATATATTTTTTGGTTTATGGTTGCGGGAGAGCCGGTAGGGGTCATGGCCTATCGGCCCCTTAATAAAAAAAATTATAAGGTTTTGGGGGTGGTGGGGGTGGTGGCCCACCACCACATTCATATTTTTTTTAATTTTTATTTAAAATGGGGGAGATTTTCAAATCTTTAGAAAATAAGGGATATTAGGCAATTAATGAGGCCACAATTTTGACCACTTTCAGCAGCTAGTTTCATGCCCCAGGGTCAGTCAAATTGTAGGACATTTAAACTTGGCCCACAGTCTAACTTTGACCAAAACTTTGACTGGCTTGTTCTCCCTCATATGATCTCGGATTGACGAACCGTTTGCACCACTACGATCATGACGATGAGATCTATGCTTTCGTTCTAGTTCCAAATCATCCTAATCACTTTTATTTTCGAGCTCTCATAAGCCCTATTTGTCCTCTATGTGTCTCTAGAGCCACCTGGATCAATCCTCTCCACTGAGGAGATTTTGGTCCTCCAAAATCATGAAAAATAATCTGCAACTTCTTTGTACCTTGTCAGCATCACAAGCGTCCTGAAAGGTCTCACTTCCATCTCCTTCACCTTTGTTCTTCAAAGCCTTAATTGATGAGCCGACACCTGCAACCTCTGCAACCTGTAGTACATTGTTTTGCAAATCACATGCTTGACTTTCATGACCAAATAATGACCCAAGAATCCCATACTTTCCACGAGTTTATAACACATACTCGGTGGTCAAGTTTACATCAAGATGGACGCAATACCCCAGCTACAAAAACAAGGCCAACATATCATTTTTGCTTCAACAAGTGATGGAAAAACACATCATCACTGCAACAGATGATTTACAAACATAAGGCCAAACACCATTGTTTTGCTTTGACAAGTGATGGAAACATGACATCACTTTCACAGTTTATCATGCAATTCAAAATAAGACCATACATCATTGTTGCTTAACAAGTGATGGAAAACACATCATCACTTTTACATTTTAAAATGCAACAAATGACTTACAAAAGCACGACCATGAAATGCTAACATATCTAGATACCATTTTTCACTTATCAAGGTGAATGGGTCGCCTCCTTATAGTGATTTTGCTTGTCAAACAATTGTTTCACTTGGTTCATGCACCGACACTTTGTCTCTAAGGCGCTGCTCTGGATGGAGCCTCCAACAAGTGGCTCTTTGATGGCCACCTCTATTGAAATGACTGCAATACATCTTCTTCCTTTAGATCTACTTAACATGTTTCTTCATCTGTTGTTGAGAGGGTCTTTCATGCCTCATCCTTTTGTGTGTTTCCATTCTTTTCCAACACTTACAAAATGTTTGGTTATGTAATCCACAAAATCTACATGTTTTTCGATGCCATGTTTTACGCTCATCATTAGAAACATGATTATAATCGAAATGAACATTTGAATGTCGAGAGTAGTTATACCTTTCCTTGTTGTCTCTGGTGTAAGTATGGCAATGAGAGCTCGCCTTAGCTCTTTCCCTGCAGTGGGCACTGCCATGGGATGATGAGGATGTGTTCCCATCATTCTCTTTCCTCGACGATTTCAACAATGTCTCAGAAGAATTTGACACCTTCAAGCATTCTCCCTTGGTGTATCTCAATCCTACAGAGGTCTCTGCATAACCTCCAATGGTTGAGTTATGCCTTGGTTATTAACACCAAGTTTTTCTTCCTCCTCGTGCCATGTCCTTGTAAGGAGCGTTGTCATTGTCCCTATAATTGGAATCTACAAATATCCAACAGAAATCATACTATGTGAAGACGAAACTAAAAGGAAATCAACATCTTTTAGCTCCTCTATTGATTTGGAAAGAACTGATGAGGGATTCTCATCATCTGTTGTTGGTGATTTGCTAGCTATCTCGGCGCATTCCCCAACTTCCGTCCTGACATACCCAAGTCCTATCTGATTGGGTGATTCCTCCACTTTGATGGGGTTGATAATGCCTTGGCCATTAATGCCCAAGCCTTTTCCTTCATACCCCATTTTCTTCAACAGTTTGGAGCCAATTCCTATGGTATGATTTTCAAAAACTGCGAAATCATCATCAGACAGATACATGAATTCAGAGAATTACTTTTTACCTTGCATGGATCCCACATCAAACATTAAACAGGGATCTGTGTAGCACAACACATAACAAAAATAAGTACATGAACACACTGCATATACCTCACATCCAGGGGCCATCTGAAGAAAATGATGTCAAGCTACTGAAGATGTTCGTACCATCGATCTCGCGGCATCGAATCTCATGGAAATGATTGCTCGCACATGAATGCTGACTCCTGCACTCCACTTAGAAAAGTGGCTGAAAAAAGAAATGATCAAATGGAAAATCTGAACGCGCCATCAGATTTGTGGTGTCGAGTAATGCAAAATCGACTGTCAAATTTATGAATTCTAAGAAAGTGGAAATCTGGGGCTTAAGGAATCTTTTAGATTCCCACTAGATTCCTTAAAAATTCCCTCCTCCAAGTCCTATGCAAATCGGCTGCTCATGTCAGGAAACTGACTGTGCCATTGGGTTCATGTCGCTGAGAGGTGTAATATCGACATAAAATTTGTCTAATTTGGACACTGCAAAAATTTCACCCTCCTGGAAATTTTGCTCAATCATGATTCCACCTGCAAATAAATTAATTAAACATTTCCTTCTCGATTTCTGTGCCCACTCCTAGTTCCTCCATGCCTTGGTACACTGGACAAATGCTGGGTTTATATTAAATTTCTAGTGGATTCTCCAATGACAAGATCGTTGGCCCAGTGGTTGAGTCACTATATTAGGCGCGCAGAGGTTGGGGGATCAAATTCTGCCCCCGCCATATATAACAAAATCCTTTTAATAAAACACACATCTATTTGGGGTCGGGTCCGCATTAGACGACCCACCCCATACCCTCCGCACGCATGTATTAATTGGGAGGTGTAGTTTGTTGCCGCATTTTTGGTTGTTTGTTGTTTCATGTATAATGGGCGCATTAATGGTATGTTGCCACCACATGGGGCCGGTTCGATCCTTGCTGGCCTCACATAAAATGGCATGTGATATTTTTGGTGGGGCATGGGCTAGGTCCACCGGAGGTGGCCTGCCCACAGCCCTTCAATGATAATGATATATGTGGTGGAGGTTGGAGGGTTCGGCGGGGTGATGGCCGTTGACCCTAATTTTAATATATTTTTTGATTTATGGTTGTGGGAGGGCTGGTGGGGGTTGTTATCACAAAATCTGACCCTGATAGGCTACTGATCAAGTAGAATCCGAGTAACTCTTTCAAACCAATCTTTTGTCTGAGGCTTAGCCTTCTCAACCTGAGAGGGCTCTCTCAATAGGTTTAAGATTTTTTATTAATGATTAGATGGCTAACTCTAGTAGTAAAATCAAGGAAAATATATAACTCGGTTGAATCAAAGATTAGAAATCATTCATTGGGCTATGGAGTCAAAGTAGTCTTCATCAAAACATCATGATCACCAAGCAAGGAAGTCAAGGCACTTGGAGTTCAGGTTTACAAGTAAAACAGTAACACAGTAAAATCAACACAGCTTACAAGCATGTGAAGGAAGTTAGAGCATTTTCCAATGAATTCTAGGTATCACAAGCTCATACCATTGCAAATAAGTAATTGAACAAGGCCATGGGAACATCAAACATATAAAACTCCTTGTGAATCCTGAGTTGTCAAACTGATCACTGTATTAGATATGAAAAACCATAGGTTCTTACAATAACACAACTTTGATTTTTCTAATGAAATTACCAACCCTTAGGAATTCAATTTTCAAGCTTAATATAGAACTTTACATCATTGGATACTATCATCCACCTTTGGAGGAATTCGAATTCCTAACTTAGACACCAATCTATTCAAAAACAAACTATTTAATTACAACTTGACAACTAGGTGTCTTTTAAGAGTCCTTGTACAAATAGGACTAAAACTCCTAAAAAAAGCCTTCAACGCCCTGATTTGAGTCTTTAATACACTGTTTAATCATATTCCAACCCTATCATCGAGTTTGATGATGACCATGATGTTGCTTCAAAACCTGTTATATTATGCCTTAACTGCCCTAAAAATTAGGAGACAGAATTCCTCTTTTTTAGGCCCTTAACCATTTGTGTTTATCTTCAAATAGTTTTCTGCTGGTGTATAGGTGTCATGCATTAATAATTTTTTTGAAACATTGTTTTCCACCTGTGCAAGAAGGAACTCAAGCATGTGGATGGAAACATGACTGTGCTTACGAAAATACTCTGTTTTCGTAGCACAGTTCATTTTACCTATGGAGTACTCCTTGAAGCTTTGCTACCTGCATCCCTGCCATCTGAGAGTTCATACATAAGCCCATATCCATTAGAAACTTCAAAATTTGGAACTGATCCAGCATTCCCTTCACAATGCATCTATAAGAGCCAAATGATCATCTTCAGCAGTTTCGTAGCGCGCTATGAAACTGCTGTGTGTGTTCTTTTTCAACACGGCCTTCAAAAATCAGTGGTTTGGGAGCTTTTTCCAAAATTTTGAGAAGACTGATGTATCAACCAAAAATCAAAATCACATCCCTTCATAGATGTTCTTCTTTGCAGTTGTTCTTCCTTTATATGCCAAAATTCTTTTATGTGCCAAAAATTGTTTCAATACATCTCCTTCACTGCCTTTCTTCAACACTTTGTTTCATCATTGTTGTAGACCCTTTTTCCAGAGTGGTTAGTTGTATTTCCAGATCTTCAATTTTCCTCTTCAATCCCTTGTTTGTAGCTCTGAGCTGAGTATTAATTTTTCTCACAAATTTGGCTTCTTTGATTGCAAGGACAATCCAGGTAAAGTATTGTTGTTCACTGCTAACTATTTCTTATTTGGGCACTCTTTCAGCCTCCCAGAGAGCCTTCATCCTTTTGAAGTTTGTCTTTTCAGCTACATGTTCTCTTGCTCTCGCCCTTAGCTTAGCAATCTCATTGTTGGCAGCTTCTAACCTTGTTTCCATGACTTCATAACTGGCCTTTTGCATTTGAGTAGCAGGAACCGTGTTTTTGTCTCCTTCAGGTCTTGAAGATGGTAATTCTAACTTTTCTTGCACAACAACAAAGGCCTCTTCTGTTCTCTCCAATTCAACATTGGACTCCTACAGTTTCTTGGATTGCCGGGTTAAGGGTTTTCTGGGTTTGAAAACAAAAGCTGCAACCTCATCCTTAAATTCCAATTTTTTGGAGGATTTCACTTTCTTCGACTTCCTTTGATCAACCTTTGTCACATCTGCCTGCACCAAAGGGGATTCTGTAATGTCAATGGCCCTTAAGATATCACTTAAGTCACCCTTCAAACTTGAACCTTCTCTTGATATCACTTCTTTCCCCTTTTCCTTTGCAATCTGGCTCCTAGTAAGTCTCCTTTGAACTAGTTTGCTGGATGACAGTTTTGGTGTTTCTCCTTTAAGCTCAAATATCTTTCCCTTGGCAGATTTAGGAGTTTCAGGAATGACTGCTGGACTTTAACTGTTGAGGTTTTGCTTGCTTGTTCTTTCACCTACTTCCTTGGCTTTAATTTAGCATACCTTTTTGCCCTGGTCATTGCAGACCTGCTAGCTTTTGTTGATGAAGTTTCTTTGACCCCAGAGCTAGTACCTTCACCTTGTTTTTCTATTCCAAAGTCACATAAAAACAAAAATGAAGACCAATCTTTTTTGACCCTTTTGAGTTCATGTAACACTATTAATTTAATTAGGCCATGATGAAACAGGGAAGTCTCACACCCTTGGGACTTTAGCTGAACTTTATCTGCCATCTTAGCTATACTTCGAAATAGGAAGTAAGGAAAATCTAGAGAAATCATACCAGTAAAATGTAAAAGAAGTTTAAAATGATACGAATAGACCTTCTGGTATCTGCCTTCATAGGTGAAATAACGCTGAATGTTGAAGAGCAGGTTGGTGTAGCTATCCTTGATGTAGTCTTTGGGAACTGCTTTGGTTAAGTCGGTTTCTGAAAACTATGGCTTCAGGAACACCTTGCATGGTTCCATGTTGAATCTAAAGTTCTTGAACCAGGCCTCTTGTCCCATAGGAATTTTGGTCACCAACGCTATAACCTCTAGAGAAACTTGTATATCAAGCATTCCGACCTTTGTCTTTAAACCATCAAAATGAAGTGCAAACTCCTTGGTTACTTGGGTATGCCCTCCTTGCAATGTTTTACAAAACTTCCAGCACCCTACTTTCTTGAAGGCCTCTAAAACTGCTTTGTCTCTGTTTAGGACCCCAGTGTTTTCTAGCTCGGTTCTCAAACAATGGCAAGACCTGTGGTGTTTCTTTTCCTCCGTCATCTTTTCTTGAAAGTTCCTATAACAAAACTAGCTTGTTTTGAAATTCAATTGATCAGCCTCGCTTGCTGATGATGATCAGCCTCACCTGAATGATGGATGAAGAAATCCTTGGTGAATGATTCCCAAAGATTTTTTGTCGAACACAAATTTGTTTCAAGGGTTTGCATGCAAACTAAGATGATGAGACTCGCCGGCTTCTTTGAATTTTTAAATTATCATTCATAATGACCCCTAAATTCAAAATGATGAGTTTGGAGCAGTGGCATGCTCGTGGACTAACTTGTAACTAACACCTAATCATGAAAATTCTAACGGGTTTTTACTAGATTGATGTTTGACATGACTGTTTTTACAAATCCACGCTTTCGTAGCGCGCTACGAAAAGCGTTGCGAAAATAGCATTGTTTTCGTAGCGCAACACTGTCTGCACTGCGGAAATGTAGTTTCAGAACTAATTTCAAAATTTTCAAATTTTCCTTGAGCTATGAGTTTCTAAACAGGGTTATGGGACTCATGAAACATAAGAAAGGGATGTTAGGCTTTATTTGGACACAAAAGAAAAACTAAACCTTTGAGACTCCTAACCTAACACCTACCCACTAAGCATAAGATGACTTGACACACTCATTTATGACCATGCAAAAGAAAAAGTAAACTCTTGTTTTGGTGATAACAGTGGCTCCACTTGGGATAGTGCACCCCTATGGCACACTAAGAACTCGTAGATCTAGTGCTATTCATTTTTGGTAAAACAGGAAGAGTTTTATTTGACTTCACAAGCATCTTCTTCAAACTGTTAGTCCTTCAACCGGGCTTAAGCTCTCTATTTCAGCTTGTCATTATTAGCAATAAAAACTAATAAAAACGGAATATATACAATGTCATGAGTAACTGATGAAACTTCAGCAGGCATAATGCTTTAAGAACATGCCATTAACAGGCCCTCCAGCATACGATCCTCCATCAATTTCCTGCAATATATAAGTGTTGTTTCCATGAAAAACAACAATCTTAAAAGGACCTTTCCATAAATGCTCAAACTTACCATGCTTGCCCTTTTCCTCAATTTTGGCCTCCCACGTCAGCACTTTGTCTTGTATTTGGAAACTGTCTTCTTTAATCTTCCTATCAATTTTCTTTTAATTCTGTTTTGAGCATGCTAATGATTGTCATAGACTTCATTCATTTTCTCCTCCAACGCTATCAACTGGTTTATCCTCCTCTGAATGGCATTTGGCTCTTCTTCAAGCACTTGAATTAACTTCATGACGGGTACCCCCACCGATGTTGGAAAAACAGCTTCAGCACCATAAACTAACTCATATGGTGAAGTCCCAATTGACCTCTTTGTGCATATCATGTCAGACCATAAGGCGTACTTCAGCTTTAAGTGCCAAGCTTTCTTGTTCTCCTGCAATACCTTTTTGATGATTCCAACAATGTTCTTGTTTGATGATTCATCAAGACCATTTCCTTGCGAATAGTAGGTTGTAGAGTGTCCAAGAGTGATATGATATTGATGACAGAAATTAATCATTTTCTTAGACTTGAAAGCTTGAGCATTATCTATTATAATCTTCATGGGACAGCCGAATCGAGACAATATATTATTCTCTAAGAAAGAAATAATTACAAAATCATTAGCTTGCCTTGTTGGGATCGCCTCTATCCATTTGGTGAAGTAATCTGTTGCTGTGAGAATCCAGCGATGCTGTCCTAATGATGATGGATTTATTTCTCCAATAAAATCTAATCCCCATTGCTGGAAAGGTGCTTCCACATAGACGGGAACCAAAGGCTTTGGCACCAACTTTCTTCTTCCTTCAAAAATTTGGCATTCATGACATGTAGCAACTATTTTGTAACTGTCTTTAAACATTGTAGGCCAAAAATATCCTGCTCTTAGAATCTTATTTGCTGTAGCCTTCCAATAATGATGTCCTCCGCAATCACCTTTATTGAATTCTTCAATGACTTTTTCAGCTTCTTCTTCAGGTAAACAATTCAGCAAAATTCCTCCTGTATCTTTCCAAAACAGATTTCTGACAAATATAAAATATCTCAAGGATTTCAGCTTAACAAACCTTTCTTTTGATTTTGTTAGATTAGCGGGAGCTTTGTGATGTCATAAAACAATTACCACATCTTTGTACCAATCTGAAACAAGATATTTCTCATCAATTGGAACCGTTTCTTCCTCATCATCAGAAAGTTTTGATATTTCTGCATTCAAATTTATGTCAAGACAATCCAAGTTTGACTGAGTCATTAACTTTGCCAATCCTTGTCCCTTCACCAATTTGGTTGGTTTGATATCTATATCATATTCCAGCAATTTTGCAATCCATTTTCCCCTTCTACCATCAGGGTCTGCTTGAGTTAGAATATCTTTCACCACAGTACTTGGAACATATGCCACAATGTGAGAATACAAAATGTAAATTCTGAAGTCTTTAATAGCTTTCGCCAGAGCATAAGCCTGTTGTTCTAGAATATTATACTTCAGTTTAGTATTAGCTAACGTTCTTCTAAAGAAAGATATAGGCTGTTTAGTACCTTCTTTTCCCTTTTGAAGTAAGACTCCAGCAATGGTGTTTTTGGAAGCAAGTGTAAAAACCAAAAATTCCTTTGAGAAATCTGGACTGATGAGTACAGGTGCTTGTGTGAGTGCCTTCTTAATTTTCTCAAAAGAATTCCTCGCCTCAACTATCCATTTAATATCAACTCCTTTCTTTAACATCCTTGTTATATCTTTGAAAATCTCAGCAAAGTTAAGAATGAAATGCCTAACAAAATTCACTTTTCCAAGAAATGTTTAAATTTCTTTCCTATTTCTTGGCAAATCTACCCTTTGAATGGCATTAACTCTATTAGGATCAATCCTAATTCCATCGTCAGAAATTATGTGACCAAGAAATTTGCTTGTAGTTAAAGCAAAGATGCTTTTAGTAGGGTTGAGAGATATACCAAACCTTCTACATTTCAGCATAATTTTTTCTAGATGCTTCGGGTGATCTTCTTCTTTCTTTGAAAAGACTGTGATGTCATCAAGATAAATAACCACTGTCTTATCCTTTTCTTCAGAAAAAGCAATGTCCATTTCTCTTTGAAAAGTAGCTCCCGCATTCATGAGACCAAAAGGCATCTTGGCGTACATGAATGTACCCCATGGTGTTGTGAAGGTTGTTTTCTCCTGATCCTCCGGATGCACAAGAATCTGATTGTACCCTGAGAAACCATCAAGCATAGACATTCTTTCTAAACCAAGAATATTTTGCAGAATTGAATCCATCTTGGGAAGAGGATAGTTGTCCTTTAATGAAGCTTTATTCAAATTTCTGAAGTCAATACAAATTCTGATTTCTCCACTCTTCTTTCTAACTGGAACCAAATTTGAAAGCCAATTTGAGAATCTTATTGGGACAATGATTTTAGCATCAAAAAGCTTCTTAATCTCCTTTTCAATCAATGGCATGAGAAGGGGATTAATTCTCCTCAACTTTTGTTTGAATGGTTTCTCATCTTCTTTAATAGGAATAGTATGTTGAATAACGGAAGGATCATACTGTTTTAAGTTAGCATAACTCCAAGAAAAAACATCAACAAACCTCTTCATTATCTCAATATACTTGAATTTCATATCAACTGAAAGAAACTTTGAAATTTTGATCATCTTAAGCAAAGCTGATGTACCCAGATTACAACTTTCTATTTCCTCTTCATCAGCTGTAACTTTGGCGATTTGAACACATCATTCTAATCAAAAAAAATTTCAAGAGGAATAAGACCCTTGGGTATTGAATTATTCTTTAATTGCAAGACTTCAAAATTTTCTTTAGACTCAACAAGCATGTTTTGTTGATCTACTTGAGTATTTTCAAATTCTTCTTTCAACTCAATAAAATTCTTTACTTGTTTATCATCTTCAAAAACTTGCCAATTGGTGATATTATCTGGTATAGCTGGTCTATGATGAACTTCAATTTCATATTTCTCAGAATAATGAATAGGAATGAAAAAAAGACTGGCTGAAACAGCAAGAGAATCAGCAATGGAATTTTGGTCTCTAGTTTTGACAATGAAAGAATAGGCTTGAAAATTCTCTAACATTTCTAAAACTATATTTCTGTAGGCTCTCATTCTTACATCCTTTGCTTGATAGACACCTTCAACTTGTCTAATAACCAATTCAGAACCTCCAAAAAAAGAAATCTTTTGAGCCTTCATTCTTATCAAAATATCAAGGCCCAAAATCAAAGATTCATATTCAGCCATGTTATTTGTGCAATCAAAATTCAGTTTGTAAGAGTAAAACTTACTCTCATCTCTTGGACTTGTGATCCAAATTCCTGCTCTTGCCCCTTCTTTTCTGTTGATCCATCAAAGTATAAATACCACCATCCCTTCATCTCCTTGTCATTTTCTTGTTGATTTTCTGAGTGCTGATTTCCTGCTTTCATTTCTTCCGGTCCACTATCAATTGACTCATTAAAAAGAATGGCAGATCCAAGTTCCGTATCAAATGAATAAATATGAAAGTTCTGAGGTTTATATTTGTTGCTTACCATATAAGCCATTCTAGTCTCCCGATACAATCTCCTTTGTTCACCAAAAACAAGAATGGTGGCATAAGTAAGGTCCATCTGCATTGTGCCTTTGATTTTTGTTGCCCATGATCTTGATAGCAACATCCCAAATTTTGGCGGAAGATCAGCCACAGAAATGTCCATAATAGTTTTCTTTGTTGGGATTTGTGTTAGACCAACAACAACATCTTTGATTAAACCAATACATTGAACTCTTTTTAAGTCGAAAGAGAATAAATCCTTATATGGTCTTGTTACTTGTAACCCTAACATTTCCATAATTACTTTTGGCATGAGGTTATGAGAAGCTCCTAAATCTAGCATAGATTTATGTAAAGGCATATCATGAATACTAATGCTCACATAGAAAGGAGAAAACTCTTCGTTTTGATCATCTTCTAAACTTGGACCCAAATATATAGTAGGATTATCTTCTTGGACATTTAAAACATCAGCAGCTCCTGGTTGTGAATTCAACATCTCTACAATCTTGTTCCTATATTGATTTACCTTGAGAATCTCACTAAAAGGAACTGATATTTTAATCTTTGAGATCTCATTCTCAAGGTTGAAAACAGAAACAGACTTTCAGGTTCTTTGATAGGAAGAGGAAGTTGAGTGTCTTTTCTACCAGGTGAAGAGTCTTTTTTACCTTCAGCAACCTTTGGGGTATCATTTTTGGCTTCAGCAACTTTTGAAACATCTTTTTTAGGCTAAGCTTTGTTAGCAATAATCGGCACATTTCTGTTTCTAAGATTGTATTGTTTTTGCATTTCAAAGATAACATGCTGATACCCCTTAAGATAATCTGAAGGTTGTTTTCCTTGGTTGACCAAATCTAACTCATCATGCTCTTCTTTAGTCAAGAAAATTCTAGACATATTTTCATCAAGAAAATGGATAGATTCTTCAGGAATTTCAGGATCATCCTCTTCATCCACCAAATTCTGCTGAAAAGGAGGTCTCACTAGAGGATCAGGTGGTTGATTTCTATTTTCTCTTGGTCTTTGTTTGTTTTGAGGTCTCCTAAATTAAGGGTTTCTAAATTGAGGTTCTTGTTGTACAGGAGGAGCAGTAGTATTTCCAAGAGCTAACCTATCCATAAACGTCTACATGGTTTTCATCATTGAGTCTAATTTATCTCCAGGAGATGAAGAGGAAGGTTTCTCTTCTTCTTTCAATTTAGCTTTTCCCATTTTTTATTTTTTGGTAGCTATCATGTTTACCTCTACCTTTACAGCATTATTCTACATTTTAGCAAGTGTGGTTGATTCTCTTTCTCTCAACGAAATAGAAAAGTCATAATCAAATGCTTCAGCATATCTCATTTGTGCAAGGGCTTCTAGAGGTTTCAATTGAGCTGGAATTGAGTTAAACACTTTATTGAATCTTTTTGAGAAATTCTGAATAGTTTCATCAAATTCCCTTCTAAGGTTGTTATATTCAATAAGTGCTTGAACTGGATTAGTTCTATTTCCCCATTTTCTTAGAAAATTGTCTTCAAATTCAACCTAGTTTCAAATGCTTCCTATTGTAAGATCTTTAAACCATTTTCTAACTTCACCAATAAAGGTTTGTGCAAATAATCTTAGCTTCACATATTCATCATCAACTTCTTCTCTATCAACAAAATAATTGAATCTGTCTACACGTTCCTCTGCTGTAATTTCTTCATCACTACCCCAAGTAGGGATCCTAGCGCATATTTACTAGGCAGGTCATGCAAAACAGCAGTGAGAACAAGTGGAGCATACCTAGCAAGTGCAACCATGATTAAAGGAGGAAAAATAGTTACAGGAATTACAGGGACATAGGATGAAAAGCTGATATGGGGAGGGTTGCTTGGTTTCTAAAAACCCCTAGGAATAGCAGAAAGAGAAGAAGACGAACTAATATGAGAAGGACTACTTGGCCTCTGCAGACCACTAACAAACTAACTCCAATTTGGAAGAGGTAAACCAGCTTTAGACTTCAGTAGGACTTCAAAAGGGTCAAGTTCTTTCAGCTTATCTAAAGCTTCTTTCTCTAATAATAGCTCAGAGGTAACAACTTCCCAAAATTCTTCCTTGTCTTCTTGTGATACTAGGGCTGAGGTATCAATTCCTCTGTTTTGCAGGTCTAAGATAATACCAATGAGTTCCTCTTCATTTTCTAATCTAAACAATACTTCATGAATTTTATCATCAACTTTTTTGTCTTCAGGACTTCTTGAGAATTCAGAGAGCAAAGATTTTGAATGAGATGGAGTACCTGATATTTCTGAAAATCTTTGACTGGCTCTTGAAGCAGTGTTAGGGTTGTCTCCAATGGTAGGTGGATTGGGATCAGGATTGCTCCGTGTGTATCTCCTTCTCGAAGCCACCTTTAAAACTTTGAAAATATATGGAGTCACCAAGGTAGATTGCAGCCTCGAGAAACTTTCTGAGCTCCTGCTACCTTCAGAAGTTCAGCTTCTTGATTTCGGGGATGAGTAATCTTCAGTCTCCCAGTAGACACACCAAAATGTTATCACAAAATCTGACCCTAATAGGCTGCTGATCAAGTAGACTCTGAGTAACTCTTTCAAACCAATCTTTTGGCTGAGGCTTAGCCTCCTCAACCTGAGAGGGCTCTCTCAATAGGTTTAAGATTTTTGATTAATGATTAGATGGCTAACTCTAGTAGTAAAATCGAACAAAATATATAACTTGGTTGAATCAAGGATTAGCAAACATTCATTGGGCTATGGAGTCAAGGTAGTCTTCAACAAAACATCATGATCAGCAAACATGGAAGTCAAGGCACTTGGAGTTCAGGTTTACAAGTAAAACAGTAACACAGTAAATCAACACAGTTTACAAGCATGTGAAGGAAGTTAGAGCATTTTCCAATGAATTCTAAGTATCACAAGCTCATACCACTGCAAATAAGTAATTGAAAAAGGCCATAGGAACATCAATCACATAAAACTCCTTGTGAATCTTGAGTTGTCAAACTGATCACTATATTAGATATGAAAAACCACAGTTTCTTACAATAACACAGCTTTTCTTTTTCTAATGAAATTACCAACCCTTAGGAATTCGATTTTCAAGCTTAATATAGAACTTTACATCATTGGATACTATCATCCACCTTTTGAGGAATTCGAATTCCTAACTTAGACACCTATCTATTCAAAAACCAACTATTTAATTACAACTTGACAACTAGCTGTCTTTTAAGAGTCCTAATACAAATAGGACTAAAACTCCTAAAACAAGCCTTCAACACCCTTATTTGAGTCTTTAATACACTGTTTAATTAGCTTCCAACCCTATCCTTGAGTTTGATGATGACCATGATGCTGTTTCAAAACCTGTTATATTATGCCTTAACTGCCCTAAAAATTAGGAGACAAAATTCCTCTTTTTTAGGCCCTTAACCCTTTGTGTTTATCTTCAAACAGTTTTATGCTGGTGTATAGGTGTAATGCATTAATAATTTTGTTGAAACATTGTTTTCCACCTCTGCAAAAAGGAAATCAAGCATGTGGATGGAAACATGACTGTGCTTACAAAAATACTATGTTTTCGTAGCACAGTCTTCATTTTACCTATGGAGTACTCCTTGAAGCTTTGCTACCTACATACCTGCCATCTGAGAGTTCATACATAAGCCAATAACCATTAGAAACTTCAAAATTTGGAACTGATCCAGCATTCCCTTCACAATGAATCTATAAGAGCCAAATGATTATCTTCAGCAGTTTCCTAGCGCGCTACAAAACTGTTGTGTGTGTTCTTTTTCAACACAGCCTTCAAAAATCAGTGGTTTGGGAGCTTTTTCCAAAATTTTGAGAAGACTAATGTATCAACCAGAAATCAAAATCACATCCCTTCATAGATGTTGTTCTTTGTAGTTGTTCTTCCTTTATATGCCAAAACTCTTTATGTGCCAAAAAATTTCAATACATCTCCTTCACTGCCTTTCTTCAACACCTTGTTTCATCATTGTTGTAGACCCTTTTTCGAGAGTGGTTAGTTGTATTTCTAGATCTTCAATTTTCATCTTCAATCCCTTGTTTGTAGCTCTGAGCTGAGTATTAATTTTTTTCACAAATTTGGCTTCTTTGATTACAGGGACAGTCCAGGTAAAGTATTGTTGTTCACTGCTAACTATTTCTGATTTGGGCACTCTTTCAGCCTCCCAGAGAGCCTTCATCCTTTTGAAGTTTGTCTTTTCAGCTGCATGTTCTCTTGCTCTCGCCCTTAGCTTAGAAATCTCATTGTTGGCAGCTTCTAACCTTGTTTCCATGACTTCATAATTGGCCTTTTGCATTTGTGTTGCAGGAACTGTGTTTTTGTCTCCTTCGGGTCTTGAAGATGATAATTCTAACTTTTCTTGCACAACAACAAAGGCCTCCTCTCTTCTCCCCAATTAAAAATTGGACTCCTGTAGTTTCTTGGATTGCCGAGTTAAGGTTTTCTGTGTTTTAAAACAAAAGTTGCAACCTCATCCTTAAATTCCAGTTTTTTGGTGGATTTCACTTTCTTCGACTTCCTTTGATCAACCTCTGTCACATCTACCTACACCGAAGGGGATTCTGTAATGTCAATGGCCCTTAAGATATCACTTAAGTCACCCTTCAAACTTGAACCTTCTCCTGAAATCATTGTTTTCCCCTTTTCCTTTGTAGTCTAGCTCTTAGTAAGTCTCCTTTGAACTAGTTTATTGGATGACTGTTTTGGTGTTTCTCCTTAAGCTCAGATATCTTTCCCTTGGCAGATTTAGGAGTTTCAGGAATGACTGCTGGACTTTTAACTGCTGAGGTTTTTCTTTCTTTTTCTTTCACTTGCTTCCTTAGCTTTAATTTAGCATACCTTTTTGCCCTGGTCATTGCAGACCTGCTAGCTTTCGTTGATGAAGTTTCTTTGACCCCAGAGCTAGTATCTTCACCTTGTTTTTATGTTCCAAAGTCACATACAAACAAAAACAAAGACCAATCTTTTTTGACCCTTTTGAGTTGATGTAACACTATCAATTTAATTAGGCCATGATGAAACAGGGAAGTCTCACACCCTTGGTACTTTAGCTGAACTTTATCTGCCATCTTAGCTATACTTCGAAATAGGAAGTAAGGCAAATCTAGAGAAATCATACCAATAAAATGTAAAAGAAGTTTAAAATGATATGAATAGACCTTCTGGTATTTGCCTTCACAGGTGAAATAACGCTGAATGTTGAAGAGCAGGTTGGTGTAGCTGTCCTTGATGTAGTCTTTGGGAATTGCTTTGGTTAAGTTGGTTTCTGAAAACTGTGGCTTCAGGAACACCTTGCATGGTTCCATGTTGAATCTAAAGTTCTTGAACCAGGCCTCTTGTCCCCTAGGAATTTTGGTCACCAACGTTATAACCTCTGGAGAAACTTGCATATCAAGCATTCCGACCTTTGTCTTTAAACCATCAAAATGAAGTGCAAACTCCTTGGTTACTTGGGTATGCCCTCCTTGCAATTTTTTACAAAACTTCCAGCACCCTACTTTCTTGAAGGCCTCTACAACTGCTTTGTCTCTGTTTAGGACCTCAGTGTTTTCTGGCTCGGTTCTCAAATAATGGCCAGACCTGTGGTGTTTCTTTTCCTCCGTCATCTTTTCTTCTGAGTTCCTGTAACAAAACCAGCTTGTTTTGAAATTCAATTGATCAACCTCGTTTGCTGATGATGATCAACCTCGCCTGAATGATGGATGAAGAAATCCTTGGTGAATGATTCCCAAAGATTTTTTTCCGAACACAACTTTGTTTCAAGGGTTTGCATGCAAACTAAGACGATGAGACTCGCCAGCTTCTTTGAATTTTTAAATTATCATTCATAATGACCCCAAAATTCAAAATGATGAGTTTGGAGCGGTGGCATGCTCATGGACTAACTTGTAACTGACACCTAATCATGAAAATTCTAACGAGTTTTTACCGGATTGATGTTTGACAAGACTGTTTTTACGAATCTGCGCTTTCATAGCGCGCTGCAAAAAGAGCAGTGTTTTCGTAGTGCAACACTGTCTGCGCTACGAAAACGTAGTTTCAGAACTAATTTCAAGATTTTCAAATTTTCCTTGAGCTATGAGATTCTAATGATCTAGACTTAAATAGGAAGGCAACAAATTACAGATATAACGATAAACACAGATATGCAGCGGAAATAATACTTCATTTCATTAATGTAAAATACTAAAATATGCTTACAAACAGTAATGGAAATAAACCAGCTAGGGCGATGGTAGCTTATCTCTGAGAAGAGATATGGTGGCTACATGCCTCTGAACTATGTTACAATGAGACTTGAAGGCCTATTTATTGTTGATAAACAATGGAAAACCCTTAACATCCCAAAACCTAACCCTAGAAGATGAAACGCCAAATTGTGGGCCCCGTTTGGGTAAATGGGTACATCAATTTCCCGGGGTCGTAACTTTGGCATATGATCTCCGTTTGACGCGTACAATAGCTCTTTAGAAATACCTATCTGAGCACTACCACTTTGGCAAGAGAAAAATTGGTCCATGGACCTAATTGCCCACAGATTTCCCAAAAAACGTCGTTTAGGGCCTCAAAATGGCTCCGGAAGTTCAGGACCCGAAAAACGGCTAAAAATAGTAAATTGTACTACAAATAAGGAAACTGAAAAGCTGAAAGAGACAGTTGTGGGGGTCCAAATGGGATAGGTGGGTGGCCACCAACATCCACCTGGATCATTCCTCCCCCCTTAGGAAGCAATGGTCCCCATTGCGTTGAGTTCCTCCATCTGCTGAACTTGGTCCCTGGTGAGTTGTTCTGCAATCTCGGATGTGTCCAGTAATGGTGGGAAGCATGGTCGAGGGCAGTACACATTGAATACTTGGTGCAGGCGAAGGAATGGAGGAATGTTGTGCTCCAAAGCATTATTTCCCATAGCCTTAGTAATGGTGTAAGGACCATGTCGGCGTGGTCTAAGTTTCTGATGGGTTCTGGTAAGGCGTTCTCTCTGCAGATGTAACCAAACTTTGTCACCCACCTGAAACTTGTGTGGTACCCCTGTGGGTGAGGAGAAGTTGTTCTTGTGTTCTATCATGACCGTATCCCTTTTCTGCTGCTGCTACGTGGAGGAACCCTTTGCGGGGGTCATGGATGAAGCAACGATCTTCCCCTTACTTTGGGAGTGAACCAGACAGAAAATGAATTTCCTAGTCTGGGAGATGAGCTTGCTGCCTTTCTTGGCAGTGATCAAAGAGGTGGCAGTAGGTGGGGCTACCTCCGGTATCTTGTATAATGAATTATCCAAAGAAATAATGATAGCATGAGGCCTTGACTCATACATAGCATGCCGCCTCCACAAGTATGGTTGGCCTAATAGTACATCGCAAACATCCAGAGGTGTAACATCACACAATACCTCGTTTGTGAAGGGCTTGATACTGTAGGGAAGGCGGCACTGTTGGTGAACTTTGAGATCTCGTCCTTCATGAAGCCACCTGATACTATATGGCTGTTGGTGTGGTGTAGTCGGTAGGCCTAACCGCTTCACGACCTCTACTGAAATCAGGTTCTTTTGGCTGCTACTGTCGACAATGAATTGCAGTGGCGAACCCTTCACCCACATCTGTGAGTGGAAAAGATGCTCCCCCTCCTCTGGATCTTCGGGTTCATTCTTCTGGATCTTGGCGGTGGCAACAGTGGCACTGGGATACGCATCTATGATCTGCTTCCATTTGCCATTCCCCTTGTCGGGTTCTGGCTCAAGGTCGGAACATGCATCTGATTCGGAAGCCTTCAACTTGGCCACCAGCGACTGCTTGGTCCGACACTCACTTGTGTTATGAGTGGGACTCTTGTGGAACTCACACCACTTTCCTGTGTCCTTCTTCAGCTTCGTGGTGTTGTTCTTTTCTTGCGGATTCAACGGGTTGTCTTGGGTCACCCCGCCTTGGCTTTGTCCTTTGGTCTTCGGATTCACAGATCCAAAGTCTCGCTTCTTCTATTTGAAATTTTTCTCGATTTTGACAGTGTATCGGTACACCGTTCCGAGCGAGGAGATGTTCAGGAACTCCATCTCTTCTTGGATGTATCTATGTAGGCAGTCGCGGTATTTGAGTACGAAATGCAGCTCAGAGTCCTTGATACCCAACTATGTGCGAAGGGTATGAAAAATGTTTGTGAACTTCGACACATCTTGGTCCCGCCCTTGTCGTAGTGTGGTCCATCTAATGTATTTGTCCTCATAGATTTTGACAGGGTAGTACTGCTCCTTGATGGCATCCCGGAAGTCATTCCAAGTGGGTGCGGCTGAAAATAGTGAGCCTGTACTTTCATCCTTCTGCTCGCAATAGGTTTCCCACCAATCCTTGACGTGGGGGGCTGCTTTGAGAAGAGCAAAAACAATCTTTTCCCGACTTGAAAATTCATGAACTGAAAAATACCCATCTAGCAGATTTAACCATTTATCTACGACATCTGCGTCTATTTGACCCTTGAAGATGGGAATTTCAAAATTAACTTGTACCTTAAATGGTGTGGTGTTTCCAGAGTAGCTGTTGGAAGCCGATGCGTCGCCTCTGGGTAGCCATTGAAGGATTTGGGAAAAGTTGTCCATCATCGCATTCCGTTGTTGCTCGAGGGCTTCTTCGAGCAAGATTTTGATAGGATCTCCTGCCCCGTCATCTTTCTTCTCGTCTGCCATGGGAGGCCATCGGGATTTGCGAGGCTGGTCTTGCAAAGGTTCCACCAGTTCAAGCCCTAACTCCTTATATCCCGACCCCGTTGGGGACATGCAAAGAAAAACAGAGAAAAAGGAGACCGCTCTGATACCACTGATCCAGACTTAAACAAGAACACAACAAATTACAGAGATAATCATAAACACAGATATGCAGTGGAAATAACACTTCATTTCATTAATGTAAAATATTGAAATATGCTTACAAACAGTAATGGAAATAAACCAGCTAGGGCGATGGTAGCTTATCTCTGAGAAGAGATGTGGTGGCTACATGCCTCTGAATTGTGTTACAATGAGGCTTGAAGGCCTATTTATTGTTTAGAAACAATGGAAAACCCTTAACATCCCAAAACCTAACCCTAGAAGATGAAACGCCAAATTTTGGGCCCCGTTTGGGTAAATTGGTACATCAATTTCCAGGGGTCGTAACTTTGGCATATGATCTCTGTTTGACGCGTACAATAGCTCGTTAGAAAGATCTATCCGAGCACTACCACTTTGGGAAGGGCAACATCGGTCCATGGACCCATGTTGCCACCATATTTCCCAAAAAAAACGTCGTTTAGGGCCTCAAAACGGCTCCGGAAGTTCAGGACCCGAAAAACTGCTAAAAATAGTAAATTGTGCTACAAATAAGGAAACTGAAAAGCTGAAAGAGATAGTTGTGGGGGTCCAAATGGGATAGGTGGGTGGCCACCAACATCCACCTGGATCATCTAAACAGGGTTATGGGACTCATGAAACATAAGAAAGGGATGTTAGACTTTATTTGGACACAAAAGAAAAACTAAACCTTTGAGACTCCTAACCTAACACCTACCCACTAAGCATAAGATGACCATGCAAAAGAAAAAGTAAACTCTTGTTTTGGTGATAACAGGGGTCATGGCCCATTGGCCCCTTAATAAAAAAAAGGTATATGGTTTTGGGGGTGGCGAGGGTGGTGGCCCGCCACCACATTCATATTTTTTTTAATTTTTATTTAAAATGGGGGAGATTTTAAAATATTTAGAAAATAAGGGATATTAGGAAAATTAATGAGGCCACAATTTCGGTCGCTTTTGGGAGCTAGGTTTCATGTCCCGGGGTCGTTCAAATTGTAGGACATTTAAACCTGGCCCACAATCTAACTTTGACCAGAACTTTGACTGGCTCGTTCTCCCTCATACGAGCTCGGATTGATGAACCATTTGCACCGTTGCGATCAGGACGACGAGATCTACACTCTGGTCCAAGATTGAAATCATTCTAGTCGCTTTGATTTTGAAGCTTTCATAAGCCCTGTTTGTCCTGTGTGTGTCTCTGGAGCCACCTGGATCACCAAGTAACCATGAACTGCAATATACACCTTAGAAAATCAATTTACTAAGGACTTGACGTACATGTAGGCAATCTCCCCGAATGTTGTTTTTGGTGTATCACGTTTACAGGGCGGTAGACTCAGCTTCCTATGGATAAAGGTTTGCAACCTATGAGGGTCTCCCTTTATATAATCAATGGTACGGGGAGCACAAGTCTGTGCTAGCACTGTCTAATGCAAGAGCGAATGGTAGTTGCTGAGTTTTATAGATGCTGGAACATGTCTCTAGCCTAGACCACTAAGTATGAACGTTAATGTTTCAAATGCTCCTTAGATTAATTGATAGATTTTAAAGTTAATCTTCAAATTATGTTTCGATTTCAAGGCCTTAAAAATGTCACCTATTCCTCAAATGCAGCGAAATGATGAAATTGAAATCCTTCCTTTCGATGAAGGCTACCTATGTAGGCATGAGAAACACCCAAATCATGCATCAAACAAGCAACAATGCATCAATGACAATTTCCAATGCAAAATGTAGAACATGAAATCTAATCTTTCATTTCATAAGCAAATGCAATGCCAAAATAAAATCTTAAAGCGATCTACCTTAAGATATAATGATGACTTCCTTTTCACTTTAATGCAATCAATGTAATGTTAGAATGTTATATATTACGGAGAAATGGAACACATAAAATATTGCAAAAATATAAACACAGAAAACGCATAAAACAAGAGAGACACAGATATATGTGGTTCACCCAATTTGGGCTACGTCCACCTCGAACAGCCAGTCCTTCCTTTCTATTATCCAGCAAAATGAAGACCTCTGAACAATCATGCTCCACACACAACATGTAATCTAGTGCAAAAGAGAAAAAAATATGGAAACAACTCAATAATCATGAAAATATATTTCACATCAATGATTTTGAATGCAACAAATGCTTCAAAAACTAGCTAAAATATAAACACTTTCACTTTCGCTTTTCGAAATAGAAAATTCAAAGCAATTACTTCCTTTCAGTTCAATCGAAACAAACAACTTTGTAATCCATTACTTGCCAAATGGAACTAAAGTGACTCTCAAAGCATCTGCTCAATTGACACTAATGAAAATGACTTAATACCTAGGAACCAAAAGCGATTTGCAAAAGACGTCCAAACACATAAAGTCTCTTTTAACAAGGGTAACTGATCTATGAAAAGAAGATCAATGAGTGAATGAAGGATGATCTAGAAATCCTAAAAACCCTAGAAGGAATATTAAACTCCAAACACACTTAAACCAAATCAGAGGCAATTGTAATTAGACAAACATGCCAAGCAAGACAAGGACACTAAAATCACACTGGTAAACCATCGAAAGAAGGAAAATTATCGAAAACAAGAAGACAAACCCTAATTTTCTTTAACCTCTAATATCATCACACTTGTTAAAAGAAAAGCAACGATCATCACAACTATAATCAACATATCTGCAATGTCATCGCGACTGTGTGGAACAAAATTGCTATGGTCAAGAAAGATAAAGAAAAAACAAAAAAATTCAAGAGAATCACAAATCAAGAACCTTTAAGCAATTACCAGAAAGTGAAAAAGGTTAAAGACAAGAAAACAAGTCTGGGAATGGACGGTTGGTCAAACTCATAAAAAAAAAGGTGAAGGATTGAATGGAAAGGATCATAGTCTCCCCACCGGAGTCACCATTTTGTTTTCTAGGTAAATCCTCTCTGCGAACAGAGACGATCCCTCTAGCCCAATGAGTGGGTCTAGCAACCGAAGTGATAATCTACTAGACACTTTCCTAAGTTGCAATTGAAAAGAGAGACTGATCTGAATTGGATCCTAAAAACTCTCTAAGTTTTCATGATTGTTTTCAATTATGCTAAAAGATTTAAGTCCAAGTAAAATCAAAGCTATCAGAAGGAATCCTCATAACAGTGAAAGTTGTGACCAGAGTGGAGCAACGAGGACCCTCGGTCAAGAGCGCAGACCGTTGGCCCATGGTGAACGCGCGATAGTGCAAAACTGGCAAAATCGAAGGTCAAATCAAGAAATGGGGGTGGTTTCTGATATGTGATTAGCGCTAAGTGCTAATCGCATATCGCAAGATGTCCCCCTCAGTGAAGGAAAGCCCCGAGGTGCCTAGACCCAAAAACTCCATAAAGTGCGCAAAGGAATTCTTCCGGTTCTGTAGCGCGGGATTCCACAAACCGACAGGATATCAGAAAGCTTCGAGGCGGTAAGCAATTTTGACTGAGTCCCACCTGATGCACCACATCGAGTGACACGCGTCCGGTGGATGAGCGAGAAAACCGCCCGCATTGGATGGGTAAACGTCAAGAAACTTGCCCGCCTGATATGAGCGGCAACCGTAGGATCTAGGGGGACCAGATCAACGGCTGAGATGCGTCCCGATGACTGACCGGATTTGACAAGTTAAAAAGCAAGATTAAAGGGGATTTGGAGTCCGACATGGATGATGAGTTGGCAAACGATTCGTGTTCGTGGGCGATCTTGAAGCAAACACAATTAATGGCCATCCGAATATGATTCAACGGTTCTGACACCCAATTCGCTAGGAAACAGGTGGCCACCTCCCTGCGAGGTGTTACCTGTTGATGATGACCTAGAGCAGAGGAATTCGAACGGACAGAGGACAGGGAAACCAAAAGGCCAGGAGACAGAAATGAATAGTCAAGAGACAGGCTGGCTTTAAAGCCATGAACTGACAAAAGCAGAGAACAGCGAAGAACAACGAAGAGAGAGCAGAAAGCAGAGAACAGAGAAAAACCGAGCTGAACTACAGAGCAAAGGTAGCATCAAGACAAACAGAGACAGAGAGAGTCTGGGAGCCTGTGAACTCCAGAGAAGGCTTAAGAGGTTCAAGAAATTCTTCTGTATACATGTCAGGTATTGAGTACCGAATTAGACTCATACCACCAAGACCATTCGAGGTCGAGAGTTAGTAAGGAGAGTCTGTGTAATCTAGAGACTTGGGGAATCCAAGTCCAATCCTACTGATCATTATCTGTTGAGTGAGACTCAAATTGAGCTCATTGTTGTAAAAACTCTGCTTGAAAACATAATAGATAGGCCACCACTGAAGGCTAGACCAAGAGACGTAGCCTAGGAGGATTGGGTGAACTCCTTATTAAACTTGTTGTGTTTAGGTGTTTACTTATTGTGTTTCTCTTACTGCTCTAGTGTTTGTGTATTTCGCAATCTTATCGATCCATTGCATAAAGTAACATAGGCACACACTAGCATATGAGTCTGTAATACCTTCATTCATTAACTGAGATCATTCACAGGTGATTTCAGATCAAGTGGTATCAGAGCTATAGGTTGTTAAGGTTAGACAAGCTTGTGCTGAAATTTTGTTGTTGAATGCTAACTAGGTCAAAGCTCAAATTAGGAGAATAAGAGTTGGTTGAAGCTAACCCCGAAATTGGAAGAGTCTATCCTAAGAAAAAAATGTCAAAATAAAGTCCCTTGGGATCAGACCCCCAATTCATAGATAGTTTCCTGGCCATGAGGTCCATGGTAGAGGAAATGTATAGGGAGTTTAAGAAAGGTAGAGATGCGGATTCATCCCACTCCAAAGATAAAGGAGAAGAATAATCTCCCCTCCATGACCACTCTAAAGGAAAAGGGAAAGAGGAAAACTTTCTCACACCTCCTAATAGCCCTGAAAACAAGAAGAGGACATCTTTGATTAAATTAGATGTTAAATTTGATTTGCCTATATATGATGGAGAATTAAATGCAAAGAAGCTAGACAATTGGATTAGAAATATTGATATGTATTGCAGGGTGCAGAATATTGACTCAGATAGAAGTAAGATTCAGCTAGCCAGCCTACGCCTTGGAGGAACTACCTTGGTATGGTGGGAAGGTCGAACACAAGCTAACATGAAGAAACATGGTAAAATTCTATCTGTCTGGAGTGAATTTGTTTCCGCAATTAAAAATCAATTCTATCCACTAGCTTATATGCAACAAGCCATGATGAGCTAGCAAACTCTTTGACAACTCAAAGGGAAAAGTGTACAAGGTTACACTCAAGAATTTAGGAAAAGAGCATTGATTCTAGGAATTTCTTTAGACTCACTTGAAACTCTGCTAAAGTATATAGGTGGTCTACACAGCTACATGAGGCACACCATCCTCATGTTTAATCCCACTAGTATAGATGAGGTATCCATTCAGGCTATGCATCTAGAAGCTAGAGGTAAGAATGGGAACCCAGAAGTTGGGGGATCATCCAAACCCACTACAAGCAATAACAAGGAGAAAAGTAAACAGAAATGGAAAGAGAGGAAGGCCAATGTTGTACAAAAAACAAATTCTTCATGCACTCAGTGTAAAAAGGATGTGCATGATGATGAACAATGTTGGATTTTGCATCCAGAGCTGAGACCTAAGAAGTTCGAGGGCAAGAAGAAAAAGGTTGCTGCTACTATTGAAAGAGATTTTGGGTCAGACTGAGGAGATGAAACAACCATTGCAGCCACCGGTGTAAAAGGTAAAAATTCTAAAGCATCTACTAGTAATTATGCACAATCTACTGATAATGAAGAAAATGAGAGGAAATGACATGAGCTTTTTCATATTCGAGTTATTTCCAAACATTAAAAGGTTGATACTTTGTTTGATAGTGGCTCACAAGTAAATTTAGTTTCTGAAGCAATTGTAAAGAAGTTGGGATTACTAACTACACCTCACAAGAAGCCATATCCATTAGGTTGGTTATGTGATAAAGCACAACTACAAGTGACTAGACAATGCAAACTTAAGTTTTCGTTTGGGTCAGCATTTGTAGATGAGGTTGAGTTAGATATAGTTCCTTTGGATATATGTGGAATTGTTTTAGGAAGTCCTTACTTGTATGATAGGAAAGCAATTTTCTATAGAGCAGAAAACAAGTATCAACTCATTAAAGATGGAATCGAATATATTGTAAGAGCTCACAAACTCAAAAATAATTATACTCTCATAAACTCAGGGTAGATGAAAAGAATTGTAAATTCATGCAAGCAATTTTTACTAATGGTTGTAAAGGAAAAGAAACCTGATAAAACCAAAATATTTGAGGGCTGTAATGCTAAACAGCAGGTTGATTTAGAAAAAGTTGTTTCAAAATATGATATATTATTCCAAGAACCTAAAATTCTGCCACCCCAGAAGGAAATAGTACATGATATTAATTTGCAGCAAGATGCTCCATTGCCTAACATCAGAATGTACAGGTTTTCCGCTTTAGAGAATGCAGAAATGAAGAAGCAGGTACAGAAGCTGCTCAAGAAATTATTTATAAGACCTACACTTCACCATGTGGGTCTCCAATTGTCTTGGTGAGAAAGAAAGATGGCTCATGGAGAATGTGCATTCATTATCGAGCACTGAATAAGATAACGATCAAAAATCATTATCCCCTTCCTTGCATAGATGATCTAATGGATCAGTTAAAGGAAGCTAGTTATTTTTCCAAGTTGGACTTGCATAGTGGCTACCATCAGGTCAGAGTTGCAGAGCAAGATGCATGGAAGACTGATTTCAAAACGAAGCAGGGATTGTATGAGTGGTTGGTTATGCATTTTGGCTTAACTAATGCTCCTGCTACTTTCATGAGAGTAATGAATGATGTACTCAGACCATACATTGATGATTTTGTAATTGTATATTTGGATGACATCATTATATTTAGTAAAACATGGGAGGAACATTTAAAGCATGTCAAGCAAACTCTAGATGTTTTAAAAAGAGAAAAACTTTATGTTAAACTCTCAAAATGTGAATTTGGTAAAACATGTTTGAATTATTTGGGTCATATAGTAGGGGGTGGTGAATTGAAGATAGATCTCTCTAAGGTTGCAGTCATTGTAAACTGCCCTAAACCCAAATCTGCTGCAGAAGTTAGAAGCTTCTTAGGAGCAGCACAATATTGGAGAAATTTTATTTCTAACTTTTCCTTAATTGCAACTCCCTTACATGCTTTAACAGGATTGAACAAGGTGTGTCAGTAGGGAGGAAAACAACAGAAAGCCTTCGACACCTTGAAAGAAAAGATTAGTATAGCACCAGTACTAGCAATGCCTGATCTTCAAAGACCATTTGAAATCAAAACAGATGCCAGTGACTATGCCATGGGAGCAGTGTTGACATAGCACGGTAAACCCATATGTTATCATTCTGAGACATTTAATTCTACAGTAGTTAATTATCCCACATATGATAAAGAATTGTATGCATTATTACAGGGTGTGAAAAAATGGAAAAATTATTTAATGGGCAAAGAGATAGTTATACATACTGATCATCAACCACTTCAATATTTACACTCCCAAACTAAGTTGCAGCAATCAAGACACTATAGGTGGATGGGTTTTCTACAACAGTTTCATTTAGTCATTAGATATAAAAAGGGCATACACAATAAAGTTGCAGACATGTTGTCCAGGACCATTATAAATGCATCTACTATACTTAAGCATAATTCGGTATTGCATGAGAGGTACATTGAACAATATGCTCAAGATATAGATTTTAAAGATGTATATGCAACTTTAAGTCATGGAAAACAAGTAGAAGAATTGGACTATCATATTAAGGACCGACTCTTGTATCATTTGGGAAAGTTATGCATTCCACAAACTGAAAGAGTGAAGATAATTCGAGAAGCACACACTTCTCTAATATCAGGTCACTTTGGTGTAAGAAAGACAGTTGCACAGCTGCAAAGATTTTGTTATTGGCCTAAAATGAATAAGATAGTTTCTAGATATGTAAGAGGGTGTACCATGTGTGCTAAAAGCAAGCCCAACAATAGAAAACTAGGCTTGTACACTCCACTACCAGTTCCTTCTCATCCTTGGGAAAGTGTTTCCTTGGACTTTGTTGAAGGATTGCCTAAATCTAGGAAAGGTCATGACTATTTATATGTTGTTTTGGATAGGTTCAGAAAAATGTGTATTTTGATACCTTGTAACAAACAGATTATAGCTGAACAAACTGCAAAGTTGTTCTTTCAGCATGTATGGGTTCATTTTGGATTACCCACTTCCATTATATCTGATCAAGATACTCGATTTGTTGAGAAATTTTGGTCAAGTTTGTGGGAATTGATGGACACTAGGCTAAAGAAGAGCACAACTTTTTATCCGCAAACAGATGGCCAAACCGAAGTGGTCAACAGGACATTGATCCAGTTGCTCAGAGGCTATTGCAGCAAGCATCCCAAACATTGGGATGAACATTTATGTTATGTGTAACATTCTTACAACCGAGCTAAACATTCTTCTACACAAAGATCTCCTTTTGAGACCTGTTTTGGTTTCACACCAAGGTCTCCCTTAGATTTTGTCTTTGGTAAAGACATAGCGGTTGATGGAAATAGCAATGTGGACAAGGCAACCAAGTTCATTGAGCAAATCCAAGAGATTCACCAAGCAGTACAGGAACAGATGGAAAAGAGCCAAGTCAAGTACAAGGCAAGGCATGACAAGCATCAGATGGAGCATAGTTTCCAAGTTGGTGACCAAGTCTGGCTGTATATCAGTAAAGAAAAAATGCAAGGTCGAGAGTCAATAAGGAGAGTCTGTGTACTCTAGAGACTTGGGGAATCCAAGCCCAATCCTACTGATCATTATCTATTGAGTGAGACTCAAATTGAGCTCATTGTTGTAAAAACTCTGCTTGAAAAAATAATAGACGGGCCACCACTGAAGGCTGGACCAGGAGATGTAGCCCAGGAGGATTGGGTGAACTCCTTATTAAACTTGTTGTGTTTATGAGTTTACTTATTGTGTTTCTCTTACTACTCCAATGTTTGTGTATTTCACAATCTTATCGATCCATTGCATAAAGTAACATAGGCACACACCAGCACATGAGTCTGTAATACCTTCATTCATTAACTGAGATCATTCACGGGTGATTTCAAATTAGAGACGAAGAAGATGGCCTACCTCGTTCTGATGCTATCTCGATCTCCTTTGTTGAAGACCTTGAATCACTTGCTTCACGGGCTCATTCCTACTCCTCTCAACATTTATGCACCTGCACAAGAGATCAAGACACAATAAGGCATGCACATACAAATAGCATATTCAAAAGAAACCTACTTAGCTAATCAAGGAATGTTAAGATAAATGATACATGAGCATACACATTTAGGTAAAACAAACTAGCAGTTGTATATTAATAGGAAATAAGGGGAAGCATACAACCAATCCTTGATGTTCATAGGCTCTCCTTGAACGAATATCCAAGTCCAAGCTAAGCTCTCCAAGCACTTCTTCTCCAAGCCAAATGAGTAGCATATAGGCACAATCTTAGCATAAGGGTGCAAATAGACATAGACCAACCATTTGAGAATGGGAGAGGATGAATATATAGGCTAGGAAAGGGAGTTAGGACCTCTCCAAAGATAGGATTAGGCCCTCATCTCAAGGAGGTAGCTCAAAGGGATAAGACCAAGAGGACAAGTTTGGAGAATTCGACCTCATCTATGCCAAAAAACCTCCAAATCACCACTTTGGAAGCTTCTAGATCATGAAGCTTCTCATCTTCTTGGGGAAAATTTCCTTTTTGGGATCCTCATAGGTATACAAGTGAAAAGAGCGATGCCATTGCGGGTCAAGTGTACTGATACAGGCGATCATCCCATTTTTTAGTCTCATAAGCGCGATGATTCTCCAATTAGGGTTTTAGATCCATTTTGTTTAGGGAAATCTCAAGGCATTTTCCAATCAATGTCTAAGGAAGGATTTGAGCTGCATATTTGAATGATTACATTGCATAATTGTCATGTTTTAGGTACTTCGGGGTATGTCATAAGGAAGTGTAGGAGGTGTGACAAAATATTGTGTAACACTAAGGACCTAATATATCCTGAACAGAATTTAGCTACTGGCATTGCTGATGATTCTACAAGGTTGTATAAGTTTAACAGCTTTGGGTCATCAACTCTTCCCTCAGTATTTGTTGCTCATAATGATGAAGTGAGCAAACTTTGGCATGAGCGATTTGGTCACTTAAACTATCACTCCCTTCAAAATATATGTAAAGAAAATATGGTGACAAGTCTTCCTATGGTATCTTGCAGAGATGGTGTTTGTTCTAGATGTGTACTTGAAAAGCATCATCAATATAGTTTTGAAAAACGTGCCACTTGGCACAACTCAGCCCTTTACATATTGTGCATAGTTATTTATGTGGTCCACTTCCAGTTGTTTCATTCTTTGGCTATAAGTATTTCTTAACTTTCATTGATAATTTCTCTAGACACACTTGGGTATACTTCTTAAATTTCAAGAGTGAAGTCTTTAACATGTTCTTGGACTTTCAGGCCTTTGTTGAGAAACAATCTGGACATAAATTCTTAAGCTGAGATCTGATAATGGCGGAGAATATGTTAACAACAAATTCATCAAAATTTTCACTGAGCATGGAATTCAATTGCAACATACTATTCCATATACTCCACAGCAAAATGGTGTAGCTGAAAGGAAGAATCGCACCTTAAAGTAAATGGCTAATTGTATGCTTCAATCTAAAGGACTTAGTCTTAATTTTTGGGCAGAAGTAATTAACTGTGCAAATTACATAGTAAATCGCACTCCTACTAAGGTTTTAAATAATATCACTCCATAAGAAGCATGGATCTCAATTAAACCATATATAAGTCACTTTCGTGTTTTTGGAAGTGAAGCATGGGCCCATATTCTAGATGAGAAACATAAAGCCTTAGAACCTAAGAGTGAAAAATGTATTTTTGTTAGATATTCTGAAGATGTCAAAGGATATATACTTCTTCAACCTAAATCCAAAACTGTTATCATTAGAAGAGATGTAAAGTTTTCTGAAAATGTATTGGCCTACGAGCCTAGTTTGGCAGATGTGCCACCTCTATCTATCCCTTCTACTTCTGAAAATATTTCTTCTTCTTCAGATGATAGCGAGGATAACAATCCTCCCCAGCCTTCTTGAGGTGCTCCTTCAGGTCCTCAGCTTCCAAAAAGGGTCTTCGCTACTAGGGATGCAGCAGGTGCTCTTGCAAGTGATCCTACAGATCAACGTCGTACACGTTCTCAGTTTGATAGAGCCTCTTCTTGATTGGCTCAAGATTTAATGAATTATGATCCTGACACCTTTGCAGAACCTTCAGGCCATCTAGATTGGGATGAAACTATGAATGAAGAATATCATTCACTATTGGAAAATGATACATGGGACCTTGTTCCTCTTCCAAAGGGATGAAAACTTGTTAGATGAAAATGGGTTTACAGAACCAAGTTTGGACCTGATGGAAAAGTTGACAAACATTAAGCTCGTCTTGTTGCTAATGTTTTTTCACAAGTTGAAGACATTGACTATACTGAACCTTATCCCCTATTGCAAAAATGAACTCTATCTACCTAGTTATTTCCCTTGTTGTCTCTTTCAAATGGGAAGTCCATCAAATGGATGTTAAAACTGCCTTCTTGTATGGGACTTGCATGAAGAAATCTATATGGAACAAACTCCTGGATTTATAGAAATGGACTCCAACCTTGTATGTCAGCTTAAGAAATCCCTTTATGGTCTCAACCAAGCCCCTCAAGCTTGGTATATCCAAAATGGATAGCTTTCTTTTAGATATTATCTTTTCTAGGTGTCATTCTAACAATACTATCTACACCATGAAAGTGGGTAAGTCTCTTATCTTGTTCTTTATGTTGATGATATTATCCTTACTGGTAGTGATCCCAACCTTATAAACCATGTGACGTCAAACCTTAAAATGCAGTTTGAAATGAAAGAATTGGGACACTTGCATTATTTTCTTGGTATTCAAGTCTTACATTCCAAAGAAGGTATTTCCCTTTCCCAGTCCAAGTATGCCTATAATATTCTATGCCACTTTCACATGGAATACTGTAAGACAACCCCTTATCCCTTTCAGTCAAGAGCCAAACTTTCAGTCACTTGTAATTCCACTAAAATTGATGCTACCTTATACTGTTAGTTTGTTGGAAAACTTTTGTATCTAACCCATACTTGTCCTAACCTTTCCTTTGATGCTGGCCTTGTTGCTCGGTTTATGCAAAACCCACATGAAATTCATTGGAAAGAAGCTAAAAGAATACTTCGTTATGTTCGAGGTAAAATTCAAGTTGGGATTCATTATAGTGCAAAAGCATCTCCTCTATTGGTTGGTTTCACTGATTATGATTGGTTTGGTGACCCTGATGATCGGAAGTCTACTACAGGTTATGTATTCACTCTTGTTTCTGGACCTATTACATGGGTTTGCAAGAAAAAAAGTGCCATTTATCTTTCTTTAGCAGAAGCAGAGTATTGTGGTGTCGTTGAAGCTAGTAAGGAAGCCCTGTGGCTTCGTCAAATCCTGTCAGAGTTTGGTTTTAAACTACAACATCTGACTACACCTTGGTGTGATAATCAAAGTTCCATTCAACTATGAAAAGGTCCAATCCAATATCAGCGTAGAAAACACATTGGACTACACATGCACTTCATCAGAAAGCTCATTCATGACCATGTTCTTGAAGTGCAATATAGTTCAACTGATGATCAAGTTGCAGGCATATTTATAAAGGCTCTCACAGAGAAGAAGTTTACTAAACTTCGATTTATGGTAGGAGTTCAGGAAGTTGTCTCTAAGTGGGGATAGGCTCTAATGCTTCCTTCCTTCCCCTATTATGTCATCTTTGTACATCCTTCAATTCTATCCCAAGTTGTTCTTAAGGGGGGATGTTAGGATATTCCGACACATAGGAAATAATTAAGTGCAACTTGGTCTAGTGTATAGTTAGGTAAAGTGTGTTTCTTTAGTATGTACTTTTTGTAACTTACAATCTGACAGTCACGATATGTTCTAGACATGAAGTGATCTCATGGTTCATTCTCAGTTCGGTATTACTAACACTTGATCTGTGGCTTAACACCCGATTGGTCCATATTGATCTCTATTTAAAGCGCATGGAGGGTCATTTGTTAGGTGACCATTCAAGGGAGAAGCTTAAATAAATTTTATTTCTTTTACATTAATAGATTACCTGAAGTGGCCGCGTTGGCTCAAGCTGTGGAATCTTTCCCTCTTTCAGGATTTTAACCACGTCAAGAATACTAGTGTATTGATTTGTGATCTGTTTGTGAGCGGTGTTCTTTGGTGTTCTATCTAAGGAACTTACCTTGTAAATACCTACACTTGGGTTAAAGTCTTTCTTTCTGTTAAGTTACTTTTTACACATGTAACTTATGTTTTAAAGTTACTCTATGTAAAAGTGTTCTCACCCATTATAAAAAGTGAGTAACTTATAATTATAAAGTCACATTATCTTTTATTTAAGTTACAATTTAGGGGATAGTTCATAAAGTACCATTATAAAAGTGACTCTCACTTATTTATAAAAGTGGGTCACATAAATTAACCTTTTTGTAAAGGATTTACTTAGAAGTAAAGGTCTTTATCGAATAGCCTATGACCAAGAGTCTAAACCTAAAGATGAAGATAAGATAGCCAAATGGGAAAATAAGAAAGATCAAGTATGTGGGTTGATAGAGATGTCTATTTCTCCAGACCTTAGATTCCATATAGTAGAAATTGATACCCCCGATTAAGCAATGAAAAATCTTAGTACTATTTTTGGAATTAAAAATGAAATTAGAGCCCATCAACTCGAAAATGAGTTGCTTACTTTGGACCCCAATAATTTTTCTTCCATTGAAGATTTTTTGTCCAAGTTCAAAACCCTTAGACTTCTCTTGGAAGGTGTTGAGGTTAAGAAGGAAGATTGTAGCCTTATCTATTCCATTCTTATTAAGTTAGGACCATACTACTCTGTGTTTGTTTCCACCTTCCATTCCACTAGAGAAGCCTTTATTTCTGAAGGAAAAGACTACAAGTACCCCTCTTTTGATGCCTTTTGTGATTCTTTAATAAGAGAACAAGAAAAAATCTTACATTGGTCTTCTTAATACTGTAAACTCTTCTAAGAAAGCCTTAGCAGCCCAACAACAACCAAGTTCAAAGAATCCTAAGAAACAACATCCTAAAGAGAATGCTCTTAAACCAAACAAGGGTCCTAAGCAATTTCAGTCTCAAAATGAAAAATCAACTCAACTAAATGATAAGGAAAACAAAAACAAAGGGAAGAAGACTAATAGACATTGCAACTTTTGTAATTGTGATGGCCACTTAGAATCCAAATGATTTAAGAAGATGGAAGCCTTGGAAGAAACAATTAAGAATCATAACATCGATTTGGAGCACTCTTCAACTTCAACTTCATCTTCAGGAATATCACTTTTTGCATATGGTTGTCAAGAATCTTGGTTTGAATCACTAAATGTATCTTCTTCTTCTCATTCTCATGAGTGGCTCATTGATTCTAAAGCTTCTTATCACATGGCCAAAAACAAAGCCATGTTTTCTTCTTTAAATGATTGTAACACCAAAAATATATATGTTGGTGATAATATATCTCTTAGTGTTGTAGGGTATGGAACTATTCATCTAGACAATGGTCAATTTAATGATGTATTATGTGTTCCTACCTTATCCTGCAACCTTCTATCTATATATTAAATAACTCATTCAGGCAAAGGTAAAACTGTCGAATTGTCACCTCATGATGTTGTAATTAAGGACCTAAGAGATCCTAGACATATTTTAGCTACTGGCATTGTTGATGATTCTACAAGGTTGTATAAGTTTGACAACTTTGGGTCATCAACTCTTCCCTCGGTATTTGTTGCTCATAATGATGAAGTGAGTAAACTTTGGCATGAGTGATTTGGTCACTTAAACTATCACTCCCTTCAAAATCTATGTAAGGAAAATATGGTGACATGTCTTCATATGGTATCTTGCAAAGATGGTGTTTGTTATAGATGTGTACTCAGAAAACATCATTGGGATAATCTTGTAAAATGTGCCTCTTGGCACCCCTCAACCCCTTTACAACTTGTGCATAGTAATTTATGTGGTCCACTTCCAGTTGTTTCATTCTCTGGCTACAAGTATTTCTTAACTTTTGTTGAGCCTCAAACCTGCACCTTCCTATACACCCTCTCAGCCTTCTTTTTCCACTTACTTCATCCACCCAGCTGTTAAATCATTGCATTATAGTCTAAAAAGAGCTTTTTACATGGTTTTCTGACTATGCTTATGACTGTTGTTTGGTTTAGTTTTTGTTCATGCAGCTGCGGAAACTTGTCAGTTTCCGTAGCCAGCACAGGTTTCCGCAGCCAGCACAGGATTCCACAGCTATTTTGTTAAAAGATGTGCTATAGGTGTCCTATGAAGAAACGAGCCACATGGGCAAGCTACAGGTGACGGGTACATGGAACGTGTCCCTTCAAATCAGCCAAATCATCCATGGAAGGTCACGGTCAACAAGGGTCAAAGGCAAAGCCAACCGAGGAATTCAGCAGTGGCACGTCTCTATTTTGAGCACGTGAACATTTACGTGGCATAGTCCTCAGCCCACGAAGACACCGGCACACCTGGAGATCACCCCCGTAACCTGAATCCAACAGCTACCACTCCGAAGATTTAATAGACATGATGACAGTTACGCTAGATCTCGGCTAAGGAGTTCTACGTGTCTTTGGCAACACAATCAATAGCGTAGGATTCAGTTAGTTAGTTTCAGCACTTTTTCATTATAAATAACGCGTTGATGAACGCTGTGGAAAAGCTTTTTTGATATGTAATTTCTGAACTGTTGTTGTTATCACCCCACTGTACTTTGCTTTATATATTGTTGCTGCTTTAATACATGAGAAGACTACTTTGCTGAGCTCGTTCTTGTGACTGTTCATTGACTGGTTGAGGTGGCAGAGGGCCCCTGCGCACTAAAGCCCTGTATAGTTGTTATTTGATTTCCTTATGTTTCTGTTTTCATAATCATTAGTCTGTACATAACACGTTGTTTTGATGCTTCTTAATTCACTGCTATTTATATTTTCACTTCTGCTTTCTTGTAGCTGTCAGTTGATCAATGCTTTTCTGCAGGTTTTCTTAGGCAGCCCAGGCAAATTTTCATCTTTTGGATAACTATTGGCATATGAGACCATCTTGTCCTTCCTGCTAACTTTCATTTTCTGAAGTTTAATTCTAGCACTGTCCTTTTTCAAGTTGTGATTTGCTTATTTATTTTTCTGTTATTTAGACATCATACTACTCATCAATTTATGGTTTCTTTCTATAGTCAAGTGACTCTATTAGTAAGAAATCAGAATATTACTTATTGTAGTGTGATTTAGTTATATATTGCTTAAACTTATTCATGATTGCTTCCCACAAGGTAGATTGAGCTTAAGGGTAAAGGATCAGAAGAGTTAAAGTAGTGTGATTAGTTTCCTTTCTACAATTTAATTTCTTGCAATTTAGTTATCATATTGCTTAAACTTATTCATGATTGATTCCCACAAGGTATATTGAGCTGAAGGGTAAAGGATCAGAAGAGTTGAACTAGTGTGACTAGTTTCTTTTATGCAATTTAATTTCTTTCCATTTAGATATCATATTGCTTGACTTGTTCATGATTGCTTCCCACAAGGTAGATTGAGCTGAAGGGTAAAGGATCAGAAGAGTTAAAGTAGTGTGAATTAGTTGCTTTGCTTTGAGTTGCTTTAAGTTCAGTTTTTACTTTCTTTTCATTCAGCAGCAAGGATACTGGGCCATTGTCATTAGTTCATTGTTTTTCTTAAGAATTGATTTCATTATAGTTGTTTTAAAGCTTTCTTTTTGAGCACTTTTTAAGTTTTGAAAAATCACTGTAGAAATCACCATCACCATCCATCCATATTTCATACTTAACTTTCATTTTCTCCATCACACATTAGGGAAAGATAAATCCATAAACAACCAAAAAGAACTCAAAAACGACAAAAGATTAAGGAAATGGTTATCTAGTACATATAGTACACTTCACTTCGTCAGTTTACGAACCCCGGATTGACATTTCAAATAGAAATTTAGAACACACTAAATTGACCAAACAACTTTCATTGATGATTTCTCTAGACGCACTCGGGTATACTTCTTAAAATTCAAGACTGAAGTCTTTAACATGTTCTTGGCCTTTAAGGCCTTTGTTGAGAAACAATCTCGACATCAATTCTTATGTTAAGATCTGATAATGGCGGAGAATATGTTAACAACAAATTCATCAACTTTTTCACTGAGCATGGAATTCAATTGCAACATATTGTTCCATATACTCCACAACAAAATGGTCTAGATGAAAGGAAGATTCGCACCTTAAAGGAAATGGATAATTGTATGCTTCAATCTAAAGGACTTAGTCTTAATTTTTAGGCAAAAGCAACTAATTGTGCAAATTACATAGTAAATCGCATTCCTACTAAGATTTTAAAGAATATCACTCCAAAAGAAGGATATAGCTCAATTAAACAGATGTAAGTCACTTTCATGTTTTTGGAATGAAGCATGGGCCCATATTCCAGATGAGAAACATAAAGCCTTAGAACCTAAGAGTGAAAAATGTATTTTTTTTGGATATTCTGAAGATGTCAAAGGATATAGACTTCTTGAACCTAACTCCAAAAATATTATCATTAAAATAGATGTCAAGTTTGATGAAAATGTATCAGCCTATGAGCCTAGTTCAATGGATGTGCCACCTCTTTCTATCTCTTCTACTTCTGAAAATATTGCTTCTTCAGATGATGACAGAGAGGGTGACAATCCTCCCCCACCTTCTCATGGTCTTCCTTCAACTCCTCATCTTCCAAAATGGGTTTGTGCTAATTGGGATGTAACAGATGCTCTTGCAGGTGATCCTACAAATCAATGTCATACATGTTCTCAATTCGATAGAGCCTCTTCTTTACTCGCTCAACTTTCAGAGTATTATGATCTTGACACCTTTTCAGAAGAATCAGGCCATCCAAATTAGGATGCAGCTAGAATGAATAATATTGTTCATTATTGGCAAATGATACATGGCACCTTTTTCCTATTCCCAAGGGACGGAATATTGTTATATGCAAATGGGTTTACCGAACCAGGTTTCGACCAGATCGAAAATTTGATAAACATAAATCTCATCTTATTGCTAAGGATTTTTCACAAGTTGAAGGCATTGACTATACTGAAACCTTCTCCCCTATTGCCAAAATGAACTCTATCTGCCTTGTTCTTTCCCTTACTGCCTCTTTCAAATGGGAAGTCCATCAGATGGATATTAAATCTTCCTTCTTGCATGGGGACTTGCATGAAGAAATCTATATAGAACAACCTTCTCGCTTTATACAAAAAGACTCTAGCCTTGTATGTCAGCTTAAGACATCTGTTTATGGTCTCAAACAAGCCCCTCAGCCTAGTTATGCCAAAATGGATAGCTTTCTTTTAGATACATGCTTTTCTAGGTGTCATTATGACAATACTGTTTACACCAAGGAAGTGGGTAAGTACCTTATCATTCTTGTTCTTTATGTTGATGATCTTATCCTTACTGGTAGTGATTCAAACCTTATAAACCATGTGAATTCTAGCCTTAAAAAGAAGTTTGAAATGACAAACTTAAGACACTTGCATTATTTTCTTGGTCTTTAAGTCTTGCAATCCAAAAAAGGTATTTCCCTTTCTCAGTTCAAGTATGTATGTGATATTCTACACCACATTCACATGGAAGACTGAAAGCTAACCCCTTCTCCCTTTTAGTCTGGAGTCAAACTTTCAATCACTTGTACTTCCCCTAAAGTTAATGCTACCTTATACTGTCAGCTTGCTGGAAAAATTTTGTATCTAACCCATACCTGTCCTGACCATTCCTTTTTTGTTGGCCTTGTTGCTCGGTTTATCTACAAACCACATGAAAGTCATTGGAAAGTATCTAAAAGAATACTTATTTATGTTCGAGGTACAATTTAGTTTCGGAATCATTACAGTGCAAGAGCATCTCCTCTGTTGGTTGGTTTCACTGATTCTGATTGGATGGTGAGCCTGATGATCGGAAGTCTACTTCAGGTTATGTCTTCACTCGTGGTTCTAGACCTATTACATGGGATTTCAAGAAACAAAGTGCCATTTCTCTTTCTTCAGCAAAAGTAGAGTATCGGGGCTTTGTTGAAGCTACTAAGAAAGCCCTGTGGCTTCATCAAATCATGTCAGATTTTGGTTTTCAGCAGCACCATCCGACTACACTTTGGTGTGATAATAAAATTTCCATTCAACTATGAAAATATCCATTCCAACATCAGTGCAAAAAACACATTGAACTACACATGCACTTCATCATAAATCTCATTCATGACCATGTTCTTGAAGTGCAATATTGTTCAACCAATGATCAAGTTGCAGGCATCTTTACAAAATCTCTCACAGAGGGGAAGTTTACTAAACTTCAATTTATGGTTGGAGTTCAGGAAGTTTTCATTATGGGGGGATAGGCTCTAATGCCTCCTTCCTTCTCCTGTTGTGTCATCTTTGTCCATCCTTCAATCCTATCCCAAGTTGTTCTTGAGGGGGGATGTTAGGATATTTCGACACATAGGAAATAATTAAGTATAACATCGTCTAGTGTATAGTTAGGTAAAGTATGTTTCTTTAGTATGTACTTTTTGTAACTTACAATCCAACGACCACGATATGTCCTAGACATGAAGGGATTCGATGGTTCATTCTCTCCTTGCTATTACAGATACTTGATCTGTGGCTTAACACCTGATTGGTCCATGATCTCTATTTAAAGAGCATGGAGGGTCATTTTTTTGTGACCATTTATGAAAGAATCTGTTGATACCGCGAAAATCGTTGTATCAACATTGGGGGATAACCACCCGGTTCGGACCTTAATACAGCTCCTTTTCCGTTTGGAATGGTGGCTCCGACTGGATATAATGGGACCAGTTTCCCAATAATGAATAAAAGGGGATGGATGAGTGATTGATTTCTAATAAATGATAATGAATGGATGACCTAATCTATCAGCGAAAATATAAATAACTATTCTATCCCGAGAAGCTTCTATTCTTTGAAGTGCAACGTTTGATAATCTTTGTTCATTGATAGGCATATAGATGACTCTAAGCAACAAACATAGATATTCCTTTACTTAATGATTACTTTGTTCAAATAGTTGAACAAAGTGATTAACACATTGTCACACCTATCTTTTTATATTACCAATACATGTATGATTAAAAGGAAAGCATGTTGTAAACATCCTGTTAGTGTTAGTCTTTCCAGCCTTCCTCCAGTGATCAAATGTGCTCTTACATAGTGATTTTGAAGTGTCAAGGTCAAATTTTGTCATTTCAGTGAGTCTTCAAGCAAAATTTGGTCACTAGCCATTAGGTCTAGGGTTTGCCCAAATGTCAGTCTATGTCACTATCCAGCTGAGTCTATCATCATTCATAGGGTTTTCATTATCATGTCATTGTCTAATGGGTCATTTGATACCTTGTTCATGCTTCAGTTGCGCCCAGGCAAGGTCATTTCCCTCTCTTAGGGTTTTGAAGGCAGTTTCTCTTGGGCAGACAAATCATCGGCAAAACTTGTTTCCTGATGTTCATACACCTTCCCCTATCCTTAATGTACCTTATCAAACACTTCCCAACACTCAGATCCCCCAAATTCCTCATTTTTGCACAAACCCTAGTTTCTAGCTACAACCTGGCAATTTTCTAGGTTGGGCCTGTGTTTCACTCTTTTGGACCCCTTCCCCTCACTCAATCTCTGAGATTCCACTTTCTCCTGATTCCTAACATCCCTCCCCACTCCCAAAAATTTCCCCAAGAATTTACAAGCCCCCTATCCCCTTCATTTCGCTCCATTTCGACAAAATTCCTTGTTTCACACATCGGGACAAGTGGCACTCAAATGATGTTCCAGAGCAATAAAAGATGCATTTTGCAAAACGGAGAGAGGTTTTTGTCGAAAACATGCCAAGGAAGAGAAACCGCCTTCACTTTTTGCACAGGTGTTATGGTTTGAGAGAAATGTCAAGAATACCGTTGCCTTAGGAGAATCAAAGGCACCTCTGAAGTGACCTTGGGAAAATCAAGTTTTCTCCTAGCTTTGTTGATCAAATGACTTTCTTGATGGGTAGAATGATAACTAGACACAAAGATATTTCCAATGAGCTATCATGAGCTCAATTTGGGGTTGAGAAAGCCATTCACAAGTTGACTGCAACAGCACTCTTCCTTGAGGCAGCCTCATTGGGCACTTTTTGAACAGTCTTGGGAGATTTGATTTTTCACAGGTCAAATAAACTCAAAATTAAAAAATTCCGTTTGGGATGGAAAGTAGACTCAAATACCTTTCCAACGAGCTATCCTGCACCCAATTCCAACACCGGGAAGGCCTCCAAAAGCCTCCTCCAAAAGCGCGACCACTCGAGCAGGGGTGCGACCACTCAGAGGCCTCTCTGCAGTGTATTTTCCTAAGGGGCGCGACCACTCAAGCAGGGGCGCGACCACTCAGGCTGTAAGTGCCAAATTGACTCAAATTTCCTCCAAATTTGCAAATTGGAGTGAGGTAGGCCTCCTAAACATTTTAAGTGATGGTGCCATGGATTCAATGATTGGTTTTTGCTCATGTTCACCATGCAAAAAATTATCAAAAGATAGGTTAAGTGACTTGTTGTTTTGCAAGCTTATGCTAGGGTTTGTTTGTTTTTCAAGGTTCTTTATTCCTTTTTTCCCTCCATTTGTTTTCCCATTATAAAATCACAAATGTTAAAGTGTTGTTGTTATCAACTCATTTGCAAAGAAATGCTAAAACCCCAGCCCAATTCCATGAAACCCAAATCCCTTCTAAACCCTATTCAAACCCTAGTTTCCCTCATATATCATGCTCAAACCCTAAACACTATTGCACACAGAAAACATATGTAAAAGGCATAGCAATGAATGAAAACAAACATAGTGAAAAGAAAAAGAAATTGATGACAGAGGCATGCACATAAAAATTATGAAAAAACAGAGCAAAAATGTAACTTGCATAGCCTAGTACAAAAACAAAAGAAAGGACATCTTGCTGCAAAAAAATCAGAGGTTAGTAGCTATATGGTGTTCATGCAAAGATTATCAAATGTACAGCTGCAATGTTTTCAAAAGGAGCAGTTTGCTGTGGCTAGGGTTTGCACAATGACATGGTATTCCTCCCTAATCCCTAAACTCTGTTTTCCCTTACCTTTCCCCTCATGAAAACCCTAATTCAATTGCTCATTAATCCTCTAAAAATCCCTATGCAATTGATATCCCTCCCCTTTTGTTAAAGCATGTAATTGAAACCCTAATTCACCCATGACAAAAGCAAATATGAAAGCTGCCAGCATTGTAAAGGAACTGCTGTTATGAAATATGGTTGGCAGCATTGTTAGTAGTTTTCCTAGTCCCAAACCCTAATTCATTTATCCCCTCATTTCCCTAATTCCCTTGATACAGTCCCTCTCCCTTCCATTGCAAAATTGTCACAAGAACCCTTCCCATCCCCTTGTGATCAAATAAACTAAATCACTGTTTCCCATTAGCATCCAAAAGCCATTTTAAAGGTTGAAAAAACAGAGTATGCTCATGAATGACATTAAAAGCAAAATAAAAGGAGCAGCCTGTAAAATTGATTGTGGTTGATGCTACCCCATACCTTGATACTGATGCCCTCATTCCCTCCATCATGTAAATTTTTATTGTCCTTTCCCTTGGTGATCAAAACACACATTTTCCCTAATAAAGTATTGATTTGAAAATGATGAGAGATGAGATGGCATGTTTGACATTGTGTGATTATTTCCTTCAAAGTTCCCTGTTTTTTGTATATATTTTCCCTTTCCTTATATAAACTCCCTCCCCTAGCATTTTCCTCATGATTTTTCCCCTTGAAAACAACATACTTCTCAGCATTTTGCAGGCAGGGCAGCAGTCATCTTTGCCTATTTGTTCCACCTTGCTCAATAACATCATGTCAACCACTGAGACTAATGAGCAAGGTGATGACCGATCTTCATCCACGGAGTTTGAGACACAGCAGAGGCCTCGTAAGGGTGGCAAAGGTGGTCATCACAAGAGAGAAAGAGCTTGATGAACTATGGAGGATCCGCGGTAACAGAGGCTTGAACCGCAGGAGGCCTGGGGACCCATTGCCCGCTGACAGGGAGTCATTGCTCATCCAAGCAAATTTTCGCTTGGAGAGATTGTTGGAGAAGGCAAATCATGACAAGGAGCTCCTCCGCAACATGAAGACACATTATTGGGCCAGATTACATGTTTGCAAAGCAAAAATGAAAATTCTCCAAAAGAAGCTATCAGAGGCCCGGAAGAAGAAGAAAAGGACAAACCCACTCTGTATCTTGGCTGAGGCATCCCTCACTCACCATGGTACTCATTAGCCTTCATCCAGCAGCAAAATCAAAAAAATTTGAGAGTTTTGGAGCATTTTGTGAATTTTTTGGAAATTTACAGGTTTTTGCCTGTGGAGTGGTCTCACCCCCCGCGCGACCACTCGGGAGGACTGCTCAGAATCACAAAAAGTTGACATTTTTGGAAAGGGCATGCAAAAAATAAAATTACCTATACTTGGGAGAAGCTTGATTTTGAGATTTGGGCCTCCAAAAGCTCAAAATACATCAAAACAATGACTTTCTGCCCACTTTTTGAGTTGCAGAAAGTGACCTTGGGAGAATTGACTTTTGAGGGGTCAAATCAACTCCAAATCCAGAAATTCCACTTGGGATGGAAAGTAGACAGACCAAGATTTCTAATGAGCCATCTTGCACCTGATTTGGACCAGTGGAACCCACTCAAAAGTTGCTTCAAAGGGGCGCGACCACTCGAGCAGGGGGCGCGACCACTCGAGCTGAATTTGGCAGTTTTGACTTTTTAGGCCAGAAAACACTGTTTTCACCTTGGTTGATGATTTTTACTTGTAGATGATGGATGAATGTATAATTTTCATGGCACATTGATAGATTTTATCTCTCTTTACCCTTCTAGAAGCTTCCTTGATGTAAAAAGTGAATAATTAATGCATGGATGAGTTAGCTAAGTAATAGAGGCAAGTTGTTTGACTGCCTATTATCTAGTGCTTAGTTTAGAATTAGTTCAAACTGCTCCTAGGAAGCTGAGCTCGACCCCTAGAGGTGGGGAAAGGAGTTAGATGGTCTATATTATGCTCTCTCTTTCTCATTTTCATGGTTTGACTCTTGTGGGAGAAGCATTATTGTATATTGTACATCTATTACTGCAATTTAAGGAAAAGGAAGGCCAGGGTTTTGCAGACATCATTGTGGATTCTTGTGGATTGTTGTGTTGATGGTGTGTTCTCTACAAGTTATTGTAAGTGTGTTTATGTGTTCCATCTCTTTCTTTGCTGCTAATTGAACAGATGAAGTGATAAAGTTTGAATTCATGCATGCCATGCTCAGCTTTTAATTTTGTTCAATATCTATGTTTTCCACTGTCTAAAGAGGATTCAAAGTTGTTGTTTGCCCTCTTTAGCTCCTCCTCTATCATTCCTGATCATCCATCTCAGATTAAGGCATCAACACTCACTCCTACCTTGCCCCAAAGATCCCCCTGCAAAAACTGAGCCCAATCCCCGCACCCTGAATTGCACTCCCTCCAATTGCCACCAAAAACCCCAAAAATCTTTAAATCAACCCCCCTTATCAATTTACTAGCCTAAAATCTTTATTCCTAATTGGTCAGCTTATCATATTGAAAGATCTACCGAATCTGACCCGAGAGAGCCTTCTCATACCTCGTAGGGCTAGCTACGAGGTGAAATGGTTTGATGTTGCCTTGAAGATTTACCTTCCTCAGCCTAGGGTGAAATCTCAAGCGCTAACACATCCAATAGTGGAAAGTATAAAGAATGTTGTTAAAACACATGCATATATCTGATAATAGCAAGAGCGATCAAACAACAATTCACATAAAAGGAATGAACTCAGACATAGATAATAGTACCATATGAGCTGCAAATCACTCCTCAATATCAATCGCTATTTGGATTCCTTCTTTCGACGTAGAAACACTTTTAAACAAAGGGAGTAGTGCACATTCAAATAAAGGCTTCGTTATAAAAATCAGAATAATTGGCCCAGTCTTTATAAAATAATATGCCTGAAGTACAGTAGTGCAACTTCAGGTTTAAGTCATATACAAAAACTTACGACCCTTTCTAAATACATGAAAGGGTCTATAAATACTTGATTAAACTAACTAACTATGAAACTAAAATACTATTTAATTGGTACAACTTTTATTCTGAATATCTCCTTCATGGAAATCTGGCAGTCGGCGGCATGATTCATCACTTAGGCTGTTTGCCTTTAGACCTGAGCTAGCATATCGCAAGAATTGGTTCCACTTCTGGTGGTCGGTTGAGACGAGAATTGAGTTGGGCAGCATAGGTGGCATCGTGCATATCGGGAATGACACACCCGATTGCATCTGTGAGGCATTTAAAGGCAGCACTCTGGCTGTATGGTTTGACTAAGAACAACCAATAGGTGTCCCATGTCAAACTATTAATTCTTGCGATTAATCTCCCATTTTTCTCCAGCTCGGGATAACATGACTGCTCCAATGTTTTAGCCGATGTCAATTTACCTAGGGTACATTGAGAAATCATGTTAGATAAGTAGAGAGTATCATTAATCAATTCAACCAAATTACTTGTGGTTAATTTGCATCTTGAAACTGCTCTCTCTGCTTTCATTAACTGGGACTGCCATTCCGTAAATAATATCTCTTTATGCGATTCTAGGATTTTTGGCAAATTAGCTGCCTGTCCCTCATCAGTGTCTTGCCACTCAAGAAAATTAGTTAAGGTCTCATCGGCTTGATCCAAGTCTGTTCTAGCTTTTTCTGATTTTTCACCTATTGATGCCGTCAAGTCACATAAAGGTTCTGCCTGGGGATTTGTTGACATAACATCTTTATCTGTGTTACCAATGCCTTTTTTATCTGTAATGCCTCTGCTCTGAATTCAGCTGGCTGTGGAAGATTCTTGGTTTTCTCTATTTGGGCTGATAGTTGAGCAATTTGCTCATCTTTTGACTTCAACATTTGTTCATTCATTGCTTTTAGTTGTGCCAATGCTTATGGTAGCTCTTTCTGCTTTTGAGCTGCACTGTAATCAATCCTCTGTTTCTCTTCCTGCAATTGTTTATTCAATTGATTATTTATTTGTTGTTGTGTAAACAATTGCCATTCTGCTTGCTCTGTCTTCTGCTATGCCTCCAATAGTTGTGCTTGAAGCAAAAAGATTTCCTGGTCTTTTCCTTTTAATAGATTACTGACCTCTGATGCCTTGTCTATGGTAGCTGCCGAATAGGCTCCAGCATATTGGGACAGTTTTGTTAGGTCATCAGAGGGATCAAACTCCTCCTTCCAAACCACGTTGCCTGTCATTGTTTGTTCAAGAAATAGGGAAGGTTGATCAGTCCTTCTCCTTTTCCGCTGTCATTTTACTACAGCTTTGTGCTTTGGGCTGTAAAAGACATCTAAGGGAGGAATTTCTTCTACTTGCTAAACAATCTGATTGAAGGGATCCTTAGGAATTATCTCTACTTCTTTAGAACTGGGTAGGCCGCTGGTTCCACTTGGAACCTGTTTTGATGTTTTCTCCTGTGTGTCAACCGCTTTTGATGTTTCGGCTTCCTTCGAGAACTCGAGATTGCTGATGATTGAGTCGAATTGCTGCCATTCCTGGAGCAATTTCGGGTCAATCTGGGCATCTACATTCACCTCTGTGTTGCTCTGTTCCTACTCTTTCCTCTGGGTTTCCTCTTGCTCTTTTGTCTGGGTTTCCTCTTGCTTTTTCATATGCACTTCCTCCTGCTCTTTTGATGTAGCAGGAGGTTCCTTAGTGAGTCGCTGCTCAGGCTCGCTTGATTTTGTCGTTGGGGTTGTTGCTAACAAATATAGAGGCAGAGTTTGCAACCTCTGTTCTCTAAGTCTGTTAAATTCAACTAACCCGTCATCCTTATATTCCATTCTAGCCAGCGATTTAACTTGGGACATTGACTCGGCTGAGGAGAACAGGTCATCGAACATATCTTCTTTATGATCAAACTTGGTCAATTTTGCTTGTTCAAGTGCATTGTAGGCGACTTTGTTTGGATCAAATCGCCTATTAGGAAGAGTTGCTAGACTTAATGCCTTTATTTTTTCAACTTCTTTCTCTGCGTGTTTAAAGTCATGCAGAGCGTAGACACCGCATCTTAGAGGAAAAGGAGGCCAAACCTGCTTCTTTTTATTCCTCAGAGTCTGTGTAACTCCTTCGGATGTAATCTAATAGGCTACCTCCCTGGCTAACAGTTTATCAGGTATGTACAAAGGGAGGACATGAGGTTTGGCTTGGCTGCCGAAAACTCTTACATAGGTGAATTTTTCCTCTCCGGACCATCTTCCTATGGATGTCAAGTCAACCCCTGCTTGGTAGAAAATCTTAGGAGCAGGTTTATCAAAAATAGAATAGTGAATAGGTAACATAAAACTGTTGCAAACTTGATATAAATGGTGCTTATAATGAGCTTTCCACAACTTCTGATGGTATATATGAATGGGCATGGGGTCTTGTGGAGTCCATCTCCATCCAAGCACAGGAAATTCAGAATTAAAACACAGGGTGTCCAAGATATAGGCACTATAGTAGAATGGGGGAATAAGCCTTTCAGTAATGCTGGATTTGCTTCTAAACTCAAGGACTGCGGTTGCTAGCTTATCCGACAGTACAGTTGCCCAATCCATTATTTCACTATTACATGCTGCCTCCATCAAAGGAACCATTTCTATAGTGAAGTTTGCGGAATCATGCAACCCCCACAATCTACACATCATTATCCCGGCATAACAATAAGGAGAACACAAAGAATCAACAAAGTACTTACCCGAAGACTCATGCTTGTGTTTTGCTGGATTTTTCCTCCAATCTTGAATGGGTTCGGATTCAATTTTGTTCTCCTTTCTGAATTTCTCCAAGAACGCCATGTTGTACTTTTTCTCCAGTACAGGCAAGTGATACATTTGCCTCAAATCATCAGGTTGAAATGAACCGAAGATTCTTCCATCCATGGTGCAAAAGGTTCTGTTCGTGATTGGGATTTCTTCAATTGCCCACCTCACTACATCTGTATATGGGAGAATTTGTTCCTGGGCTGCTATCTGATGAAGGAAAGAGTCGGCTAAATCCTTTAGAGTAGCATCAGATTTCCGAGTTATATCTACTGTGGCTTGCACTATTGTCACCTCGGGTTCTTCGGCCTCAATCAAATTATAGGTACTTTGCCAAGTAGTTTTGTCGAGTCCTAGACATGTAGTGTCGGATATCAATCCTTTTCTTTTAGTTCCTAGATCAACGGTGGGTTGTCTTGTGGCTGGCGAAGCGGAAGTTGTTGCAGTCTTCTTAGACTTCTTCCCCATTCTGCTTGAATTTACTGCTTCAGAAGAGCTCTGCACAGGAGTGAAAATGAACGTAATGCAGAGAATTGGTGGTGCAAACCAAATATGAACGAGATATATTAATCAATGCATGATGGATGATTAACTTAAGTGGCTGCGGATACAATATGTGAAGAGATTTTAGACTGACTATTTCATTAAATGGTCATTTAAAACTGCCAATCTTTAAATGCTCATCATATCGTTTATTGGCCGAATGATTCATTCAAGCGTGGCTTTGATGTTTTGGCGGTTGAGCGTAAGTGAATCGCTATTGGGAAGATAAGGCCTTAAATACAAATTAACCGTAATATCCCGGCTTTATCAATCCTTTTTGAAATCCGCGCTTTTAGCTTTATCGCAATCGGCCTTCGGGGGAAAGCTTAAATCGTTATATTGGTTCCTTTCGGAATCCCCGATTGCCGATAGCGATATCGCCAATTCGCATCGGGAGTATTAACTGAGGGCTTTGAAAAGCATGCATGGTACATCTCTGATCGCCGATAGTGATATCGCATCGCATCGGAGCGGAAGGGGCTTTTGTTATGATAACTCGTAATTGTCGATATCCGATAGCCTTTTGTGCATTGTCACGTCAGAGAAAATCAATGGGTCTTTTAAGTCATGCCTCCCTTGTCATTGCGATATGCGATCGCTTTATCGCAATGATAAAAGATTACTCATTTATATGTTATAAGACCGATTAATTGGTTTACCAAAAAGGTTTTATAATATTTTATTTTGTTTCGGACCTTTTTGAATAATACTAAGTTGATACCAATTTAAATAAAAAGGGACCCATTTCATATTATATTTTTTAGAATAAAATTTGTATGAAATGGGGGGGTTGTTGTAGAGCACAAAAATTGGCGATTCGCTGGAAGAAACAATTATCTCTAAAAAGTACTGAAATACTTAAACTTTCTCTAAATAGGAATCTCATCAAAGAGGAAAATTCTAATATAACTAGGTATATATGCATTCCAAATAAAATAAAACTATATTTGCTAATTTCCTCTCTTGTTTAAAATTAGATACATTCTAAGTTTTAAATTGGCCTCTATTGGTTGATAATGATAAAATGGAAAACCTTTCCAAATGAGCTTTTAGAATTAACTCGTCTGTCATAGGTAGAGCCTCTGCTGCCAACAAGCGTTCATAGTTTTGACAGGGATACCTTTTAACCATATTACTGTCCATTATCCCATCCACTTCAGAGTACAATTAACCGAATGAATTCAAAACATGCTTTCATATTTTGTATTTCTCTTACTTTTCTGTTATTTTGTAAGATAAAAGGTCGTTGTCCTGGTTTGGTGGCCAGCTAAGTGACAATGCCATTCACTGGTAGTAATCTAACCGAACAAGCTGGCTCATGATGAAACCCCTTGTCTTATAATAAGCCATTACCCTGTTTTGGTATGAAGTGTTGGTAATGTCGGTTAAACTATTTCCCGATGATCATGGTAAGCAAGGTTGTAATAAGACCTCTTATCTTTTATATCAAATATTTTAGAATTACACTCTGAGTAATTACAAACTTCAATGAATGGGATGGACAATTTTCTCCTTAAGAGAGAACGGATGACAAGGTAAGAGTTGAAGATGCTGAAATTGGATTAGTTTCTGTTTTGATATTGATAACCTTTTTTGTGACCAATTTGAAAACATAAAATGATTTACAATACTTCTAAATTTTGAGAAGAGTTCACAAAGATTGAAATGAAGTTTCAGAATGCAATTATACCTAGTTTCCTAGAAATTATCCCTTTTGTCTAAGACTTCTATTATTTTAAAAGAAAATATCAACACTACTTCCTTGAGCAACTTTTTTTACACAACAAAGGTCAATGGAAGATACCTTACAACTTTATTTCCTAATGATCCTACAAACTACAAATCAAACTAAAAAAGGAGAAGGGGTTACCTCCTCAATTGAAGAATTTCTTTAAGATAAGGCCATTAACAGGGAGAGAATCTCTCAAACCTGATAAATCTTGTAATATGAAGGTCGAATGGCCTATCTTCTCGCAGATCTAAAATGGCCAAAGCCACATTTTCTGGAACTTGGTGTGTTTTCCTTTATCCTCATGGGCTTTGTCCCATTTCAGAACTAAATCACCGACTTGAAACTGTTTTGAACCGGATGAAGTTGAATAAAAGGATGACTTGATAATTTGTTGATGTTTTGCATGAATAACCTTGGCTTTTTCTCTTTCCTCTTCTAATTTTAGGATTTGATCATGTCTCAGTTGAATAGAAGAATAAGGGCTTTCCTCAATAAACTGAACTAGGGCTAGAGAAGGAAGGACAAGATTTGTTGGTAGTACTGCTTCTTTTCCATACACAAGATTAAATGGAGAAGAACCTATGGAAGCTTTCTGTGTTATCCTATCAGCCCATAGTGCAAATATCAAAGACTTATGCCAATTTTTATGATTCTGTTCGATTGTTCGCTTTATAATTTTGATTAGATTTTTATTGGTAGATTCTGCTAAACCGTTACCTTGGGATAGTAATTAGCAGAATATTTCAATTTAAATCCTCTTTTAATAGCGAAATCAAACATAGCATTGCCTGAGAAATAAGATTTATTATCAAAAACAAGAGCATTTGGGACACCAAACCTGGTAATGATGAATTGATCTATGAATTCTATAATTGCCTCAGAATTTGTTGTCTTCAACGGAATTGCCTCAACCAACTTAGTGAAATAATCCGTAGCAGTAAGGATATACTTATGATGTTTGGAAGAATGTGGAGTGATTTCTCCGATAATGTCCAATCCCCATTGCTCAAATGGTTGTTCAATGTTGACTGGTTGTAAAGGGAAAGCTGGCTTTCTTTGTCTTCCACTAGAAGTTTGACAATTTCGGCATTTCCTTACATATTCATGAGCATCTCTAAACAGGGTGGGCCAATAATATCCAACATGAATGATTTTGTGGGCTGTTGTGTCAGCTCCAAAATGTCCTCCTGCTGGTCCATCATGTAATTCCTGCAAAACCTTTTGTGCTTCAGGTTTTTCTAGGCATCTTAATAAGATTGAATCATAATTTTGCCTAAAAAGTACATCATCAACAATTGTGAAATTCCTTGCTTTCAATCTAATGGCCCTCTTGTTTTTATAAGACAAGTTAGGGGGTGCATATCCATTTTTCAAATAAAAGATCAAGTCTGCATATTGTGATTCAGAATCAATAATACTTATCTGATTGATTTCTTCGAAATGTTATGTATCACCTGGTTGTGGAATTTTGGATGCTCCTGCCAATAACCTGTAAAAACCTTGGCCTCTAACAATCTTTGCTGGCTTGATTTCCAAGTCATATTCTTGAAGTGTTGTAACCCAGTTTGCCCTTTTTTCACCTAATTCCCTTTGGATTAATAGTTTCCTTACTGTAGAGAAAGGAACTATGACTTTTGTATGGGCTTTTAAAAGGAAGGGTCTATAATGTTTGATAGCTTTATATACTGCAAAGGCTTGTTTTCCTACTTTGGAGTAATTCAGTTCGACACCCTGCAAGTTTGAACTATAGAATGAAATGGGTGCTTCCAAGTTGTGATCATTAATCCGAGTGAGTACTGCTGCATAAGACAAATCGAATGCGATAGTATACAATGTGAAATGATTAGAAAAATTAGGAGTATTTAAAGCAGGGGCATTAATTATTGACTGTTTGATTAAATCAAACGCTTCCTTTTCTGTTGATCCCCATCTAAAAACTGAATTTTTCTTAATCATAGTTTGTAGTGGCAAAATGATGTGAGAAAATTCTGGAACAAATCTTTTAACAAAATTAATTTGGCCTAAAAATGACTGCATGGATTTTTTATTATGAGGAAAAGGGATTTCAGAGATCTCTTTGATCCTACTCGGATCAATATAAATGCCATCTTTGGAGACAATAAAGCCCAAAAGCTTTCCTTTTTCAAGAGCAAAGAAGGATTTTTTAGGATTGAGTGAAATACCGTACCTTCTGCAGCGTTGAAAGATTTGGTTCAAATCATGCAAATGATTGGTTCTCTTTTTAGAAAATACAGTAATATCGTCTAAGTAGACAACTACTGTTTTATTGATCAATCCTTTGAAAGCTATATCCATCGCTCTTTGGAACGTGGCTCCTGCATTAATCAGTCCAAAAGGCATCTTCTGATAAGCATAAGTTCCCCACTTTGTCCTAAATGTAGTTTTAAGTCTGTCATCAGGATGGACCAAAACTTGGTTGTATCCTGAAAAACCATCTAAAAAGGACATCAATTCAGAGCCTGCTACTGAATGGAGTATCTGCTCCATAGTAGGTAATGGGAAATTGTCTTTTAGGCTTGCCTTATTCAGATATCTGAAATTTATACAAATCCTGATATCGCCATTTTTCTTCCTAACAAGCACCATATTGGAGACCCAGTTCGAGTGTCGAACGGGAAAAATAATCTTGGCCTTTAAGAGTTTATTAAGTTCAGTTTTAATTTGACTCTCTAGGTTCGGATGTATTTTCCTGAGCTTTTGTTGAACTGGTTTTTGTTCTGCGAGCATTGGAATAGTATGCTGGATGATGGATGTATCATACGTCTTTAAATCATCATACTTCCAAGCGAAGACATGTTTATTCTTTCTTAACAGTCTAATGAATGCCTTTTTTTCTTCTAGAGAAAGTCCTAATCCTAGATTAATGTTTTGAGGATTTTGTTCAATGCCAAGATTAATCAACTCAAACCTCAAGGTGGAACTGTGGAGCTTTGTATTGATCACAGGTTTAAATCTGTCTTTAATGTCATAAAGATCTTCCAGTTTCACCACAGGCTTCGGCATTGAGTTTTATTCATGCTTTTCTCTCATTTGGAGATCATGATCGCTCTCCTCTATAATCTGATCATCATAGGATTTTTCAGAAGTCAGGAATTGTAAAATGTCTTCATCGTGATTAAAAACTCTCCAATTAGTGACATTGTCAGGAATTGACGGCCTAAAAAGCAATTCTACTGAAAATCTATCTCGGCTATAATCTTCGGAAGGTAGGAGTTTGGAAGCAACATTGGCTAGCAAGTCGGCTGCCGAATTTTGAGATCTGGGAATGGAAGAGATATTGAATGCTGAAAAGTGCGAGGTGAGTTCTTGCACCAGTGATTGATAATGCTTGAGGTGATTTGAAAGACAATGAATCGTATTTCTCACCTATTTGATAATAATTTCAGAATCGCTGAATACTTTCAAATATTGCACTTTAAGGCTGATTGCTTTGTACAGTCCTTGGACTAAGGCTTCATACTCGGCTGTGTTGTTTGTGCATTCAAATTTTAACCTACAGGACAACATTGTTTTTTCTCCTTGTGGACTAACCAAGATACACCCTGCTCCCGAGCCTTCATTAGATTTAGAGCCATCAAAATATAAATACCAAAATAAAGAATTTTCTACAATTGTATTTATAGTTTTCTCAGTATCACCAAAACATCTTGACCTATCCGTTTGTGAACAATTTTCGATATGAGATGGTTGGGCTGTGAAGTTGCCAAAGAATGATTCCGATGAATAATTCCCTAAGATATTGTTATTAAATGCTATGGGTTGATTTTCCTGTTCAAACTCTGTGACGGTGTGGGTCATGTGCTTTTCCCGATTGATTTTTATTTGATTTGGCTTTCCATTGTAGGGTAGCCACATATGGGACCAATCGGTAGAGATGTACCCATGGAGCTTTTCGGACCAATCCCTACTTAAGATTAAACCATAAAATTCAGGTATATCGGCGATTAGGATATCAATTCTTTGAGCTACTCGCGGATCGGCCGATAACCTGATCGTTACGGAGTTGATTTCTCCTACAACCTGTACTTTAGTTCTATCTAGCTGTACAATATGAATTGCAGATTTCTGGGGTTCAATGTTCAATTTGGAACAAACCGAAGCTGGAATTATATTTGAGGATGCCCTTGAATCAATCAAACAATTGTGCATATTACGATTATAAATCTCATAGGTTAATAGGAAAGGAGGAGTATGGAAATTGGATCTGTCTCCAATCAAAATCGTATCAGTAGCTTCGATCCTGCTAGAAGGCGGTTGTCCTGAATCATTTGCAGCTTTAGCACTGGGAAGAGGTGAGGAAGGAACAGCATTCAATTCTTTGAGAAGCAATTTCTGCTGATGTTTTAGTTTACTAAGTTCAAACATAGTAATGTTTGCCTTAGTTTTCTTCATATCATCAACGATATTATAATCCATTGAATCGGATACTACTAATGTTTTAGATGTTGAGGGCATGTTTGAGGTTGAAGGTTGGTTTTGGGAAACCATTGCAGCTGGCTTCCTTGCGGATACCTTTTCCTTTGTTGTTGTGGCACCTGCACTTCTTTTCTTTGAAGTTGCCTGGATGGGTTGAGGGGTACCTTTACTCCTAGTAGTGACAGGAGAAGCTTCTTCTTCATTTTCTATATTGGAGTTAGGTAGTATGAAATCCCACATTCCATGGCATTCAACAACTTCCTCTTCATCATCAGTGGGTGGGATTGTTTCCTCTTCTTCTTCTTCAGGGTCTGAATCTGCATTAGATATAACATTCGGTGGTTTTGATTCAGTTTTCTTGAAAGTTCTAAAAGGCCTTTTAGTTGAGGTTTCTGCTACTTGCTTTTTGATTTCAACCATTTCATTTGACAAAGTCTTAAGGACCTTTTGCAGACCTTCCATATTGTAGGGATCTTTTGTGGTTTTCTTCTTTGAATCATCTTTAAAAGAAAATTTTTAGGCTTTTCTATCTTCCAGAGTAGCTTTCTTTTCTAGAGCAATAATACGTTTTTCCACAGCAAATGCTTCTTTCATGTTTTCAGCTAAGGTTGGTTTTGTAGCCCTGTCTACAAAAATAGCTATATTGGCAGGTAGGGCAGTTATATACCATTCGCTTCTGATTTGTTCACTTGGTTTGGAGGCCGTTGGGATTTTATTCAAAAGTTTATTGAATCGTGCATTGAATTCTTTAATTGGTTCCCTATGCTCTATCCTAAGATTGGAGAGATCATTTATTAATGTAGCTAAAGATCTATCATCTCCATACTTAGTGAGAAACTGTTCTTGGCAAGTGGTCCAACTGATAATGGAACCAGATGGCAAGGAAAAATACCAGGATCCTGCTGATCCTTGCAAAGTATAAGGGAAGAGCCTAACTACAACATCTTCCTCAGTTACTCCTTTGAGATTAACTGATAACATGAAGTTATTAATGTGTTCCTTAGCTTGTGTTCCATCATCTGGGTTAAATTTGGGTAGCCATTTTTCAGGAGCATCAGGTAATGCATGTAATGCTGCAGGCATATTGACCGCACCAGGCTTGGTCCATGGATCTGCCATTGTAACACCAGTAGTGGATGATACTACTGTTGAAATTCCAGATGTTTGGGAAGGATTTGATATTGAGGATTGCGCAGGTTGAGATGTTGAAGTTCCTAATCCCTGATGAACAACAATGTGTAATGAAGGGGTGGATGGTTGACTTCGCACAGGGGAATATGAGATGGAGGATGTGGATGAAAGTGTTTCACTGTCAGATCCTTCAATGTTCTTCTTGGCCCTTTTCCTTTTGGGTAAAGGGAACTCAGTAGGTTCAATACCGAGCTTTTCGCTCTGAAGTCTAGTGAGGGGATGAGGTAAATTGAACTGCGAAGTCTCACTGCTTTGAGATACTTTAGATTTCTGTGGTGTTATCGAGAAGCCTTGAAGTTTCTGGATGAGTAACTGAACTTCAGGGGACTCGGGACTTAATTGTTCTAGAGTATTGTGGGTGAGGGAAGTGGTAGTTGATTCCTCTTCTTCTTGCTTGGATACTGGAGAACCAACATGCAATTGGGAAGTACGAGGTGATGTGGAGGGAGAGTTACTCTGAGAATGGTCTATAGATTTGGATTTTCTCGCCATTCATAGTTCATGCCCTCCTTCTAGCGCCAAAAATGTTGATACGCCAAAAATCGTTGTATCAACATTGGGGGATAACCACCCGGTTCGGACCTTAATACAGCTCCTTTTCCGTTTGGAATGGTGGCTCCGACTGGATATAATGGGACCAGTTTCCCAATAATGAATAAAAGGGGATGGATGAGTGATTGATTTCTAATAAATGATAATGAATGGATGACCTAATCTATCAGCGAAAATATAAATAACTATTCTATCCAGAGAAGCTTCTATTCTTTGAAGTGCAACGTTTGATAATCTTTGTTCATTGATAGGCATATAGATGACTCTAAGCAACAAACATAGATATTCCTTTACTTAATGATTACTTTGTTCAAATAGTTGAACAAAGTGATTAACACATTGTCACACCTATCTTTTTATATTACCAATACATGTATGATTAAAAGGAAAGCATGTTGTAAACATCCAATAGTGGAAAGTATAAAGAATGTTGTTAAAACACATGCATATATCTGATAATAGCAAGAGCGATCAAACAACAATTCACATAAAAGGAATGAACTCAGACATAGATAATAGTACCATATGAGCTGCAAATCACTCCTCAATATCAATCGCTATTTGGATTCCTTCTTTCGACGTAGAAACACTTTTAAACAAAGGCAGTAGTGCACATTCACATAAAGGCTTCGTTATAAAAATCAGAATAATTGCCCCAGTCTTTATAAAATAATATGCCTGAAGTACAATAGTGCAACTTCAGGTTTAAGTCATATACAAAAACTTACGACCCTTTCTAAATACATGAAAGGGTCTATAAATACTTGATTAAACTAACTAACTATGAAACTAAAATCCTATTTAATTGGTACAACTTTTATTCTGAATATCTCCTTCATGGCAATCTGGCAGTCAGCGGCATGATTCATCAATTAGGCTGTTTGCCTTTAGACCTGAGCTAGCATATTGCAAGCATTGGTTCCACTTCTGGTGGTCGGTTGAGACGAGAATTGAGTTGGGCAGCATAGGTGGCATCATGTATATCAGGAATGACACACCCGATTGCATCTGTGAGGCATTTAAAGGCAACACTCTGGCTGTATGGTTTGACTAAGAACAACCAATAGGTGTCCCATGTCAAACTATTAATTCTCGCGATTAATCTCCCATTTTTCTCCAGCTCGGGATAACATGACTGCTCCAATGTTTTAGCCGATGTCAATTTACCTGGGGTACATTGATAAATCATGTTAGATAAGTAGAGAGTATCATTAATCAATTCAACCAAATTACTTGTGGTTAATTTGCATCTTGAAACTGCTCTCTCTGCTTTCATTAACTGGGATTGCCATTCCGTAAATAATATCTCTTTATGCGATTCTAGGATTTTTGGCAAATTAGCTGCCTGTCCCTCATCAGTGTCTTGCCACTCAAGAAAATTAGTTAAGGTCTCATCGGCTTGATCCAAGTCTGTTCTAGCTTTTTCTGATTTTTCACCTATTGATGCCGTCAAGTCACATAAAGGTTCTGCCTGGGGATTTGTTGACATAACATCTTTATCTGTGTTACCAATGCCTTTTTTATCTATAATGCCTCTGCTCTGAATTCAGCTGGCTGTGGAAGATTCTTGGTTTTCTCTATTTGGGCTGATAGTTGAGCAATTTTCTCATCTTTTGACTTCAACATTTGTTCATTCATTGCTTTTAGTTGTGCCAATGCTTCCGGTAGCTCTTTCTGCTTTTGAACTGCACTGTAATCAATCCTCTGTTTCTCTTCCTGCAATTGTTTATTCAATTGATTATTTATTTGTTGTTGTGTAAACAATTGCCATTCTGCTTGCTCTGTCTTCTGCTATGCCTCCAATAGTTGTGCTTGAAGCAAAAAGATTTCCTGGTCTTTTCCTTTTAATAGATTACTGACCTCTGATGCCTTGTCTATGGTAGCTGCCGAATAGGCTCCAGCATATTGGGACAGTTTTGTTAGGTCATCAGAGGGATCAAACTCCTCCTTCCAAACCACGTTGCCCGTCATTGTTTGTTCAAGAAATAGGGAAGGTTGATCAGTCCTTCTCCTTTTCCGCTGTCATTTTACTACATCTTTGTGCTTTAGGCTGTAAAAGGCATCTAAGGGAGGAATTTCTTCTACTTGCAAAACAATCTGATTGAAGGGATCCTTAGACTTTATCTCTACTTCTTTAGAACTGGGTAGGCTGCTGGTTCCACTTGGAACCTGTTTTGATGTTTTCTCCTGTGTGTCAACCGCTTTTGATGTTTCGGCTTCCTTCGAGAACTCGAGATTGCTGATGATTGAGTCGAATTGCTGCCATTCCTGGAGAAATTTCGGGTCAATCTGGGCATCTACATTCACCTCTGTGTTGCTCTGTTCCTACTCTTTCCTCTGGGTTTCCTCTTGCTCTTTTGTCTGGGTTTCCTCTTGCTTTTTCATATGCACTTCCTCCTGCTCTTTTGATGTAGCAGGAGGTTCCTTAGTGAGTCGCTGCTCAGGATCGCTTGATTTTGTCGTTGGGGTTGTTGCTAACAAATCTAGAGGCAGAGTTTGCAACCTCTGTTCTCTAAGTCTGTTAAATTCAACTAACCCGTCATCCTTATATTCCATTCTAGCCAGCGATTTAACTTGGGACATTGACTCGGCTGAGGAGAACAGGTCATCGAACATATCTTCTTTATGATCAAACTTGGTCAATTTTGCTTGTTCAAGTGCATTGTAGGCGACTTTGTTTGGATCAAATCGCCTATTAGGAAGAGTTGCTAGACTTAATGCCTTTATTTTTTCAACTTCTTTCTCTGCGTGTTTAAAGTCATGCAGAGCGTAGACACCGCATCTTAGAGGAAAAGGAGGCCAAACCTGCTTCTTTTTATTCCTCAGAGTCTGTGTAACTCCTTCGGATGTAATCTGATAGGCTACCTCCCTGGCTAACATTTTATCAGGTATGTACAAAGGGAGGACATGAGGTTTGGCTTGGCTGCCGAAAACTCTTACATAGGTGAATTTTTCCTCTCCGAACCATCTTCCTATGGATGTCAAGTCAACCCCTGCTTGGTAGAAAATCTTAGGAGCAGGTTTATCAAAAATAGAATAGTGAATAGGTAACATAAAACTGTTGCAAACTTGATATAAATGGTGCTTATAATGAGCTTTCCACAACTTCTGATGGTATATATGAATGGGCATGGGGTCTTGTGGAGTCCATCTCCATCCAAGCACAGGAAATTCAGAATTAAAACACAGGGTGTCCAAGATATAGGCACTATAGTAGAATGGGGGAATAAGCCTTTCAGTAATGCTGGATTTGCTTATAAACTCAAGGACTGCGGTTGCTAGCTTATCCGACAGTACAGTTTCCCAATCCATTATTTCACTATTACATGCTGCCTCCATCAAAGGAACCATTTCTATAGTGAAGTTTGCGGAATCATGCAACCCCCACAATCTACACATCATTATCCCGGCATAACAATAAGGAGAACACAAAGAATCAACAAAGTACTTACCCGAAGACTCATGCTTGTGTTTTGCTGGATTTTGCCTCCAATCTTGAATTGGTTCAGATTCAATTTCATTCTCCTTTCTGAATTTCTCCAAGAACGCCATGTTGTACTTTTTCTCCAGTACAGGCAAGTGATACATTTGCCTCAAATCATCAGGTTGAAATGAACCGAAGATTCTTCCATCCATGGTGCAAAAGGTTCTGTTCGTGATTGGGATTTCTTCAATTGCCCACCTCACTACATCTGTATATGGGAGAATTTGTTCCCGGGCTGCTATCTGATGAAGGAAAGAGTCGGCTAAATCCTTTAGAGTAGCATCAGATTTCCGAGTTGTATCTACTGTGGCTTGCACTGTTGTCACCTCTGGTTCTTCGGCCTCAATCAAATTATAGGTACTTTTCCAAGTAGTTTTGTCGAGTCCTAGACATGTAGTGTCGGATATCAATCCTTTTCTTTTAGTTCCTAGATCAGCGGTGGGTTGTCTTGTGGCTGGCAAAGCGGAAGTTGTTGCAGTCTTCTTAGACTTCTTCCCCATTCTTCTTGAATTTACTGCTTCAGAAGAGCTCTGCACAGGAGTGAAAATGAACGTAATGCAGAGAATTGGTGGTGCAAACCAAATATGAACGAGATATATTAATCAATGCATGATGGATGATTAACTTAAGTGGCTGCGGATACAATATGTGAAGAGATTTTAGACTGACTATTTCGTTAAATGGTCATTTAAACCTGCCAATCTTTAAATGCTCATCATATCGTTTATTGGCCGAATGATTCATTCAAGCGTGGCTTTGATGTTTTGGCGGTTGAGCGTAAGTGAATCGCTATTGGGAAGATAATGCCTTTAATACAAATTAACCGTAATATCCTGGCTTTATCAATCCTTTTTGAAATCCGCGCTTTTAGCTTTATCGCAATCGGCCGTCGGGGGAAAGCTTAAATCGTTATATTGGTTCCTTTCGGAATCCCTGATTGCCGATAGCGATATCGCCAATTCGCATCGGGAGTATTAACTGAGGGCTTTGAAAAGCATGCATGGTACATCTCTGATCGCCGATAGTGATATCGCATCGCATCGGAGCAGAAGGGGCTTTTGTTATGATAACTCGTAATTGTCGATATCCGATAGCCTTTTGTGCATTGTCGCGTCGGAGAAAATCAATGGGTCTTTTAAGTCATGCCTCCCTTGTCATTGCGATATGCGATATTGCGATCGCTTTATCGCAATGATAAAAGATTACTCATTTATATGTTATAAGACCGATTAATTGGTTTACCAAAAAGGTTTTATAATATTTTATTTTGTTTCGGACCTTTTTGAATAATACTAAGTTGATACCAATTTAAATAAAAAGGGACCCATTTCATATTATATTTTTTAGAATAAAATTTGTATGAAATGGGGGGGTTGTTGTAGAGCACAAAAATTAGCGATTCGCTGGAAGAAACAGTTATCTCTAAAAAGTGCTGAAATACTTAAACTTTCTCTAAATAGGAATCTCATCAAAGAGGAAAATTGTAATATAACTAGGTATATATGCATTCCAAATAAAATAAAACTATATTTGCTAATTTCCTCTCTTGTTTAAAATTAGATACATTCTAAGTTTTAAATTGGCCTCTATTGGTTGATAATGATAAAATGGAAAACCTTTCCAAATGAGCTTTTAGAATTAACTCGTCTATCATAGGTAGAGCCTCTGCTGCCAACAAGCGTTCATAGTTTTGACAGGGATACCTTTTAACCATATTACTGTCCATTATCCCATCCACTTCAGAGTACAATTAACCGAATGAATTCAAAACATGCTTTCATATTTTGTATTTCTCTTACTTTTCTGTTATTTTGTAAGATAAAAAGTCGTTGTCCTGGTTTGGTGGCCAGCTGAGTGACAATGCCATTCACTGGTAGTAATCTAACCGAACAAGCTGGCTCATGATGAAACCCCTTGTCTTATAATAAGCCATTACCCTGTTTTGGTATGCAGTGTTGGTAATGTCGGTTAAACTATTTCCCGATGATCATGGTAAGCAGGGTTGTAATAAGACCTCTTATCTTTTATATCAAATATTTTAGAATTACACTCTGAGTAATTACAAACTTCAATGAATGGGATGGACAATTTTCTCCTTAAGAGAGAACAGATGACAAGGTAAGAGTTGAAGATGCTGAAATTGGATTAGTTTCTGTTTTGATATTGATAACCTTTTTTGTGACCAATTTGAAAACATAAAATGATTTACAATACTTCTAAATTTTGAGAAGAGTTCACAAAGATTGAAATGAAGTTTCAGAATGCAATTATACCTAGTTTCCTAGAAATTATCCCTTTTGTCTAAGACTTCTATTATTTTAAAAGCAAATATCAACACTACTTCCTTGAGCAACTTGTTTTACACAACAAAGGTCAATGGAAGATACCTTACAACTTTATTTCCTAATGATCCTACAAACTACAAATCAAACTAAAAAAGGAGAAGGGGTTACCTCCTCAATTGAAGAATTTCTTTAAGATAAGGCCATTAACAGGGAGAGAATCTCTCAAACCTGATAAATCTTGTAATATGAAGGTCGAATGGCCTATCTTCTCGCAGATCTAAAATGGCCAAAGCCACATTTTCTGGAACTTGGTGTGTTTTCCTTTATCCTCATGGGCTTTGTCCCATTTTAGAACTAAATCACCGACTTGAAACTGTTTTGAACCGGATGAAGTTGAATAAAAGGATGACTTGATAATTTGTTGATGTTTTGCATGAATAACCTTGGCTTTTTCTCTTTCCTCTTCTAATTTTAGGATTTGATCATGTCTCAGTTGAATAGAAGAATAAGGGCTTTCCTCAATAAACTGAACTAGGGCTAGAGAAGGAAGGACAAGATTTGTTGGTAGTACTGCTTCTTTTCCATACACAAGATTAAATGGGGAAGAACCTATGGAAGCTTTCTGTGTTATCCTATCAGCCCATAGTGCAAATATCAAAGATTTATGCCAATTTTGTTGGCATTATGATTCAAGTGTTGTCCTTGATGGCAACTCACTCAGAGGATGGTACATGTGCTCAGAGGTTGGTACAGGTGATGGCAACTTAATCAGAAGACAGATCTTAGTACAGCATGCCAAGGAAGTTCATATACGCATGTTCGTTAAGCCCAAGTCGCGTGTACACGCAAGTTGGATTCAGAAAAAGCGCGTGTATGTGGAAAAGTATCTTTGGTCCATGGTGGTTAGTCCTTGGAAGTTGTGCCTATGATTTCGGACCATTGTGTCTCGACGGGCGTGTCGATCCCTAGTTTTGAAGTTGATGGTATTGTGTTACTATGGTTTTGGCTCTTGGTATTGAGCTAGGCCTAAGACTATATAAGGAGAAGAAGATCATTAGGCAAAATCATCTTTCGACAAGGCTTGAATATCTAAGAGAGAAAGAGATCTGATATGCAGGTTCTGGGTTGCTTGATCTAAGCCAAGGAGAGATCACATCGGTTGATGGAAGACTAGATCTAAGGATAGATCGGGATCTAATGGTTTGAAATGCACTATCATGATATGGTTGATTATGCGTATTTCTAGATCTGCATATTGTCGCAATGTTACGTTCTGGGTCTAACTAATGTCTGGTACAGCTGCAAATTGAGAAAGTTTATTTTTAGATCTGTACGCAGGTTGGCTTCGGTAAAAGCGCGTGTATACGCGGGTTTTGCTCATTGAAGTAGCGTATATCTTTTGAAGCTTGATTTTGGGTTTACAGTGGGGTCTGACTGTTATTGCAGAGTTCTGTAGTCTGCTCTGTGTTCTGGTAACTGGTGATTGACAGGGTTCAGTGGTTCAGTGATTCAAAGTTTGGTTGTTTTATGCTTCAATGATCTGTTGTGGAAATTGAATGAATTGTGGTCTTCAGATTGTAATGTTGTGCTTCAGGAATATCCAAGTCTGAAAATGTATGAAAAGTGATACCTGAAAGAAGGAAGATTGTAGGTCAGCACCTACGTACTAGTATCTTGGCTAGTACAAGAGCAAAGGGGGTTGGAGCTCCCTTCCAAGGAAGTTTGGAGAACGAGAGAAGGTTGTAGCCTTCTGCAGGTTGTAGCCTGCGTACTGGTATAAGGCTGCACCAGTACAAAAGATTGTAAACTGAAGTTTCATATTAAAGAAAGATAGAGACAACTTGCAGCAGGTGGTTTTCACCCACATTGGGTTTCCACCTTATATCTTGGTGTTCATGTGTGTGGCTTTTTATCTGTTCTGTTATACTGCACATGTTTACTGTTAATGTGGTGAATAATGTCCTGATGCACTTAATTGAAGAATAAGCTAACTAAATTGTGAGTTTTCTTCTTATACGCTGTTTTACTTCGTCACAGTAGCGTGTACACGCTGGTTCACTTAACTGAAGTAGCGTATATGTTTCTGAGCATTTAAAAGTTTGATTAATCTGATAATACTGATTCACCCCCCCTCTCAGTATTATTTCCAACAATTGGTATCAGAGCAGGTCCTTCAGAGAAGCTTGATCGCTTGAAGGAAGATCATTCATCATGAGCAACTACGAGAAAGAAGCATCAATCAGGCCACCGGTTTTTGATGGAACAAATTTCAATTATTGGAAGGTAAGAGTTACTGCATATCTTCAATCTCTTGGTACAGAAGTTTGGGACATTGTAGAAACAGGCTATGCTTTTCCTTCAGCTACTCCTACAGATCCAGCTGAGAAAAAGGCATATGAAACAAATGCAAAAGCAGTCAGTACTCTATTAGGAAGTATATCTCAAACAGAATTCATGAAGGTCATGCACTTCAAATCAGCAAAAGAGATATGGGACAAAATGATCACTAGCTATGAAGGAGATGAACAGGTAAAGCAAGCTAAACTTCAAACTCTCAGGATTCAATATGAGACTCTCAAGATGTATAATGATGAAAGTGTGGCTAATTATTTTCTTCGGGTAGATGAGATTGTTAATTGTATGAAAAATTTGGGTGAAGAAATAAAAGAGACTATAGTAGTTCAAAAGATTCTAAGATCATTATCCCCCAAGTTTGAATCTAAAGTATCTGCAATAGAAGAAAAGGAAAATCTCAAAGTTCTCACTATGTCTCAGCTACATGGAATTCTAACTGCTTATGAAATGAGAAAGGGAGGTCCATCAGACAGAAGGGAAGCTGCTTTTAAGGCATCAAGAAAAGAAGATTACTATGAAGCAAGCCATGTTCCAGAAGAAGAGGAAGAAGAATCAAATTTTGTCAGAAATCTTCAAAGGGGTGCTGGAAGGTTCAGAGGTAAGCTACCTTTCAAATGCTTTGCTTGTGGAAGAGTAGGTCATTATGCTGCAAAATGTCCTAATAAGGATAAAGGAAAAGAACCTGCTAGATGGAACAAGAAACAAAGTGCAAATAAGAAAAGCTACTACACCCATGAAGATAGTGATGGCTTATCAAACAGTGATGAAGATGAACAAGGTAATAAATATAAGCTATTAATGGCATTTGAAGATGATGATTATGAGGATGCTGTAGATGTGGATAATCTCTATAATGAAATTACTAGACTCAAGAGATGCATAGAAGAAAAGAGTGTGATCATTGATACTTTGCAATTTCAAATTGATGAAAAGGAAAAACATCTTGAAAAACTAGAAGGTGAAATTGTTGGTCTCAGAAAAGAAATTGAGAAAACAAAAGCTATTAATCTTAAGTTTGTCAAAGGATCTGAAACTTTGGATGAGATTATCAATGTGCAGCGGTCTCCTCTAAACAAGACAGGTTTGGGCTATAATGGAGAAACCTCTCAAGCATCCACCTCAAAAAGTTATCTTGATGCAGCAAGAAGAAATGAGCAGAAGAACAATGAAGATAATCAGGTAAAGCAGGGACGAATTACAAACAGAAACTATCAGGGACAATCCTTCTTAAGGGTGAACAAAAGCTACAACCAACCACAGGTAAAATCTTCTCAGTTTGGCACAAGAATAGATGAAAATAGAAATTACAATCAGTTGGCTGGTAGATTCAATAACCGCAGAAGCTTCTTCAATGGACAATGCTTTTCTTGCCATAACTTTGGTCACAAAGCAGCTCAATGTGTTGCATATAAAACAATCATGACTAGGGAAGCTCAAAAACAAAGAAGTATGACAGGGATTACAAAGAGGACCTATAACAACTTTTCGGTTCTTGAAAATGAAGTTGAATGTTCTATTTGCAATAATTTTGGTCATAAAGAATCTGAATGCAGGAGCAGGTTTCAGGAGAAAAAGGAACAAGCCACGAGCACCAAAAAATGGAGAATAAAAGAACCTCAGACAGAAAGATGTGGGATAGCGTTTTATGCAGAAGGACAGGAAAATCTATGGTACATTGACAGTGGATGTTCGAAACATATGACAGGTGATAAAGAAAAACTTGAATCTTATTCTACTTTAGAAAAGGGAAAGAAAGTTTCTTTTGGAAATGATACTCCTGCAACTATAAAAGGAAAAGGTATTGCTCCTTTGAAAGAAAAGGTCAAGGCTGGAAATGTTTTGTATGTTGATGGATTGAAGCATAATCTTCTAAGTGTCAGCCAGATGTGTGATCAAAAAACCGAGGTTATTTTCAGATCGAATGGATGTCTTGTTCGTGATCTTGATACAGGTAAAACAGTTCTCAAAGGCAAAAGAACTCCAAATAATCTGTACATATTTGAAGAAGGACAACAACAATGCTATCTTAGCAAGGATGAAGAGCACTGGTTATGGCATCGAAGGTTGGGACATCTAAGCTTCTCACAAATAAGGAAAGCATGCAAATATCAGGCAGTTCGCGATCTTCCAGATATCAAAATTCCAGACAACACCATATGCAAATCTTGTCAGTTTGGAAAGCAAACCAGAACTAACTTTCCAGAGAAGGAAGGATCAGCTAGCTTGCCTCTTGAGCTAGTCCATACAGATGTATGTGGTCCATTTAGGAAAAGGACACCTCGAGGAGAAGAATATCTGATATTATTCATTGATGATTTCTCAAGGTTTGTTTGGTTAGGGCTTATGAAGCACAAAGATGAAGCATTCGAAAAATTCAAATCCTTCAAAGCATTGGCTGAAAATGAATCAGGACACAAAATTAAGTGCCTCAGATCTGACAGAGGTGGGGAGTTCACATCAAATGAATTTTTCGATTTCTGCGATGAACATGGGATAAGAAGAGAATTCTCTACAGCTAGAACTCCTCAGCAAAATGGGGTTGTGGAAAGAATGAACAGAACTATCCAACAAATGGCTCGTGCTATGCTCGATGAATCAGGTACTCCTGCAACCTTCTGGGGTGAAGCTGCACATGCTGCTGTTATCATTCTTAACAAAACAAATGTCCGAGTAAACAGCACTCAAACACCTCATGAGCTTTGGAGTGGTAAAACTCCTTCCGTGAAGCATTTCAAAATCTTTGGGAGCAAATGTTATATTAAGAATACTGATGAGCAACTTGGCAAACTTGAACCTAGAGCAGATGAGGGCATTCTTCTTGGTTATTCTCCACATAGCAAAGCATACAAGTGCTACAATAAAAGACTTGGCAGAATTGTTGACAGTATTGATATAGTGGTTGATGAGAAGGGATATATTCCTAGGCAAGTTCATCATGAAGACATTGAAGAAGATGAAGGTTACTCTCAAAGGCGAAATGATGAAGAAGAAGAACCTCAAGAAGAAGAAGAATCTCAAGAAGAACCAGAGGAGCAGACAAGAATAGAAGAGAAGACTCCATCCAGATATGTCCAAAAGAATCATCCAGAAACTCAGATTGTGGGGCAGAAAGAAGCAGGAGTACAAACAAGAAGGACACTTGCAGAAGCTTCAAGCTACTTGGCTCTACTCTCCTCCATTGAACCACAAAATGTGAAAGAAGCATGCAAAGATGAATGTTGGGTCAAAGCAATGGATGAAGAACTTGAGCAAATCGAAAGGAACAACACTTGGGAATTAGTTCCTAGACCAAAAGATAAGAATGTAATAGGAACAAAATGGGTCTTCAAGAATAAATTAAATGAAAATGGAGAAGTAATTAGAAACAAGGCCAGACTTGTTTGTAAAGGGTATGCACAGCAAGAAGGAATAGATTTTGAAGAGACCTTTGCTCCTGTGGCAAGACTAGAGGCCATCCGAATGTTCCTTGCTCTCTCAAGCTTTCAAAACTTCAAGGTATTTCAAATGGACGTGAAATCAGCCTTCCTGAATGGAGACTTAGAAGAAGAAGTATATATTGAGCAGCCAGATGGGTTCATTCTTGGGAATGATCCAAACCTTGTATGCAGATTGAAAAAGGCACTCTATGGGCTCAAACAAGCTCCAAGGGCTTGGTACTATCGGTTGGACAAATATCTTCACCAACAAGGCTTTTCAAAAGGATCAGCAGATAGCAATCTCTATATAAAAGTTGAAAATAACAAATTGCTAATTCTTGTTGTTTATGTAGATGATATTATTTTTGGCAGCAATGAAGAGACTATGAGTCAAAACTTTGCCTTGGTTATGCAGAAAGAATTCGAAATGTCACTTCTTGGAGAATTGACATATTTTCTTGGATTGCAAATCCAACAAAATGAAGGAGGTATCTTCTTGTCTCAAACCAAATACCTCAAGCAGATCTTGAAGAAGTATGGCATGGAAGAGTCAAAGCCAGTATGTACACCCATGGTTACAGGATGCAGCCTCAGTGCAAATGATGAATCAGCAGCAGTTCACCAACCCACTTATAGATCCATGATTGGGAGTTTGCTTTATTTGACAGGTACTCGACCAGATATTACACATGCAGTAGGAATGGTTGGAAGATTTCAAGCCAACCCAAAGGAAACTCATCTTCAGGCAGTCAAAAGAATCTTCAAATATCTTCAAGGGACCCAAAACTATGGCTTATGGTATCCTAGAAATACAGATCTCACTCTTCATGCTTACACAGATGCAGATTGGGCTGGAAGTGTGGATGATAGGAAAAGCACAAGTGGAGGTGCTTTCTTCATGGGTTCCAGATTAGTATCTTGGTTCAGCAAGAAACAAAGTTCGATTGCCTTATCTACAGCTGAAGCAGAATATGTGGCTGCAGCATCTTGTTGCACACAACTTCTTTGGATGATGCAGACCTTGCAGGACTTTCAAATCACTTGCACTCCACCTGTCTCTATCTTATGTGATAATACAAGTGCAATCAGCATTTCAAAGAATCCAGTCATGCACTCAAAGACCAAGCACATACCAATCAAGTACCATTTTCTTCGGGAACAAGTGCTTGAGCAGAAGGTCAAGTTGGAGTATGTTCCTTCTAAGGAGCAAGTTGCTGATATTCTCACAAAACCACTGCCCAGGGAAACTTTTGAATATCTCAGACAAAAGCTGGGAGTAGTTGATGCTTCATCCTGTTGTTGAAGTTTGTTTGTTCTACAGAAAAGTTGGTATACGCAGGTTACGGAAGGGATATGCGCGTATACACGCGGATTCATGCTGGGTAAGTCGCGTGTATGCTGGACGCTTGTTGCAGAAAGAATATCCGCGTACATACGCTGTTTTATACAGGATAAATCGCGTATATGAAGTTCTGAACAGCAAGGGAAAACTCTGAAGTTCTGAACAGCAATGGGAATGTCAGAATTCTTCAGGCACAGTTTCAGGGAGTGCAACAGGCACAGGTTCAGGGGGAGCAGCTTAAAAGTCTCATAAAGCATTGTTGGCATTCAGATGTTTTGGTTGTTGGTTTCAGGAGAAGGAGCTCAGAAAGAAATTCTGGTTGCTGATCTAACAAGATGTTTATCAGATGCTGCTGGTGCCTTTCCTAAGTCTTGGTCTAGATCTGTTGTCTCTATGTCATGTATCTCTCTTGTCATATCTCTTTTATGGTGTCAAGGTCATGTAACGGCCTATGTTGGTTTCCCCACTATGCCTGGGATGAATGCTGTAATATAATTGGTTGTTTCTGATATGTCCCCTCTTGGTAGGGAGTATGGATGTATGTATTGAGTCTTTTGGTGATAGGAAGGTCCCTTATGGTGTATAAGTCTTGGTTCTTGTTGAAGAACATCTTTTGCAGATCTGGCCTACTGTCAGGGGGAGCACGAGTCAGCACAGCCAAGCAGAGGTATCAGCATGTCCTCAGGGGGAGCACAGCCCTTTGCCCTTGATGTCAAAGGGGGAGAGTGACTTGGTGTGGTGGTTGCCATCAAGTCCAAAGGGGGAGATTGTTGGCATTATGATTCAAGTGTTGTCCTTGATGGCAACTCACTCAGAGGATGGTACAGGTGCTCAGAGGTTGGTACAGGTGATGGCAACTTAATCAGAAGACAGATCTTAGTACAGCATGCCAAGGAAGTTCATATACGCATGTTCGTTAAGCCCAAGTCGCGTGTACACGCTAGTTCGATTCAGAAAAAGCGCGTGTATGTGGAAAGGTTCCTTTGGTCCATGGTGGTTAGTCCTTGGAAGTTGTGCCTATGATTTCGGACCATTGTGTCTCGACGGGCGTGTCGATCCCTAGTTTTGAAGTTGATGGTATTGTGTTACTATGGTTTTGGCTCTTGGTATTGAGCTAGGCCTAAGACTATATAAGGAGAAGAAGATCATTAGGCAAAATCATCTTTCGACAAGGCTTGAATATCTAAGAGAGAAAGAGATCTGATATGCAGGTTCTGAGTTGCTTGATCTAAGCCAAGGAGAGATCACATCGGTTGATGGAAGACTAGATCTAAGGATAGATCGGGATCTAATGGTTTGAAATGCACTATCATGATATGGTTGATTATGCGTATTTCTAGATCTGCATATTGTCGCAATGTTACGTTCTGGGTCTAACTAATGTCTGGTACAGCTGCAAATTGAGAAAGTTTATTTTTAGATCTGTACGCAGGTTGGCTTCGGTAAAAGCGCGTGTATACGCGGGTTTTGCTCATTGAAGTAGCGTATATCTTTTGAAGCTTGATTTTGGGTTTACAGTGGGGTCTGACTGTTATTGCAGAGTTCTGTAGTCTGCTCTGTGTTCTGGTAACTGGTGATTGACAGGGTTCAGTGGTTCAGTGATTCAAAGTTTGGTTGTTTTATGCTTCAATGATCTGTTGTGGAAATTGAATGAATTGTGGTCTTCAGATTGTAATGTTGTGCTTCAGGAATATCCAAGTCTGAAAATGTATGAAAAGTGATACCTGAAAGAAGGAAGATTGTAGGTCAGCACCTACGTACTAGTATCTTGGCTAGTACAAGAGCAAAGGGGGTTGGAGCTCCCTTCCAAGGAAGTTTGGAGAACGAGAGAAGGTTGTAGCCTTCTGCAGGTTGTAGCCTGCGTACTGGTATAAGGCTGCACCAGTACAAAAGATTGTAAACTGAAGTTTCATATTAAAGAAAGATAGAGACAACTTGCAGCAGGTGGTTTTCACCCACATTGGGTTTCCACCTTATATCTTGGTGTTCATGTGTGTGGCTTTTTATCTGTTCTGTTATACTGCACATGTTTACTGTTAATGTGGTGAATAATGTCCTGATGCACTTAATTGAAGAATAAGCTAACTAAATTGTGAGTTTTCTTCTTATACGCTGTTTTACTTCGTCACAGTAGCGTGTACACGCTGGTTCACTTAACTGAAGTAGCGTATATGTTTCTGAGCATTTAAAAAGTTTGACTAATCTGATAATACTGATTCACCCCCCCTCTCAGTATTATTTCCAACAAATTTTTATGATTCTGTTCGATTGTTCGCTTTATAATTTTGATTAGATTTTTATTGGTAGATTCTGTTAAACCATTACTTTGGGATAGTAATTAGCAGAATATTTCAATTTAAATCCTCTTTTAATAGCGAAATCAAACATAGCATTGCCTGAGAAATAAGATTTATTATCAAAAACAAGAGCATTTGGGACACCAAACCTGGTAATGATGAATTGATCTATGAATTCTATAATTGCCTCAGAATTTGTTGTCTTCAACGGAATTGCCTCAACCAACTTAGTAAAATAATCCGTAGCAGTAAGGATATACTTATGCTGTTTGGAAGAATGTGGAGTGATTTCTCCGATAATGTCCAATCCCCATTGCTCAAATGGTTGTTCAATGTTGACTGGTTGCAAAGGGAAAGCTGGCTTTCTTTGTCTTCCACTAGAAGTTTGACAATTTCGGCATTTCCCTACATATTCATGAGCATCTCTAAACAGGGTGGGCCAATAATATCCAACATGAATGATTTTGTGGGCTGTTGTGTCAGCTCCAAAATGTCCTCCTGCTGGTCCATCATGTAATTCCTGCAAAACCTTTTGTGCTTCAGGTTTTTCTAGGCATCTTAATAAGATTGAATCATAATTTTGCCTAAAAAGTACATCATCAACAATTGTGAAATTCCTTGCTTTCAATCTAATGGCCCTCTTGTTTTTATAAGACAAGTTAGGGGGTGCATATCCATTTTTCAAATAAAAGATCAAGTCTGCATATTGTGATTCAGTATCAATAATACTTATCTGATTGATTTCTTCGAAATGTTATGTATCACCTGGTTGTGGAATTTTGGATGCTCCTGCCAATAACCTGTAAAAACCTTGGCCTCTAACAATCTTTGCTAGCTTGATTTCCAAGTCATATTCTTGAAGTGCTGTAACCCAGTTTGCCCTTTTTTCACCTAATTCCCTTTGGATTAATAGTTGCCTTACTGCAGAGAAAGGAACTATGACTTTTGTATGGGCTTTTAAAAGGAAGGGTCTATAATGTTTGATAGCTTTATATACTGCAAAAGCTTGTTTTTCTACTTTGGAGTAATTCAGTTCGACACCCTGCAAGTTTGAACTATAGAATGAAATGGGTGCTTCCAAGTTGTGATCATTAATCTGAGTGAGTACTGCTGCATAAGATAAATCGAATGCGATAGTATACAATGTGAAATGATTAGAAAAATTAGGAGTATTTAAAGCGGGGGCATTAATTATTGACTGTTTGATTAAATCAAACGCTTCCTTTTCTGTTGATCCCCATCTAAAAACTGAATTTTTCTTAATCATAGTTTGTAGTGGAAAAATGATGTGAGAAAATTCTGGAACAAATATTTTAACAAAATTAATTTGGCCTAAAAATGACTGCATGGATTTTTTATTATGAGGAAAAGGGATTTCAGAGATCTCTTTGATCCTACTCGGATCAATATAAATGCCATCTTTGGAGACAATAAAGCCCAAAAGCTTTCCTTTGTCAAGAGCAAAGAAGGATTTTTTAGGATTGAGTGAAATACCGTACCTTCTGCAGCGTTGAAAGATTTGGTTCAAATCATGCAAATGATTGGTTCTCTTTTTAGAAAATACAGTAATATCGTCTAAGTAGACAACTACTGTTTTATTGATCAATCCTTTGAAAGCTATATCCATCGCTCTTTGGAACGTGGCTCCTGCATTAATCAGTCCAAAAAGCATCTTCTGATAAGCATAAGTTCCCCACTTTGTCCTAAATGTAGTTTTAAGTCTGTCGTCAGGATGGACCGAAACTTGGTTGTATCCTGAAAAACCATCTAAAAAGGACATCAATTCAGAGCCTGCTACTGAATGGAGTATCTGCTCCATAGTAGGTAATGAGAAATTGTCTTTTAGGCTTGCCTTATTCAGATATCTGAAATTTATACAAATCCTGATATCGCCATTTTTCTTCCTAACAAGCACCATATTGGAGACCCAGTTCGAGTGTCGAACGAGAAAAATAATCTTGGCCTTTAAGAGTTTATTAAGTTCAGTTTTAATTTGACTCTCTAGGTTCGGATGTATTTTCTTGAGCTTTTGTTGAACTGATTTTTGTTCTGCGAGCATTGGAATAGTATGCTGGATGATGGATGTATCATACGTCTTTAAATCATCATACTTCCAAGCGAAGACATGTTTATTCTTTCTTAACAGTCTAATGAATGCCTTTTTTTCTTCTAGAGAAAGTCCTAATCCTAGATTAATGTTTTTAGGATTTTGTTCAATGCCAAGATTAATCAACTCAAACCTCAAGGTGGAACTGTGGAGCTTTGTATTGATCACAGGTTTAAATCTGTCTTTAATGTCATAAAGATCTTCCAGTTTCACCACAGGCTTCGGTATTGAGTTTTATTCATGCTTTTCTCTCATTTGGAGATCATGATCGCTCTCCTCTATAATCTGATCATCATAGGATTTTTCAGAAGTCAGGAATTGTAAAATGTCTTCATCGTGATTAAAAACTCTCCAATTAGTGACATTGTCAGGAATTGACGGCCTAAAAAGCAATTCTACTGAAAATCTATCTGGGCTATAATCTTCGGAAGGTAGGAGTTTGGAAGCAACATTGGCTAGCAAGTCGGCTGCCGAATTTTGAGATCTGGGAATGGAAGAGATATTGAATGCTGAAAAGTACGAGGTGAGTTCTTGCACCAGCGATTGATAATGCTTGAGCTGATTTGAAAGACAATGAATCGTATTTCTCACCTATTTGATAATAATTTCAGAATCGCCGAATACTTTCAAATATTGCACTTTAAGGTTGATTTCTTTGTACAGTCCTTGGACTAAGGCTTCATACTCGGCTGTGTTGTTTGTGCATTCAAATTCTAACCTACAGGACAACATTGTTTTTTCTCCTTGTGGACTAACCAAGATACACCCTGCTCCTGAGCCTTCATTAGATTTAGAGCCATCAAAATATAAATACCAAAATAAAGAATTTTCTACAATTGTATTTATAGTTTTCTCAGTATCACCAAAACATCTTGACCTATCCGTTTGTGAACAATTTTTGATCTGAGATGGTTGGGTTGTGAAGTTGCCAAAGAATGATTCCGATGAATAATTCCCTAAGATATTGTTATTAAATACTATGGGTTGATTTTCCTGTTCAAACTCTGTGACGGTGTGGGTCATGTGCTTTTCCCAATTGATTTTTATTTGATTTGGATTTCAATTGTAGGGTAGCCACATATGGGACCAATCGGTAGAGATGCACCCATGGAGCTTTTCGGACCAATCCCTACTTAAGATTAAACCATAAAATTCAGGTATATCGGCGATTAGGATATCAATTCTTTGAGCTACTCGCGGATCGGCCGATAACCTGATCGTTACGGAGTTGATTTCTCCTACAACCTGTACTTTAGTTCTATCTAGCTGTACAATATGAATTGCAGATTTCTGGGGTTCAATGTTCAGTTTGGAACAAACCGAAGCTGGCATTATATTTGAGGATGCCCTTGAATCAATCAAACAATTGTGCAGATTACGATTATAAATCTCATAGGTTAATAGGAAAGGAGGAGTATGGAAATTGGATCTGTCTCCAATCAAAATCGTATCAGTAGCTTCGATCCTGCTAGAAGGCTGTTGTCCTGAATCATTTGTAGCTTTAGCACTAGGAAGAGGTGAGGAAGGAACAGCATTCAATTCTTTGAGAAGCAATTTCTGCTGATGTTTTAGTTTACTAAGTTCAAACATAGTAATGTTTGCCTTAGTTTTCTTCATATCATCAACGATATTATAATCCATTGAATCGGATACTACTAATGTTTAAGATGTTGAGGGCATGTTTGAGGTTGAAGGTTGGTTTTGGGAAACCATTGCAGCTGGCTTCCTTGCAGATACCTTTTCCTTTGTTGTTGTGGCACCTGCACTTCTTTTCTTTGAAGTTGCCTGGATGGGTTGAGGGGTACCTTTACTCCTAGTAGTGATAGGAAAAGCTTCTTCTTCATTTTCTATATCGGAGTTAGGTAGTATGAAATCCCACATTCCATGGCATTCAACAACTTCCTCTTCATCATCAGTGGGTGGGATTGTTTCCTCTTCTTCTTCTTCAGGGTCTGAATCTGCATTAGATATAACATTCGGTGGTTTTGATTCAGTTTTCTTGAAAGTTATAAAAGGCCTTTTAGTTGAGGTTTCTGCTACTTTCTTTTTGATTTCAACCATTTCATTTGACAAAGTCTTAAGGACCTTTTGCAGACATTCCATATTGTAGGGATCTTTTGTGGTTTTCTTCTTTGAATCATCTTTAAAAGAAACTTTTTTGGCTTTTCTATCTTCCAGAGTAGCTTTCTTTTCTAGAGCATTAATACGTTTTTCCACAGCAAGTGCTTCTTTCATGTTTTCAGCTAAGGTTGGTTTTGTAGCCCTGTCTACAAAAATAGCTATATTGGCAGGTAGGGCAGTTATATACCATTCGCTTCTGATTTGTTCACTTGGTTTGGAGGCCATTGGGATTTTATTCAAAAGTTTATTGAATCGTGCATTGAATTCTTTAATTGGTTCCCTATGCTCTATCCTAAGATTGGAGAGATCATTTATTAATGTAGCTAAAGATCTATCATCTCCATACATAGTGAGAAACTGTTCTTGGCAAGTGGTCCAACTGATAATGGAACCAGATGGCAAGGAAAAATACCAGGATCCTGCTGATCCTTGCAAAGTATAAGGGAAGAGCCTAACTACAACATCTTCCTCAGTTACTCCTTTGAGATTAACTGATAACATGAAGTTATTAATGTGTTCCTCAGCTTGTGTTCCATCATCTGGGTTAAATTTGGGTAGCCATTTTTCAGGAGCATCAGGTAATGCATGTAATGCTGCAGGCATATTGACCGCACCAGGCTTGGTCCATGGATCTGCCATTGTAACACCAGTAGTGGATGATACTACTGTTGAAATTCCAGATGTTTGGGAAGGAGCTGATATTGAGGATTGCGCAAGTTGAGATGTTGAAGTTCCTAATCCCTGATGAACAACAATGTGTAATGAAGGGGTGGATGGTTGACTTCGCACAGGGGAATATGAGATGGAGGATGTGGATGAAAGTGTTTCACTATCAGATCCTTCAATGTTCTTCTTGGCCCTTTTCCTTTTGGGTAAAGGGAACTCAGTAGGTTCAATACCGAGCTTTTCGCTCTGAAGTCTAGTGAGGGGATGAGGTAAATTGAACTGCGAAGTCTCACTGCTTTGAGATACTTTAGATTTCTGTGGTGTTATCGAGAAGCCTTGAAGTTTCTGGATGAGTAACTGAACTTCAGGGTACTCGGGACTTAATTGTTCTAGAGTATTGTGGGTGAGGGAAGTGGTAGTTGATTCCTCTTCTTCTTGCTTGGATACTGGAGAACCAACATGCAATTGGGAAGTACGAGGTGATGTGGAGGGAGAGTTACTCTGAGAATGGTCTATAGATTTGGATTTTCTCGCCATTCATAGTTCATGCCCTCCTTCTAGCGCAAAAAATGTTGATACCCCGAAAATCGTTTTATCAACATTGGGGGATAACCACCCGGTCCGGACCTTAATACAACTCCTTTTCTGTTTGGAATGGTGGCTCTGACTGGATATAATGGGACCAGTTTCCCAATAATGAATAAAAGGGGATGGATGAGTGATTGATTTCTAATAAATGATAATGAATGGATGACCTAATCTATCAGCGAAAATATAAATAACTATTCTATCCCGGGAAGCTTCTATTCTTTGAAGTGCAACGTTTGATAATCTTTGTTCATTAATAGGCATATAGATGACTCTAAGCAACAAACATAGATATTCCTTTACTTAATGATTACTTTTTTCAAATAGTTGAACAAAATGATTAACACATTGTCACACCTATCTTTTTATATTACCAATACATGTATGATTAAAAGGAAAGCATGCTGTAAACATCCAATAGTGGAAAGTATAAAGAATGTTGTTAAAACACATGCATATATCTGATAATAGCAAGAGAGATCAAACAACAATTCACATAAAAGGAATGAACTCAGACATAGATAATAGTACCATATGAGCTGCAAATCACTCCCCAATATCAATCGCTATTTGGATTCCTTCTTTCAACACAAAAACACTTTTAAACAAAGGCAGTAGTGCACATTCACATAAAGGCTTCGTTATCAAAATCAGAATAATTGGCCCAGTCTTTATAAAAGAATATGCCTGAAGTACAGTAGTGCAACTTCAGGTTTAAGTCATATACAAAAACTTACGACCCTTTCTAAATACATGAAAGGGTCTATACTTGATTAAACTAACTAACTATGAAACCAAAATCCTATTTAATTGGTACAACTTTGATTCTGAATATCTCCTTCACGGCAATCTGGCAGTCGGCAGCATGATTCATCACTTAGGCTGTTTGCCTTTAGACCTGAGCTGGCATATCACAAGCATTGGTTCCACTTCTGGTGGTCGGTTGAGACGAGAATTGAGTTGGGCAGCATAGGTGGCATCGTGTATATCAGGAATGACACACCCAATTGCATCTGTGAGGCATTTAAAGGCAGCACTCTGGCTGTACGGTTTGACTAAGAACAACCAATAGGTGTCCCATGTCAAACTATTAATTCTCGCGATTAATCTCCCATTTTTCTCCAGCTCGGGATAACATGACTGCTCCAATGTTTTAGCCGATGTCAATTTACCTGGGGTACATTGAGAAATCATGTTAGATAAGTAGAGAGTATCATTAATCAATTCAACCAAATTACTTGTGGTTAATTTTCATCTTAAAACTGCTCTCTCTGCTTTCATTAACTGGGACTGCCATTCCATAAATAATATCTCTTTATGTGATTCTAGGATTTTTGGCAAATTAGCTGCCTGTCCCTCATCAGTGTCTTGCCACTCAAGAAAATTAGTTAAGGTCTCATCGGCTTGATCCAAGTCTGTTCTAGCTTTTTCCGATTTTTCACCTATTGATGCCGTCAAGTCACATAAAGGTTCTGCCTGGGTGATTTGTTGACATAACAGCTTTATCTGTGTTACCAATGCCTTGTTTATCTGTAATGCCTCTGCTCTGAATTCAGCTGGCTGTGGAAGATTCTTGGTTTTCTCTATTTGGGCTGATAGTTGAGCAATTTGCTCATCTTTTGACTTCAGCATTTGTTCATTCATTGCTTTTAGTTGTGCCAATGCTTCCGACAGCTCTTTCTGCTTTTGAACTGCACTGTAATCAATCCTTTGTTTCTCTTCCTGCAATTGTTTATTCAATTGATTATTTATTTGTTGTTGTGTAAACAATTGCCGTTCTGCTTGCTTTGCCTTCTGTTGTGCCTCCGATAGTTGTGCTTGAAGCAAAAAGATTTCCTGGTCTTTTCCTTTTAATAGATTACTGACCTCTGATGCCTTGTCTATGGTAGCTGCCGAATAGGCTCCAGCATCTTGGGACAGTTTTGTTAGGTCATAAGAGGGATCAAACTCCTCCTTCCAGACCACGTTGCCCATCACTGTTTGTTCAGGAAATAGGGAAGGTTGATCAGTCCTTCTCCTTTTCCGCTATCGTTTTACTACAGCTTTGTGCTTTGGGCTGTAAAAGACATCTAAGGGAGGAATTTCTTCTACTTGCAAAAAAATCTGATCGTAGGGATCCTTAGGAATTATCTCTACTTCTTTAGAACTGGGTAGGTCGCTAGTTCCACTTGGAACCTGTTTTGATGTTGTCTCCTGTGTGTCAGCCACTTTTGATGTTTTGGCTTCCTTCGAGCACTCGAGATTTCTGATGATTGAGTCGAATTGCTGCCATTCCTGGAGCAATTTTGGGTCAATCTGGGCATCTACATTCACCTTTATGTTGCTCTATTCTTGCTCTTTCCTCTGGGTTTCCTCTTGCTCTTTTGTCTGGGTTTCCTCTTGCTTTTTCGTATGCACTTCCTCCTGCTCTTTTGATGTAGTAGGAGGTTCCTTAGTGAGTCGCTGCTCAGGCTCGCTTGATTCTGTCATTGGGGTTGTTGCTAACAGATCTAGAGGCAGAGTTTGCAACCTCTATTCTCTAAGTCTGTTAAATTCAACTAACCCGTCATCCTTATATTCCATTCTGGCCAGCGATTTAACTTGGGACATTGACTCGGCTGAGGAGAACAGGTCATCGAACATATCTTCTTTATGATCAAACTTAGTCAATTTTGCCTGTTCAAGTGCATTGTAGGCGACTTTGTTTGGATCAAATCGCCTATTAGGAAGAGTTGCTAGACTTAGTGCCTTTATTTTTTCAGCTTCTTTCTCTGCATGTTTAAAGTCATGCAAAGCATAGACACCGCATCTTAAAGGAAAAGGAGGACAAACCTGATTCTTTGTATTCCTCAGAGTCTGTGTAACTCCTTCGGATGTAATCTGATAGGCTACCTCCCTGGCTAACAGTTTATCAGGTATGTACAAAGGGAGGACATGATGTTTGGCTTGGCTGCCGAAAACTCTTACATAGGTGAATTTTTCCTCTCCGAACCATCTTCCTATGGATGTCAAGTCAACCCATGCTTGGTAGGAAATCTTAGGAGCAGGTTTATCAAAAATAGAATAGTGAATGGGTAACATAAAACCGTTGCAAACTTGATATAAATGGTGCTTATAGTGAGCTTTCCACAACTTCTGATGGTATATATGAATGGGCATGGGGTCTTGTGGAGTCCATCTCCATCCAAGCACAGGAAATTTAGAATTAAAACACAGGGTGTCCAAGATATAGGCACTATAGTAGAATGGGGGAATAAGCCTTTCAGTAATGCGAGATTTTCTTCTAAACTCAAGGACTGCGGTTGCTAGCTTATCCGACAGTACAGTTGCCCAATCCATTATTTCACTATTACATGTTGCCTCCATCAAAGGAACCATTTCTATAGTGAAGTTTGCGGAATCATGCAACCCCCACAATCTACACATCATTATCCCGACATAACAATAAGGAGAACACAAAGAATCATCAGAGTACTTACCCGAAGACTCATGCTTGTGTTTTTCTGGATTTTGCCTCCAATCCCGAATGGGTTTGCATTCAATTTCGTTCTCCTTTCTGAATTTCTCCAAGAACGCCTTGTTGTACTTTTTCTCCTGTACAGGCAAGTGATACATTTGCCTCAAATCATCAGGTTGAAATGAACCGAAGATTCTCCCATCCATGGTGCAAAAGGTTCTGTTCGTGATTGGGATTTCTTCAATTGCCCACCTCACTAAATCTGTATATGGGAGAATTTGTTCCCGGGCTGCTATCCAATGAAGGAAAGAGTCGGCTAAATCCTTTAGAGTAGCATCAGATTTCCGAGTCGTATCTGATGTGGCTTTCACTGCTGTCACCTCAGGTTCTTCGGCCTCAATCAAATTATAGGTACTTTGCCAAGTAGTTTTGCCGAGTCCTAGACATGTAGTGTCGGATATCAATCCTTTTCTTTTAGTTCCTGGATCAGCGGTGGGTTGTCCTATGGCTGGCGAAGCGGAAGCTGTTGCAGTCTTCTTAGACTTCTTCCCCATTCTACTTGAATTTACTGCTTTGGAAGAGCTCTGCACAGGAGTGAAAATGAACGTAATGCAGAGAATTGGTAGTGCAAACCAAATATGAACGAGATATATTAATCAATGCGTGATGGATGATTAACTTAAGGTGGTCGCGGATACAATCTGTGAAGAGATTTTAGACTGACTATTTCATTAAATGGCCTTTTAAACCTGCCAATCTTTAAATGCTCATCATATCGTTTATTGGTCGAATGATTCATTCAAGCGTGGCTTTGATGTTTTGGCGGTTGAGCGTAAGTGAATCGCTATTGGGAAGATAAGGCCTTTAATACAAATTAACCGTAATATCCCGGCTTTATCAATCCTTTTTGATATCCGTGCTTTTAGCTTTATCGCAATCGACTGTCGGGGGAAAGCTTAAATCATTATATTGGTTCCTTTCGGAATCCCTCATTGCCGATAGCAATATCGCCAATTCGCATCGGGAGTATTAACTGAGGGCTTTGAAAAGCATGCATGGTACATCTCCGATCGCCGATAGCAATATCGCATCACATCGGAGCGGAAGGGGCTTTTGTTATGATAACTCGTCAATGCCGATATCCGATAGCCTTTTGTGCATTGTCGCATCGGAGAAAATCATTGGGTCTTTTAAGTCATGCCTCCCTTTTCATTGCGATATGCGTTCTTGCGATCGATTTATCGCAATGATAAAACATTACTCATTTATATGTTATAAGACTGATTAATTGGTTTACCAAAAAGGTTTTATAATATTTTATTTTGTTTCGGACCTTTTTGAATAATACTAAGTTGATACCAATTTAAATAAAAAGGGACCCATTTCATATTATAGTTTTGAGAATAAAATTTGTATGAAATGGGGGGGTTGTTGTAGAGCACAACAGAATCTTATCTAAATTTTCTTTCTTTTTATTAGTAATATTGCCTGAAGTGGCCACGTTGGCTCAAGTCATGCATTGTTTCCCTCTTTGAGGGTTTTAACCACGTCAATCATACTATTGTACTGATCTGTGATCTATTTGTGAGAAGTATCCTTTGGTGTTCAATCTAAGGAAGTTAACCTGTAAATTCCTACAGACGTCACAAAAATAATTAAATTATATTTAAAAAATATTAAATACCTTGCGACAATAATAATGTCCTAGTTACATTGATTATGTTTTTGTTAAGAAGGTTGTCTAGAAAGTTTCACATTTTATTTGTAAGTATAGATAGATATATTTTAAAAGGTAATTGTTCTTTCCATATATTTTAAAAATGGACTTTCTTTATTTACTTAGTTATTTGTTGTTTGAATTGTTAACGATTTTAATTTATTGTTAATATTTTTTAAATATAATTTAATTGTTTTTGTAATGTTTAAAGTTTGAAGTCTCTGCATACCAAGAATGAGTTTATGGAAAAGTCATATATATAATTGGGAAAGTTTTTACAAAGAATGTGATTGAGGTATAACTCATCTTTATTCTTATTCTTTTTTTTTTCCACTGAAGAAATCATGCATGGACAACTCACAAACATGCATAGTCCTGCCTAGGATTGGACCAGAAGACCTGTGGAGACCAAACCTCCCCAACCAAACATTAGACCATAGTTACCAAATTCGCTCGTATTGGAGAAAAAAATACGAAAATTCAACAATTCAATTTGTATATCAAATAGTTCGGGAAAAAATCATTTCGGTTTACAGGATAAGTAGTTAATCGTCTTCCTGAAAGAAAATAGGTTTTAGAGTTTATGGGATATCTACATGCATAGAGAAGTGATCGCTAAATAAATGGTAGTGGGATCGTAGATTTTTGTTTTTCAATTTCACTGTTACCTCTAAGGGTTTAGAAAGTTGAGAAGGAAAGAAAAGAAAGAATTTGAGTTGTGAAGTCAGCAAATTTGACGTGTAATTGAAATTAAAGAAATAATTTGAGCTATATGTTTTTAATATTTCATTTTTAAATATATATTTTAGCCGAAGGCTTCCTATTTCAACCTCAGGTGGAAGGAGGCTTGTTGTCTTTTTTTTTATAAACAAAAATTGGTGGGCCAGATTAAATCTGGGGAGAATATGCTCTGAATATGCTTTGTCTTAGTCACAATCCACAACTATGGTGCGATGAAGCGTGAAGGGACAAGAAGAAAATATTTAAAAGAAAAACAAAAAAAAATTGTCGATGGTGATGCATGTGTAAATTGACTTTAAAATGAGGGATGTGATTTCACCCCACTCTACATACTTCATGTTACCCCGATTGTCATTTGGTGTGGCCTGCGGATCGCCTGAGCTAAAGCATTTCCATTCTCTAGATCATGCTGATTATGTTTCAATGACTAGTGCCATGTTATGAAGAATTTACCTACATGTCTATTCCAATCCATTCATTCATTCATCGTTTGAGCAATGAGTGTAAATACAAAACAATTATTCTCATTTTTTTGTGGTATTAACAGTGGTGGTGGGAAGAGCTCTTTGGGTTACCTTTTCAGCTCAGCTTACCCTCCAATAGCTCATTCCACAAAAGAAAACCCTAAAAATACTCAACTTCTTCCCAAAAACAACTCTTTAGTGATAAATCCATAATCACCATCATCAACGATGACTAAAATTTCCAATAACTATCATCGGGTCGATGTCCCAAACTGTGGAAATTTCATTACTATAAGTGGTTTACTACATGCATTCAAGTTTTCTCTTGCGATTTTAGTCTCAAATACTAGGGTTTAATGTTTCTTTTTTGGTTCATGGCATCTCCTTCTGTATCCAAGAACGAACTTCAACAAAAGCGTAGTGTATGCCCAAACAAGGGTCATCACCTGGGTTTCTCTTCTGAGAGAAAATATTATAATATTAGTGTTTTATATATCAACTTCTTCCCAAAAAAACTCTTTAGTGATAAATCTAGAATCACCATCATCAACAACGGCTAAAATTTCTAATAACTATCATTGGGTCAATGTCCCAAATAGTGGAAATTTCATTACTGTAAATGGTTTACTGCATGTGTTTTGTTTTCTCTTGCGTTTTTAGTCTCAAATATTAGGTTTTAATGCTTTTTTTTTAATTCATGGTTTCTCCTTCCTTATCTAGGAAAGAAATTCAAAAACAGTGTAGTCTGCACCCAGAGGAGGATAATCGCTTGGATTTCTACTCTGCACATTTTAAGATTAAAGAAATATGTAGTTTGGACACGCTACAGGAAATAAAATTAACAAAACATATCACACTAAACTGAAGATTATTACACACCAAACTATGCTGAGCATGATTCATCATCATTGATATGGCAAAGGACTAGGATTTTCATACATGGCTTCTCTTTGTCTTTAGCTAGCATAATATATATTGTTTCTTGAAACATAGAACTTTTCCTTCTATAGATTCATCTCTTGGATACAAAACATAGAAAATCTTTGTTGCATTAATCAAAGCTTGTTTTGCCCCCTTGTGTCCACTTGTTATCAAAGCTTTAATATCAAAGCCTCAACCCAAACTTTTCTCAACTCTAACATATGCAAAACACAAATCTACAACTAAGACTTCCCACAAAATTCCTTAGACATCAGAGGCAAAAATGATAAGTGGAAATGATCATCACTCATCTTACACTGGAATAAAGTTTATGAGTTAAACAATGCTCCATAATTGATTATTAAAGATGTTTGGAGGACAACTTTTTAATTTTTGATTATATTTTTAACTTTTATTTAATTATTAAAGTTTTTTTATTTAATTGAAGTAAATTTTACCGAATGAAGTATTAAATTTGAAAAGCAAATCATATATTAATATTATAAATTTTCATTCATTTAAAAATGAAAATGTGAATGAAATGAATATTATTTATCCCTCAAAAATTTACAGTCCAATAAGTTTTTCAAATTTAATAAAAATTATGTGTTATAATTTCATTTCATTTTATTTTAGTCATAAAAAATTTAATTCATTTTAAAATGGTCGAAATTTGAATGGAATATGTTATGAAATTAAAAAAAAAAAAAGTATTTTATATTATTTTAAAATAATATAAAATAATATAGGTTTAATATAGTATAATATAGGCTTAATATAATATAATAAGTTTAATTTTAAGTTTATGTTTTAATATAATTAGTGTAGTTAATTTTAATTTAATTTAATTATAATTAGTGTTTAATGTAGTTAATTAAAATTAATTACATTAATTAATATAGAATTAAAATTATAGGATTTTGTAATAGGGTTTAATGTTAATTTTGTGTTAGTTTGTAGTTTTTTTTTTGCTGAAGCAAGAGTCGAACCTTCATAATCATTAAATCAGAAAATTATTTACATAGCGTACAACTATCCATGAGGAAACATGGATCTCAGACCAGCACTACAATCAAGAGAAACAAGGGTCACGAGTTAAGTGAAAGACCTCCTAACCTAACCCACAACACTACACACCCCAAAAAGGCAACGAGTATCTAGACCACACAAGAATCCTGATGAAACTATTAAAATTCCCACCAACAGCAGTGGATGATCTCGCAGAACCAAGACTCCTGCCAAAACCTTTTGGAAACACCAATGAGCGCGCTTGTTCCTAACCGTTGATCCACCCAAATTGATCCAACGGTGTAGGAATATATCGCGCCGCCTAGACGTCCACCCTTTAACCTTGTGGCCCCACTGACCAGCTCGATAGATCACAACTGTAGATCCGCCGGGCCAGATCCTACGATGGAGGAACATATCGCTCTGAACATAATAGCTATTGTTTAACGCCCGATAAGGGTGGAAACCAAAACCGCCCCACCGCCACGTGTCGACCGAGGAGTATGATCGCTCCCAAAAATTGTAAACCATTTCTCGCCTGGGAGGCCCTCGATATACCAGAAACCACTCCGCTAGCTGATTAACAACCTTTGATGGCGTAAGAGGAATGTACAGGTCACCATTTGACTCCGAATTCTAGCCACTATCACTATTGTCGCCGTAAGTGATCCTGAGGGTCATACCAAGTCTTCCCTCCAAACATCTGTTCTGGTGGCAAATGCCTCCAAGCAACACGAGAAAAAATGAGAAAAGGGGAAAATAGCACCTCATAATTCATCCACATTATTGGACAGAGCTTCCATAGTTCTGGTCCGGTACACCATCATATCCTCTACAGCTTGGATGTCACACTGGTCCATGAAACTGTCCTGAGACCGCCTATGCCCGCCTAACGTCACCCTGTACATGGAACATTTCACTCCTTGATTAGCCAGTAAATCAGCAAGTTTATTGGCCTGCCTTCGAACGTGGTTAAAACTGACCATGTGTAGGCCTCTGAGGTGGAACTGGATCCTTTGGAAGACCTGGATCAGCCTCCAGTGTTTTGAAACCCTCTCCGGCTCCGAGCCCCAACTAATTTTTTTGACCGAGTTGATAATTATTTCAGAGTCCGCTTCGATAATTACATTCTACCGGTTATCCTATACCAGGAGATCTAAACACTGCTCCATAGCCATGGCTTCTGCCATGTTGTTTGTAGCCCTACCTAAATGTCCATGGAAGAAGGAAAGGATATTTCCATTAACATCCCTTAACACCCCTCCAAAGCCCGCATTGCCCGGGTTGCCTTTAGAAGCCCCATCTATGTTAAACTTCAGAAAGCCCAAAGGGGGAGGATGCCAGAATTCCTGTTTAGAGACCCTAACCAAAACTCTTCTGTCCGGGCTCTGCGACAAAAGCCCCTGCATTCCTAACAGTCCCAGAATCCTCAAGTCAGCTTCTGAGGGGGGAATGTTAGGGGAATTCCGAACTATGGTGCCCACTGTCTCTTTAAGTTGTGTCAAAGTTTGTTTTAAAAGACACTGAAGGGATCTCTTCTCATTTTTGAAAATTCTCTGATTCCTTTCTTTCCAGACATTCCAAATAATGAATGTAGGTGTAAGAGCCCATGCTGCACCGAGCATTTCATTATCTGAATAATAACTTTTCCATCTGGTCAAGGTGTTGAAGATGCACCCTCTGTCCCTATCACTCCTTTGGAAGATGTTAGCAAAATAATCCCATAAACTAGAGGTAAAGTTGCAATTATTGAGGAGATGTTCCATGGTTTCTTCTTGTGCCTCACAGAGCTGGCATCTAGAAGGCCCCAGCACACCCCTTTTCCTTATGTTATCCCATGTCAGAATTCTCTTATGATAGACAAGCCACATGAAGAGTTTAATCTTCATCCAACCTTGATGCCTCCATAGATCCTACCATACTCTATCCGGAGCCAGAGAGTCCAAATCTAGGAGTTTATGTTTAGCCTCCTTCAGATTAAAGGTGCCCTTGTTATTGTTGCCCCACCTTAATTGGTCATGCCCTCCTGTTACTAAGATCTTCCTTTGTTCTAGTATCCTCATAAGAGCCTCGGCTTTAGTTTTCAAGGGGTTATCTTCCTCATAAAACATTTTCCTCCACTTTCTCCACTTACTTACATTATTATTTTGGTCCCAAAAATCTTTGACTTGTGATAACCCCTTGTTATCAGTCTCTCTTTTGAGGTCCAGAAATTGCTCATTTAGCAGTATTGGTTCCTGTTGCCATTTATCTTCCCAAAAAAGTGCCAAGTCCCCCTCTCTGATTTCCCAGAAACTATTCTTTTGAACTAGGCCTCTATTCTCCCAAGCCTTATTCCAGATGTATGAACCCTTTATATTGCCAGACATCCTTATAATATTGTTATTGTCCCAAGTGCTGGCATATTTCTCTGTCCATATACTAGCCCACTGGGCCTTTGGTTCTTTTACCCATCTCCACCATAACTTAGCTCCTAAAGCCCTGCTTAGAACCTCTGGATCATCCAAACCCAAACCTCCATGAATTTTAGGTTTACAAATCTTTTCCCAAGCCACTAAGGCCCATTTCCTTTTTTTCTCCCCTTTCCCCCAGAGAAAGTCTCTTTGAATGGTTCTGAATTGTTGTAAGACTCCTTTTGGAATAGGGAGTGCTGAAAGCATAAAAACTGGGATTGATTGTAAAACTGCCTTTGTGAGCACTAACCTGCCAGCTAAATTTAAAGCTCTGAAGGTCCAATTTCTGATTTTATCCTGCATCTTGTTAATCACCGGTTCCCAGATACTTTTATGAAGAGGTTTAGCAGTAAGGGGGACTCCCAAATATTTTGAAGGAAGAGAATCTCTTTGAAAACCTAGAATTTTGGAGATGTTCCTTTGGATAGCAATATCAGTATTAAAGAAAAAGATTTTAGATTTGAAAAGATTAACCTCCATACCTGTGGCTAGACCAAAATCATTTAGAAGTTGTTTGTAAGCCAAAGCTTCCTTGACTGTGGGAACCCCCTGCAACATGGTATCATCTACAAATTGCTGATGAGTCAAAGTCTGACCATTCTCACAAAGTTGAAGACCCTTGATTTTGCCTTCGACTTTTGCTTGCTTGATCGATCTACCAAGTCCTTCCATCATGAGAATAAAGAGAAAGGGAGAGAGTGGATCTCCCTGCCTAAGGCCTCTTGAGGGAATAAACATCTCGGAGGGAGAGCCATTTACCAAAATTGAAAAGCTAGAAGAGGTTACCAAAGCCATAACCCATCTAACCCAATTATGATCAAACCCAAAAGCTATGAGGACCCTCCTAATATAGGTCCAGTTTACCTTATCGTAGGCTTTAGCTATGTCTAGCTGCATGATCATTCCCGCCTTCTTGTTGCTAGTCAGTGAGTGCACTACTTCCTGTGCTTGAATGATGTTATTGAGAATTTGTCTACCTTCCACATAACCAGATTGCTCCCCAGAAACAAGGGTGGGGAGAAGAGGTTTGAGTCTATTAGCTACAACCTTAGATATAATCTTGTAAACCACATTGCACAGTGCTATGGGTCGAAACTTATCTGGAGTAAGAGCATTAACTTGTTTAGGGATCAGTGAAATGAAGGAGGTGTTGAGTGCCTTCAGAATAGTTTTGTTCCTCCTGGTATCTTCTACCACATTCAGCATATCTTGTTTTACAATATTCCAGCATGCTTTAAAGAAGTCCACATTAAAACCATCAGGACCCGGTGCTTTACCATTCTGCATTTCCTTAAGGACTTCATTGATTTCTTCTTCTGTAACTGGCCGGTTGAGGTTGAGATTATCCTCTCTGGACACAAGTCTTGGTATATTTCTTGTAATGTCCTTTATGAAGGTCTCTCTGTTTGGAATATTTTCCTGTGCAATCCCTCTAAAGTGTTGAACTAAAACCACTTCAATTTCTTCATGGGTACTGACAAGTTTCCCTTCCTCATCTTTAATCGAGGAGATTCTATTATGAGCCCTGTTTGCCAAGGTTGATCTGTGGAAAAATCTGGTATTTCTTTCCCCTTCCTTTAACCATTGCACTCTAGATTTTTGTCTCCAGAAAATTTCCTCTTGTTTACATAAGTTCTCCCACTCGTGCTGAAGAATGGTGGCTCTATCATTTCTGATTTTATCAAAGCCAACCTCAATGATGGATTGGTTGAGTATCTGCAATTTATTTTCAATAGTTTTTTTACCTTCAAAAATGTTGCCAAACTCACTCTTGTTCCACTCTTTAAGCCTGAGTTTTATGTGTTTTAGTCTTTTGTGAAGAATGAACATACTCGAACCCTGAATATGCAAATCCTCAGACCACCAACTAGAAATATTGTTGATAAAATCTGGATGGGAGAGCCAGATGTTCTCAAATCTGAAAGGTCTATTCCTGGGAGTACCAATGCCCCTGATCTCTAGTTGAATTGGCTAGTGATCCGAACCTCCAAAGGGCAGAATCCTTGCTCCTATATCAAAATCTTTGAGAATAAGGTCCTCTGATAAGATGAATCTAACTTAGAGGCCACTAAAGACCCTCCTCCTCTCCTATTGTTCCAAGTAAAGAGACCATTACTTGTTTCCATATCAACCAATTTTGCAGTGTCCAAAAAGGATTGAAAGGCTAAGGCATCTCTAGTGAGAGCTCTGGTGCCCGCTTTTTTCTCCAATAGTGATTTGATCATGTTGAAGTCCCCACCCAAAATCCATGGAGTCCCAACATATCTTTCTCTGAGATCCATAAGAGAATCAAGGAATCTCAATTTGTCCTCCATTCTCTGAGGGCCATAAACATTCGTTACCAGATAGGTCTCCCTATCCCCCTCCGGCTGTATGACCAAAGAAAGATAATTTCTGGAAGCTTCAGCATCTATTATGCTAATCTTGAGGGGGTTCCAAAGAGTCAGAATACCACCTGCTGTGTTTTCTGCCTTGACTTCTAGAAACTCAAAACGACTGAGCCATTTATTATGAAGTTCTTTAATTTTTTGTATAGAACATTTAGTTTCCTGGATAAAAATGATATCCGGAGCTTCTTGTTTCATCCTGTTACTAAGTAATCTTTGTTTCCTTTTACTACCTAGACCCCTGATATTCCAAGAGGTAAACTTCATCATTAAAGATTAGTGAAAGAGTAACTGGTTAGGTCTTTCATCTTACCCAAGTCTATCATTAGCTTTCCACACTCCATCAGCAGCTCATTCTGCTTTTTTCTGCCTCTTTTCTTTCCAGGGCCTCTAGGTGCTAATCCTGGTGTGTTTTTTGAAGATTTCACACCTTCGTTGCCTTGTTTTGCCATATTGCCTTGCCTTTCCTCCCCATCAGCCTAGGTTTTCCATAAGTACAACTGTTGTACTCTAGAGAAATCTTCTTGAGGTAACGAATCTAACCCTTCCATGGTTCCTTGTTTCAAGAACCCTTCTAAATCTAGGTGTTCTCTATCTAAAATCTCCTGCAGCTCCTGATCCTCCATTTCCATCTCACTTTGGGTCATTTCCTGGTCCATATCCCGTTCTACATCGCTCATCATGGCCTCTTTCTGTATGTTATTGTGCTTTGGTTGGTCTTTGTTCTCCTCTATCTCCTTATTCTCTGGATTTACCTCTAATCCCTGATCTGCTTTTATAGTCTCTTCTTCCTCCTCGAGCACCTAGAACCTATTCAGCATAACTTGAGACCCTTCGGCTTGATGGTGCCTAAGACCCCTTTTTCTGCCTTTTCCTTTGTGGCTCACTTTTTGAAAACTCTCTGTATCTTTCTTAGTATAATCTCTGCTCCTGTTCTCGATTTTACTGAGAGGGAAATCTCTGAACAGGTGCCCATGCTCATGACATCTACGACATCTAAAAGGAATATGTTCATAATCTACTGTTTGCACCCATTCTTCATCCAAAACTTCCAAGATCAACTCATTCGGTAGAGCTCCGGAGAGATCCATTTCCACACAGATTTGTGCGAAGGAAGTATATTTTCCTCTTCTAGTAGCTTCTGAAGCCTTGACAAAACGTCCCAGTTTATTCCCTATAGCTGTTAATGATTCTATTTGCCAGTAATCAAGAGGAAGGGAGTAAAGTCTTACCCAAACTGGTACTGAAGTGAAAGTCTCATGCTCTGAGACAAAGTTCATCATCCACGGCCTCATATAGAGGCCAGCAGCTACAAAGAAGTAGGGCCCTCCTTCAAACACTTTGTCTTTATCCTCAATGTTAGTGAAGACCACTGTGAAGAATCCTTTTGACCCCAGATGTAGGTCAATGCTCCCTTTAGTTTTCCAATGATATTTAATCCATGCCTGTAAATCTTTTTCAATGGGCCATACTCCCATGAATTTACAAATAATAGCATAAGTGCTTGTGTGGTCCCTGTGTGCCTATAGCGCAGGATCATTCAGGACCACCTTGGGTGTAACCTCAGATTTAGGCTTACAAGGACCCTTATGAGCCTTGGTTTTTGCTCCCTTTTCCTTGTCATTTTCTTCATTGTCTCTAGTGCTTTGATTCTCACTATATTTGTCTCTATCCTTCCCTTCTTCCCTGCTTTCTTTCACCTTGTCATTTCTTCTGACTTCCTCCAGTGGCTTCTTACCACGGTTGTTCACCACTTGCTTGTAGGAGGGAGTGGAGCTCCCTCCTCCCCGCCCTACCATGGAGAACAACACCTGCATAAAATCAACCCTAGTTGTTCTTCGCTCTTCCTGTTCGTTTTCCTCCTTCGTTAAACCCAAGTTCCGCAAGACAACAAGTCTTTTCATTATGTTAGTTTGTAGTTAATATTACTCTTCATTAATATTTAATTTTATATTTAAATTTCTATATCTTATTCTTATTTTTATATATCAAAATTTGGAATATTTTACATTATCAATAAAAGATCATAAAAATTATGTAATTATATGTTTTCATTATAATTTTGTTGTAATAATACTAAATAATAATATAGTAATTTTAATGTTAAGTTAATCTAGACATTACATTGGTGTTGAAGATCCTTTTGTTTGAGAGACAGAAACTACATTTCCTTTATGAGTAATAATGTCTATAAATACATACATACTCTATCCCTCTAGATTTCAATTTGTAAAACTACCATAGTCAGCAAGAAAAATATCAATATTTATTTTTTTATTGTGATGAAAAAAGTAAATGTAATATTGTTGGCCTGTTGGGGCCTGACCCAGGTTCAGCGTTAATTAGCCAAACAAATCCCTACACTACTAGCCCTTTTGGCATCAACCCGCGGAGTGCGGATCGAAGTCTCACCCGAAGCAGTATGGGGGGATGCTGGAACCAAGTTTCCACACCCTGAGATGGTCATGATGTCGGTTTATTCCTTTTATTCCTGCCTCCATGCAGGTCGCTTCGCTCTAGGGTTTCCATAATAACCCTCTATTCCACCCTTCAAGACCTCCACGAAAGGGTACGATTGACCTTCGTGCAGACCTAACCTACGGCTCAGGTACTTTCGCGCTACTATGGCAGCGTACCATGCAGATTCCCAAACTAGTCTAAGTGTCTTACTTGTCTTATTAAACAATCATAGTTAGCACCATGTAAACTGATATCCTTAATTGCGTTCAGTTTTCCAATGTAATTGTATTCATTTGCGCATCATATAAGCACTATAGAGTAAATTCATACATAAAATGACAAGATGCATTAATTAGAACAAAGACTCAGAAATTGCAGAATACTTCTCTTTATTGATATCTTTAAGCGATTACAGACTCTATCCACCCTGCGCACATAATTGTAGGGGTCTGCGCACTCAGCTGCGAACTTCCACCCTAAGCCTCTACGCACTCAGCTGTAGAGCCTATACCTATGCTACGACCCGAGACTTAGACTTCTTACTTCAGAGCTATGACTACCTTCTTCATTACATTTTGTGTCTCTCAAACTACTTAGAGCTTAGCTCTTTTTATACAATCCCATGGTCTGCAGACCATGGGTAGATCTCTTACAGCCGAAATTACTTTACAAAACTAAGGGTGGACAGCCCTTTATGACTCATGACACCTTCGTGCTCCATGACCACAAAATGCGAAGTCTTTACAAGTTTATTACAAAATTTAACCAAAACATGGGCTTTTAGCCCCAAAACTGTCCTTGGGGGATCTCATTCCCAACAGGCCCCCAACACAAACATCGTGACTCGCCCTCGAGTCCCTCAGAAGGTGCAAGGATATTTGTGCAAAGCCCTTCCATTTCAACCCGTATGACTGCAACCTAATTCGTGCACTGTGCGGCCGCTTGCTTCGCGTCTTCCACTGTCTGCTCGGTCACTGCTCCTATGCTATCGACCTGAAGCGTTTGCTGCATTGCTTGCAGAGTTGCAAGCTTGCCTTCGATAGATCTTGTCACTATGTAAGCCTCATCCAGCGAGGGCTTCAATCTTTCCTTCAACATTGCTTCCTTGTGCAGCGCTGCATCCACATGTTCCTTTAGTTGCTTGGCCTCATGCAGCTTGGCTGGTCTTTGTGTCAGCGCGATGGTTCATGCTGTGCCCTTAACCTCATCATAGCACTGTTGTAGCTCGCGCACTTTTGTCTCTAGCCACTGTACATGGGGGTCCTCGTGCAAGCTAGTCAAGACCTCAAATGACTGCTTAAACAACTACGTTCAATCTACTATTGCACTGTCCAACGCCGCTACTACTTCTATGATAGCGGTCACCTGATGTTCCTTCACTTCTTGCAGAGTTGAAGGTTGGGCCCTCAACTGTAACTCTGTAATTTGTAGGTTCAACTCCAAATGAACCTGCGCCATCTTAGTACAAATGTCACGCACCCCTGTGGCCATCTTACGGATGCATACCTCGACTAGCTCCCCCTTCAGAATGGCCAATGCTGGGACCATTCAGCATGCTTCCTCAATGACTTGCATAATGTGCTTGCTCTGATTGGTCACCTCGGTCTCAGCAGCAATGGAAGAATTTATCTGTAGGGCCATTTGCTCATTTTTGATCCATTGCTCACTGATCACCTGGAGGGCGCAGTGCTCATGGGCCCTCAGCTCTGCAATCACTCCATCCTGCAAAAAGTGGAGCGCTTCACGCGGGAGCACTGCCAGTCTCAACCCTACTCCCTTTAGGGCACTAACAGTGGGCCTGTTAGCATCATACTCTATGGTCAATGCTTCATCAGGCAACATTATCACACTAGAAGCCTTTGCGCACAGCATCTCGGCAGCCTCTGAAGTTCCGATAGCCAAGCTGGTAGACAATGTGCCAGCCTGCGACGCACGGGTCTGCAGCTCCTGTAACCCTATTTGGTTAGCCCCCAAGATGATCTGGTGCTACTGCTCAAATTGTTGCAGGGCCTCCGTGGTGACATCCCTCACTGTGTCACCGATATCATGCAAGTCGCCCTCTATTAGGGTGATGGGGTCCAGTGATGTCTTAGTCGCCTTTGATTTCTTTCTGGGCCCTCCTTTCTCCTACTCCCTTGGGTGCTTGATGTGGGTGGACGTCTCCTAAGGGTTTGTGCCGTGTTGTTCTATCTCAGGTGAAGGCGACCTCGCGCCTTTATCAGAGCCCTGCTCTGTGCCACCTATCTTCTTCATTGTCTACTACGTGGCCTCACGCTCTGCCTGGGCCTTATTTGCAGCCTCCTTTTTCCTATTTTCGGCCAATTATTCCATCCTAAGCTTGGCCTCCTCCTTCTTCTTATGCGCAGCAGATTTGCTCTCGCCCACCACCAAGTCTTTGGTAGTGCACCACTTTGCTGGCCATTGATCAAGCACCACATCAATGGCGTCATCCATTGCCAGATAAGGCAAGTCATACCATTTTTGCGGAGGTTCCTTCCGCACCTTGATTGGCAGTATATTTTCAAGGATCTGAGCCATAAATTTCATCTTAAATGTCAGCTGCCCGCTCCATTTGGCCACACTTCTACCGTCAAATCATGAATAGTGACTTTAACGGACACTTTCTGGCCAACCTGCATGATTTCTCCATGGGTAGCGCAGCCCCCTTCATGTTGTCGCGAACCCTATGACACTTTCTTGCTTCGCGCAATCCTCCAATCACATAGCTCCCCAACCCGGGTAATGTAGTTTATAGTCCCGTGCCTCCTTTCAACTACCTGGAGTGCTAAGACTATGCTACCTTCATCTAGTCACATGGCCGGACCATCGGTGTATGGCTTCAAGCGATTGCCATTCACCTTTCCTGGGAAGGGTTCTCCATTCAATTTGACCAGCTGTACCACTCCTCCGTCGGTAATCTCCTTAATGACATAAGGCCCTAACCAGTGCATTCTGAATTTCCCTGGAAATTTATCAAACTTACTATCATATAACAAAACCAAGTCATTTACCTTAAAGGTGCGCAGCTTAATGTGTCGATCATGCCATGCCTTTTCGCACTGCTTTTGGACCTGTTGGTGAAATCTAGCTAGAAACCTCTCTTCCTCAAGCTCATCCAGTTGTGTGAGCCTTTCCTCCAGGGCTCTGCGATCCATCATACCCATGAGCACTGCTATGCACATACTAGGCACAATATATTCCATAGGCATTACCACTTCAACACCATAGACAATCCTAAAGGGGGTTTGTCCAGTCAACTTCTTGCAGGTCGTCCAATAAGACCATAGTATTGCAGGTATGCATAGGTCCCAGTCACTTCGTTGAGCATTTCAAACCTTGGTCAACACGTTCTCCAATAGTTTATTGGTTCCACCATCCCGTAAGCCTACGGGTGATAAGGCGTGCTCTTTTGGTGATATTCCTCCGTTAGCGTGTTGATCGTCTCATTCAGAAAGTGCATACCGCGATCACTCATCAAGATCTTTGGACAGCCAAACCGTGTCAGTACATACCCAAAGAGAAGCTTTGCAGTAGTCGTGCCTGTGCAATCCTTCATAGGCTGTGCCTCCACCCAACGAGTCAAATACTTTGTCACGATGATAATGTACCTCGCTCCTATTTTTCCTTGGGGCTGAATGGGTCCCACAAAATCTATTGCCCATTTCTCAAAGGGTTGTAATGTCATCTATGGATTCAGAGGCATCTCATCCCTCCGCGATGGCCTGCCAGTCCTTTCACATACATCACATGCCTTGCAATACACTTTTGAGTCCCAATGGAGGGTTGGCCACCACAACCCTGCGCATAGAATCTTCTACGCGGTCGCTCTCCCTACATAATTTCCTCTCGTGGCGCCTCCATGAGTGTCTGCGAGGATGATGCTTCTTTCAAAATCAGGTACATATCATCACAATATCTCATCAGACCCCATTTTTTACAGATGCCCAGCAATTATAGAGAAATATGCCACGTGCACCACTAATTCCTTATTCTGCTGGATAGTGTATCCTTTAAGGGCAGTTCCTATCGTTAGCAAGTGTATTATATCCTCAAAATGACCATCTGTGATGCGCACTGCAAATAGTTGCGCGTCGGGCAATCCTTCTTCCAAATTAGTGGGCTCTTCCCCTGTTTCAATGTGCGACAGATGGTCTGGTCCCATGTTTAGTCGTCCAGGCTTCACAATAACTTCAAAATCATACTCATGGAACAATAAGCACCACTTGCAGATTCTCCCCCCCAACACAGGCTTATTGACGAGGTACTTCAGCATGGAGTGATCTGTATACATCTTAAAATGGCCACCCAACAAGTAGTGCCTAAACTTCTGGAGCGCATACACCATGGCTAACCCTTCGCACTCAATGGTGGAACAGTTACTCTCCACCTTAGATAACCTTCTGCTTACAAATGCGATAGGATGGTCCAAGTCTCCTTCGCTAGCCTGTGTCAGCACTTCTCCCAACGCTATACATGACGCATCGACATGTACATGAAACTCCTTCTTCCAATCCGGGAAGACTAAAATCGGTGCGATGACCATCTTCTCTTTCAATACATCCAAGATCCTCTTACAATCCTCGTTCGAGCAGAATGTGACATCCTTCTTCAATAATTTTCCATAGGTGCGGTGATCTAGGAATAGCCTTTGATAAACTTCCTGTAATATTTCGTATGTCCTAAGGTAGTGCGTAGTTGCTTCACACTCCTCGGTGCTTCCAAGTTTAGTGTCACCACTAACTTAGTAGAATCTACCATCAGTCCCTGTCTGCAAACCACATGGCCCAGCAAGGTCCCAAAAGGGACACAAACAGACACTTCCTCAAATTGAGTGCGATTTGGTATCTTCGACAAGTATCTAGCATCGGGTGTAAACTAGTGACATGGCGTTTCACCAACCCAAACACAGTCCAATCATCAAAGTATACTTCCAGGAACTTAAGAATAAATTCCTTGAACATAACAACAACTACGCGTGAGAAAATCATAGGTGCATTCTTCAATCCAAACGGCATTATAGTGTATTGGAAACAACCCCACTCAGTCGCAAAGGTTGTCTTACTCCTATCCTTCGGTGCGATTTTGATCTGGTGGTACCCCGAGAACCCATCAGTGAAGGAATATGCTTCCTGGCCACCTACACTATCTAACACTTCATTAGTGAATGGAGTCGGGAAAGGATCATGTACACAAGCGTCATTCAACTTTCTGAAGTCCATGCATATCCTTATTTCATCCTTCTGCTTCTTCTCCTGTACCACCATTGAGATTACCCTGTCAGATTCTTCCACGGGCTCAATGATGCCTCCCGCAAGCATCTTGTCTAGCTCTAAGCAGACCTTCTCCTTATACTTCAGATTGAGACAGCAAGGTCTTTACTTAACCGGCTTTGCGTTGGGCTTCAATGTGATCTTCATAACACCCAGGTCCCCGATTATCCATTTTAAATCCGTAAACTTGGTAGGGAATAAATCCTAGTACTTGTGGAGAAATTCAATGACCTTATCCACCGTCGTGTTGTCCCAGTAGTCTACAATATTTGCAAATTTGGGTTCTGCCTCCATACCAATTTTTACCTATTTTATTTTCAATGGCGTGGTTATATCAAGATTCTCAATCTGCGGTCCTTCAACCTCGCGGTGACCTTCTGTTTCTGGAATGTTAATTTTTCGTGAATCCTCATCTTCTTCTTTAGCGGTTACATTATAGCATTCCATCGCGTGACATAGCTGAGTAGCCAACTCAGGCAGAATCAGGTCCAAAGGAGCCTGCAGTATCCTAAAGATTGTTGCTTTCACCTCTTGTAGTGCCTCATCAATATAGTTAAACCCATCTTCAAAATTGAATGTCATTATGAATCTTTCACGCAAAATATCCCATTGACCTATACCATGGTGAAGCTCTATTTCTACGTACCAATTCATCACGACGATGTCCAAGGTGTGACAGAATAGGTGCACCCATTTAGGTTGGGGCTTCTCTCCATAAGCCTGAGCCCATTTGGCCAAATGTGCACACAGATCATCCTGCTCATCACACTTGTCCGTCATTTGCACCTTTGGCTTCCCAAATCATGTTCTCATCATCCTCCTACATTTGTGCTAATCATCAAAGCTTCCCTTATGCATACCCCACCATCTTGCGGGTGTAGCGCACAGTGCCCAGTCAAACGCCTGGAAGCGCTACTTTTCTGGTACCTCCCTCTCAAATGCATCCAAAAAAATATCACCATCATTTAGACCATAATAAGTAGGCAGATTCCTTACCTCTGACAACACACAGTGCAGCGATCGAGTCATCATGTTACAGCTCAGTGTAGTCACCTCGTGTAATTGATTCTGCCAGCTCTCTAACTCTTCATCCTAGTCCAAGGTGTAGGAACTCTCGCGATCCCATGTAATTCATCCATTAGTTGTTGGATTCACTCAATCTTGGTCTTGCACTGTTCTCTTATAGATGCAGTCTAGATCTTCATCTCTCTCATAATCGCACACTGGTTCAGTCTAGTGCGATCTCTTCAGCAGGATCTAGGGGTACTATTGCGTGGATCAATTTCTTCTCAAATATCATCTTTCGCTTCTTTAGATTGATTGCCCCATTCATATCAACAGCCCAATCAATTCCTAGGAGCACATGATATGGGTTGCTATCATCCACAATCTTTATTACCTCAAAGTCAGCCAACGCTCTCGCAGCTTCAATATCTATAGTCACACCCTGCGCCTACCCCATGGGGATGATCTTCTGTTGATTCGCCATCATTAGCTAAATCAGAGACCATTAGAGCGTGGGTCTCCCCATTCATTCCCAAGTCTGCTTCAGTAGGACGTTTGCATCTGACCCCAAGTCCAAAATAACCTGATCCATTTCATACTCTCCTATCTGCGTGGTCAGTCTCATCTCCCGTCCCGTCCTTATTTTATGCTTACCAATCTTTCATACTACGCGTGACTCACTCAGAGCGTTTCTGGTGCATCTATTTATGAGTTCTTGTAACCCGTTCACAACCTTACTATCACGCAGTAACTTCATACAGGTCTCCAAGGAAGTTGTAAGCATAGAAGGTTCCATCTCCTGATTAGGCTTATCCTTGCTTCCCAAGGTGGAAGCCTCGACGAAGCTCTCTTTAGCTTCCATAAATGCTTCATGTGCGTGCTCCAAATCAAATTCAACCTCCTTTGCCAGAGCTTTGTGAACCCACATACTGTCTTTGGTTGTTTCCCCTTGTCATCTCCTATTGTGATTCCAGTTCGAAGCATGATATTCAAGTTCGGATCCTCTTCGCGTAGCTCAGACCTCATCATTTGCAGGTTCTGAGTCGGTGGAGGTGGTAGTGCCCCTTTGTCACGTATCCTTGCTATCAGCGTAGGACAATCTTCTGTTTCATGATCAACCAAAGTGCAGTACTTGCATGACGAACGTGTTGGGTTAGTGTAATCACGGGCATAGTGTCCTAGTCCTCCCCAATTGTAACAGATCAACTATCCCCAACCTCTGCCAGGTCCTCCTCCGCCTCCACCTCATCCACGCCCCTGAAATCCTGTCCACGCCATCCCCGCGCTCTGGTCAAGGGACCGTGTTTCTGCCTGAACTTTATAGGCAGGAGTTCTATCCATCATCAATTCATAACCTCTGCAATTACTCTCATCATGCCCTACCGACCTACAAATGTTGCAGAACAGTTGTTGCGGTGTCTGTACAAATTTCTGTAGCAAATGACAATTATCTATGGCATGTTTTCCTGCTACCTGACATATATCGTACCACAATGCAGGCCATGCACTTGGTCCTACTTGAGCTTCTAGCCTCAAAGGCATCAGTCCGCCTCCTGCAATATAGTTCGCAAACACTGAGCAATGGTCTTTGTCATGCCCCTGACCCTTGCATTTCAGGCAACATACCTCTTCGCGCACCTCTGATTGATTTTTTCTGTCCTTCTTCAAACTTTGCATCTCGAGGCAAATATTCTTCAAATGCGCATGGATCTGCTGAACCCCCAATTTGGATCTTGCATCGGTGTTTCATGTAGTCTCATGGAAATCTGTAAGGCCTCTGACTAAGTTGTTATCTTATGTTGCGAAAACGCAACCCTTAAGTGTGGCAGGAGCGAAGCCACAAACCATTCATGATGTTGTCCATCTGTTAAGTTCATGTTAGCTTCGCGGATCTTACACTTCAACCTCTCATCTAATTCCCAAGGTGTCTCGTTTGGTTGCATTGCGATTTCCTTGAATCCCACAATTGACTATGCCTCAGATTTAGGCCTACTAAATTCTCTATTCAGTGTTGTCTAGATGTCTGCCACTCCAGCATTTGGGTTATCATTAGAGTACTTGATATACCAGGTTAGCACATGATCTTACAGAGCACTAACCAATGTCACCTTCTTTATGTGATCATATGTAACACCCTGAGCTTCCCATACAGCTTTCACGACGAACCAGAACAGGTCCGGGTCCTCATTTTCGAAGCCTTTGAATAAAGGAAGCTTCATTGAATTTGCCATACTGAACTGCGGTGGAGGTGGAGGTGGTACAAGTGAAGTTGCAGCTGATGGTGGTGAAGCTGGAGGTGGTGTGGGTGGAGGTGGTATTCATGGGAATCCTTGTCTTATTAACTAAATAGCACTTCGCGGAGAAACCTGCGCTACTCCCTCTTCATCACCTCATGGAGGCAAAATCAATGGGCTATATTCAGGACCCTTTTTTCCTTCGTTCCTGTAATTTTTTCCGCTTCGCATAGCTTCGAACATCAAGGTAGCTGCATAACCTATTTTTCGCACAATAGAATTTTAATCCAAGTATTCAAAGATTTTACGTACTTACCTCGTAGCCCTTTGAAAAAGAGCCGCTCCGCCTCACTGTAGCTGACTCAGGTGTCAACTGGGAATTCAGTCACAAATCCTCCTATGACACAATCGAGCCAGTGATCGACACTGCAGGCTATCTTGCCCTCAGATGCTTCCAATTTATGTACTAGCTCCGGGGTCCAAACAATCGGACCATCAAGTTTCCACCTTCCTTGGTTGTCTGCTATCTTCACGATCCACTCGTATAGCTCAACCAGAAAGGAGCAGAAGAAGATCTCGTGGATCTCTGTATATAGGTACCTGTCCAACCATTGTTCCTTTGTCAGTCGCAGGTTTCTATTCTCCTGCGCCATGAATTCGTGGATCTTCCTATCCAACCAGTCTCCGATCTCTTTCTTAGTTGGATTCCAGTGATACGAAATCACACATCTCTTATGCAGATTCTTGTCCCGGCAACGAAACCATTTGTTGGATTGTTGGGGCCTGACCCAGGCTCAACATTAATTAGCCAAACAAATCCTTACACTACTGGCCCTTTTGGCATCAATCCGCAGAGCGCGGACCAAAGTCTCACCTGAAGTAGTATGGGGCGGTGCTGGAACCAAGTTTCTACACCCTAAGATGGTTGTGATGTCGCTTTATTCCTTTTATTCATGCCTTCGCATAGGTCGCTTCGCTCTAGGGCTGCCATACAAACCCTCTATTCCGCCCTTCGCGTAGCCCTAACGTGTGGCTCAGGTACTTTCACGCTGCTATGGCAGCGTACCGTGTAGATTCCCAAACTAGTCTAAGTGTCTTACTTTTACTACACTATCTAATAAATCTCTGATATACTAGTTTAAGCTAAACACATGATAAATTGTCTAAATCACAAGTTCTCTACATATATGATGGTTTCTTTAAGTACAGTCGCGTGTACACACTAGTTCACTTCACTGAAGTAGCGTATATAAATCTGTTTGGGAAATAAAATTATTGATCTGGTAATACTGATTCACCCCCCTCTCAGTATTATTTCCAACAAATTATTTTTAATGGGACCCTAAGTCTAAACTTAGGAAAATAAAATAATTAATGGGTATTAATCTAACTATGGGTGTAACTTCTAGAAGAATACGAAGATCAAGAATAAATGATCTAAGCCGTTGATTAGATTCTAATATGGGTCATTGAATTTCAATGAGAAGATTATTTAAGGAGGCTTGAGGGTTGTTTGGAATACACACAGAGAGCTTATCAGTCAGATCGAATTGTTGAAGCTAGAGGAAGCGCAGTGATTTGTAGTGATCACACGAGAGGGGAAGAGAGAGTTTTGGCTAGAAGATCTTCTCCGGAGTCAATAATACTTAGCAGAGAGGTAGAGAGACACACAAAGGAGGCAGCACAGAGGGCAGAGAGGGTGACGTAAAGCCAGGAAGGGCTCACACAGGCCCTACGTAGAGCAATGTGGTAGCTTCCAGTGCAAAAGTCTGAAGTTGCTGAGGAAGCTGACGTTTCTGAGCTGGGAGGGTTGTAATAGGATTCTGAGGGAAAATCAATTCCTAGTTGAGCTAACGTAGGGCTTTAGAGGCTGACATAGAGCCCACGCAGGGGCAGTGTAGAAGTAGTTGGGTGTTGTGGGTAAAAGTATCCGATGCGGATGACCCTATCCCTACTCTAAAGGTGACAGTCTTTAGCAACAACTGAAAGTAAAGTTTTGATGATTTCCTTTATGAAAGTACACAGAGAATGAAGAAAGATTAACCAACCTGGTTTCTTTCGCTTAGTCGATCCTTGTCCTCTCTCTTTGTCTCTTGTTCCCAGCTCCTTGCTCTCTTTGCCGGTCCAGCTACACACAGATCCTGCACAAACAAGAGAGGAAACTACAAGATACAAGTACTCATAACTGATGCATGGATTAGAGTGAATCAAATATACATGTAAATACAATACATCAATGTAATACAAGTATATAGGAGAACATGCAAAACTTTATTGATAGAAGTAACAGGGTTCTGAGAAGGTTACAACCAATGATGGCTCCAATCCAGTAGCACCTCCCCAGCAGCAAGAACTCTCCTCTTCACCTCTAGTAAAACAATCACCCAATAGCTCTAACTGTAAACCAACAGCACCTCCTTGCTTTACACAAAATTCCAGCCTCCTTAGACCTCATAGAAGAGCTCTATATATAGGAGAGAAGAAGAGAGGATGAGTCAGCTTGAGGCTGGCATAGAGCTGACTAGTGTCCTCTCCCTCTTCAGTTAATCTTCAGTTCTTGAGTCCATTTGGAGATCCTTGCTTACACATGGTGATCAAGTACCTCTTATTCATCACAGGGCGAATCTCATGAACCAAGTGTCAGTTTGGAAGCTTCCTGGGCAGTTGACACCTTGCAGGATGACTGTGCCACTTGGCCAATCTCGCCCAGCGCAGGTAGCCTTCATTAATCTTGACTTCCAGCGCAGGTACAAGGAGGAACAGTTGCATTCCAGCGCAGAAGCTCAGTGGAGCAGCTGACATGATCCAAAATAAGCCTGTTTTGAAGTGTTTTCAGGTGGAGAACTGATTGGAAGTGCTGTTGTTTGATGACCTTGTTCTTTTAGGGGTAAGAACAACATGTTTAGGGACTGAGGATCCCTGTGATTATTGACATTTCATGCTCCATGATGCGAGGCACAAAAATGTCTATAACAGTTGCCCCCTAAAGTATGAGGCCGTTTATCGGGTGAAATGCTTTATCTAGAGGGTCCGAAGTTCATTCCAGTGCTGAGGAGGCGCCCTGTAATACAATACAATACAATACATTATTTTTCATTCTATTTTCATGATCTAGCTGAGGCGGGCATTCCCATGCTCAGCTTTTATAAATACATTTTGGTACATATCACAGACGATCGTCTGAAGGTAGACTGATAATTTTCTGCTGAAATTATCATCCTTTGAATAGGATGATCATCTGTTGCAATAATGTACATGACAAATGCTTTTATATTTCCTGAATATATATCGCAGCCCGGATGGATGAAACTAGATCCGGGGTCTTCAAACTCGTTCGATCTTCACTCTAAGTACAAGTCGATCCATGTGAGAATTGCGCTGAAGTCGAACATGGAAAGACATCGCTTGATTACCGGTCAATAATGAAAACCGTTAACAAGCGCGAGAGGAATCACCAATAATGACGATGACCCTCAAGGTACTACAGTACAATTCACGTGGCATGAATAAAGGACTTGGCGTCAAACGCCACGCAAAATCTTTTGGTCGAAGGTCATTGATGTATACCTGTCGCCGGAAGTGAGAAACTTGCCATTGAGGCATGCAAGCTTCAAAGTACTGATGGGGGGTGTTCCTAGATCAACTTCTTGGATAATGAGCTGAAGTCGACAAGAAGCGATCCATCAAAGGAGGGCCTTAATGAATCCCACATCAATGACACGGAACAGAGCTAATGATTTTAGTGGAGGTGAAAACAAACTGTGACATATGATTCAGGGTGACGATCATGAATGGATGAAGGATAATGTATGGCAGTGGATGGGACACGGTTGACACTTTCAGAACGACCCCTCTTGAACATATAACGACACTGATGCGATGGATCGGTAGCATTACCCCAAATGTGGATGGTTTGGCAAGGACCATGGCGATGAGACCGGTGAATGAAACAACCCAACCCGATGTGGTACGGAGGAAAAGTGTCATGTTCAAGAGTGACTTGCTACCATTAAACTTTGATGTTCTCCCAATTTTTCCCCAGTCATTTCTGACCAGTACCTCTTTATTTTTGTCAAGCTTGAGGAGGATAACATATGCTTGTTCTATAACCTGCCCTTCGGGCAAGCCCATCGCTATGATTTAATGAGCCTAGCGATAGGGAAACTCGTTCTCGTCTAAAGACAAGTTTGTCGCTATTTAATCATTTTAACGAGTCTAACGACAAAGAAAACTCGGTCCTTTTCATTTTTAGAGAGTCTGAAAAGGTACAGAAAGTCAACTCCATGATTCCTTTTTCGTCATCTAATCCCTTAAGTCCGAAAAAGTATAAAACAATACAGAAGGGATGGCTATTCGGTACTTTTACGAGCTGAATAAGACAAGCGCTCGATCTTTTTGTGTAATAATCCCTCAGGTCCAAAAAGATTAAAATCTAGAGGAGGGATAGCTTTCGGTCGTTTTAACGAGCTAGAAGGCCAAAAACTCGGCAAACTTTTCATATTTTACGAGTCAGTGAAAAGAGCTCAAAGAAGACTCGTCTTTTGAGCAACGAGTGATAAACAGGGATAGCAATTGATTCCAGGTACAAATTGGAATTTTCCAATCACGGTAGTGTCACAAGGATGGCTAGGTGAAATCACTCTTCGCAGCTGTTCCTCAAAAGGGGTAAACACACATATGGGGGTGAACGACCGGCCAAATGAAATGGAGGTGATGGATGAAAACACGACCAAGGCTTTTAAGGCTTATAAATTTACGATCGCAATGGTTATTTACCGGTTCATTTTTTCTGAATGAGCTTGAACTCTGAAGGAAAGCCTGCTCATAAACTTATGTTTATTTTTTAACGAGCATGAACTATGTGCTAAAACTGCTCGGATCTTGCGTTTATTTTTTAACGAGCATGAACTATGTGCTAAAAACTACTCGATATGCCCCCAGCATAATAATGCAAATCGAGGTGCATGCCCCCCAAGCTTCATTGCATTCAACTTTGTTGATTGGAATGAAGGTTTACCATTGAGATCTGGAAAGGGGATTGTTTCATTTTTTAATGAGGTTGACATAGTAAAAGAACTATCCTCATGGTTTTTCATTTTTTAACGAGGTTGACCTGAGATAGGAACTATCCTCGAAGCCGACAAAATATCTAGGAATCTTCCGAATCCAACCAGAAGATTGGATTAGATTTCGTTTTGTAGGTTTCCACTGTGGCCACTCCCGCCAGATTGCTTGTAGGCGGTAGGGCGAAAGTACCCATTAAGACAGGGTCTTTTAGGAAACCTACTCCGATATTTTTGAAAAAATGATTCCTTGCATGGATCATTGGAATGCTTCCTGTAACTTGTGAACTGTTGGGGAGAAAAGTTTGTTGGTCGACGATTGTAATTCCTTTTTGGGAGGGAAATGCAATCCTCCTGAAATAGGTCGACACAACCGCGGCCATGGCATAGATCCAGGGCCTTCCTAGTAGGATGTTGTAATCGAGGTTTCCATCAATTACTTCAACATCAATTCCTACTGTTTTTCCCCCCAGTTCAACTTGCAAGTTACTTAAAATCCCGTATGGAGTGTATGATCGTCCATCGAATGCTTTTAACGTCGTTGACGATTTCAACAAGGGTGGTGAGCCTAATTCTTTCCAGCAACTCATCGACATAAGACATGTAGATGCCCCCTCATCAATGATTGTTCGATGAACAGTTTTGTTGAGGGCTTTCACTTGAATAAGGAAAGCTAGTTGAGCTGGTAACTGAGGGTCATATCCTTTATGGTCAAAGGCCACAAGATTGGAATCCATTGGGCCAATCCCACCTATTGCTGATAATAAAGCTTGCTCTTGGGAGGGGTGATTTTGTGGTACCTCAAGTGTCGACATAGTGGACGGCGATTGGGCCAGGTCCTTTACTATATTGTAATTCTGTGCTCCTTTGGAACGAGGATTAAATGTCGATTTGTGTACTACTCCCTTTGGCGACTTTATCATCGGCTCAGGAATGATGGGTGGCATAACTTCGGTCAAAGTTGTTGTTGAACTACTAGGTCCTTCATTAACCTTTTTGTTCGACAACTTTGGATTCCCATAATCTTTATTCCTTGTCAAAGCATTATTCTGTTGCTTTGAGGTAGACAACATAAGCACTTGGGATCCGGAAGCATTTTGATTAGCAACCATATTTTGACCTGGATTAGGAAATGGATCAGTCAATACTGCTGGGGTTTTTGAACTCTTGAAGAGTTTCTTAACTTCAGCTATATGTGGACAATATTTCGTCCAATGATCCTCATCGCATATATGACACCCTGCCGGGGGTTTCCTTTTTCTTCCTGTCTTTTTCTTCTTGCCCCCTGGTTGCTTCAGTTGTTTGCCCTTGTCGGTCGACATGGCATTTACTTCTGAGGCAAGAAGTTTTTCATTTGCATTTTGACTGTAAATTTTGTGCTTGCCAATCATGTCATCGCTGGCGTGAGAGTCATTGTTTGATTTAGGAGGAGGAGGAATTGAGAATTCCGGTCTAGGGGCGTTAGGTATTTTGTCGTAGAGCGTGCCAGACTGAGTATAAACCAAGTCTAGATATTGCGCACGAGCTATAACTTGCTCTTCTGTTACGACTCCCCCCTTGGCCACATCTTCCGTTATGGCCGGAAGTAATGAATTTATAAACCATTCAGCTAATAGCTGATCGGGAACATATGTTTTTACCATCCTACGACGACGTCGCCATTCATGTATATGATCAGATATATGAGTGGCCGTTGTCTATTTGCAGTTGGTAAGGAGTTCTGTTCCCGTCTCATACCTTATTGGTAATTGAAAATGGGTTAAAAAGGTAGTAGCTAAGGCACTGAAGTTGTCGAACGAAGCTCTAGGCAATTCAATATACCATTTTGCCGCTGGACCCGTTAACGTCCTTTGAAAAAGGCGAAGTCTTATCGAATCATCATTCAGGGTGTTTGATGAACACCATAGATGGAATGTCATCACGTGATTCGACGGGTCTTCACCTGGATTTCCATTAAATTTAGGAATGTCTGATGGAAGTTTGTGTGGAATCGCTGGCCACCAAGGGGCATAAGCAATTGGATCATTCGTCAGCCGGTTTAGATCTGGTAATTCTAGAGTTGCTACAAAGGGCAACTGTTGATTCAGGTTAGGCGAAGCATATCCAGGATAAGATGGAATCGCCTGAGCAGTGGGTCTTTGCATACCAGCATAATGTTGGCAACTTTGACAAGGTTGATGGGTATAACCATTATAGTATGGTTTCCCATTGCTTACAAAGACTTGTTTCTCAGGTCCTTGATATGATTGCTGGACTTGTGGTTGTTGAGTTCGAACCAGCTCTGGTTGTTGGACCATTTGCTGATGCCCAATACTAGATGATTGACCAAGATGAGGAGTCACAGTACTTGTTTGATCCTGAGTCGCTCCAGATAAGGAGGCACTGACCTGAGGTTGCGATTGAGATGTCGAGACAAGAGGCTGTTGTATGGCAACCTGAGAAACTTGGGGTTGACATACAGTAGGCAGCACTTGTACTTGCGACGCAATCACCATACCAGGTATACTGGCAACATTCGACACAGGGTGGACTGGTTGCATAGAATATACAACTCCTGGTTGTTGAGGCAGTATTGGTACCCAACTGCTGGATGTAATTCCAGTTTGACCTGAACTTTGTTGTGAACTCACGGATGGGCATCCTCCCGGAGGAGGTAATGAAAAGGCATACTGCCCCCCATATGGTATCAATCTGGAACTCAAGGGGATCGATTGCCCAGATTGACCTCCAAATGGATCAATTTGGCGAGTTTCAACATAAGAAATACCAGATGATAATCCGGATGAAGAAATAGGAACTAACCATGTCGTTGTCCCTGATGGGACTCCGGCTTGTTGTTGACAATTTGCCGGGACAGATGGTATACCAGTGAACATCGTTGGAGTAGCAGCAGGAGGCTCTGCTGCAGCTGTGTCGGACGACACAGTCCTAGATGTCGATGGTTGTTCAGACATATCTAGTCTATCCAAAAGATTTCTTAGCGATTCTACAGGAACTTCCACTTGTGGTGGACTAACTTCGAAGATCAACGAGGGAAGGGTGATGATTATTCCGCTTAAAATAAATTTTATAACGACGCTTTAGACACAACTTGCTTTTTCAGTTTTAAAGAGTCGAGAAAAAGCTAAAGATGACTCTAGTCTCCTTCGATGTATTAACGAGCCCGAAGTGACAAATGCTCGGTTGGACCTTTTCAGTTATAGAGTTTGAAAAGGGCCAAAAGAAACTGCTCTGGAGATCTAGGCAGAGGGTGTGCCAAACCTTTTGCGAAACCACAGAATACGTTTTACGGTACGGGTGGTCGATCTTCGTGAATGCTGTGTTCACTGCATCGCGATCAGTAGGGCGGTCGACACGGCTTCCTAAGGATAAAGGATAAAAGCCTATAGGGGTCTCCCAATATACGCGATGGTACGCGGGAGCTCAAGTCCGTATTAGTGCCACCGACTCTCAGGAGGAATCACCCACCTTCGTAGAGATCGACAGTCACTACGTTTAACGACGCCGGAACACGTCTCTACCTAGACCTCTACTGTGAGCGTTATGTTACAATGCGTTTTTAGATTCATTCAATATATTTTAAGTTGATCTTGTTTATCAGTTTGTCTTTCAGGATCACCACGAGATGTATTGGTACAAATTCCTAAATGCAGCTAAAATGATAAGCAAGCTTTCACAATCTTTTTAGCTTTGAAAATCCTAACTACTGAGGGGAGAGAAAAACAATATCTTTCCACACAGAGCACAAAGTACAAACTAATGCACTTTCTCCTAGATCAGACACACAAACTTATCAAAAATGCAAATGCAAGATGCATGTATTTCTTTTCTTCTCCCTTAATGTTGATGCAGACAAAAGGAAAACTGTTGTATGACTTTCGAATTCAATTTGAAGCGTAAACAAACAAGCTTTGTCCAAATGAAAAGACGCTTTACAAGTACTTGTTTCAACACTCAAAATATATGAATTCAAACCATAAAGTGAAAAACAACCAAACTCAAACAGCCATGAACAGTAATAAAACTAGCTCATAAGATCACAAAGACACTTTTACAGTTCAGGATCTAAGAGGTCACAGCTATACTGGTTCGCTTTTCACAATGGGAAACTGTAACTGAAACAAGAAATACTGAAAGAACATTCACAGTTTCATCACACAACTGAGGCGGAATAATGTCAAGGAGAAGTGGTCTACAGCAAGTACAATGACCAGCAAGCAATCAGCTAAAAATCAGTGAAAACAGGGCCAAGACACAATGGGAAAACTGAGCAAGACAATGGCTAACTGGACCAGCGCAGGCTCTGGTCTGTCAGTTTGACTCTCAGCGCAGTTCCCGAAGGGAGTACCTGCGCTGTAATGCAGACTGCCTGTGGACAGCCTGCTCTGGGACACGAGAGTTGCGTCTACAAAGTTTTCTGGGTCATAAAAAGCTCAAAAAAGCACTGTTTTTGCTGAAATAAAAAGCTATAGGTCAAGTACAGGCTAAGGGATGATCAAGAGGATGAAGATCTATCACAAAGAGTAAAGAGTCTTTTGTAGATAAACTCTTCAAATCTTGAAGTTGCTCAGCAAATGAGCAAGAGTAGCAGTCCCTCTACTTCGCTTTTGATATAGTCAAAAGCTTTTCGATTTGGTACTCTTTTCTTCAAGAAATGAATAGCAAAATACTACAAACACCAACAAGATACTAGGCTCCCCAGCGGAGTCGCCAGTTTGTTGTGGGGAAAAGTATCCGATGCGGATGACCCTATCCCTACTCTAAAGGTGACAGTCTTTAGCAACAACTGAAAGTAAAGTTTTGATGATTTCCTTTATGAAAGTACAGAGAGAATGAAGAAAGATTAACCAACCTGGTGTCTTTCGCTTAGTCGATCCTTGTCCTCTCTCTTTGTCTCTTGTTCCCAGCTCCTTGCTCTCTTTGCCGGTCCAGCTACACACAGATCCTGCACAAACAAGAGAGGAAACTACAAGATACAAGTACTCATAACTAATGCATGGATTAGAGTGAATCAAATATACATGTAAATACAATACATCAATGTAATACAAGTATATAGGAGAACATGCAAAACTTTATTGATAGAAGTAACAGGGTTCTGAGAAGGTTACAACCAATGATGGCTCCAATCCAGTAGCACCTCCCCAGCAGCAAGAACTCTCCTCTTCACCTCTAGTAAAACAATCACCCAATAGCTCTAACTGTAAACCAACAGCACCTCCTTGCTTTACACAAAATTCCAGCCTCCTTAGACCTCATAGAAGAGCTCTATATATAGGAGAGAAGAAGAGAGGATGAGTCAGCTTGAGGCTGGCATAGAGCTGACTAGTGTCCTCTCCCTCTTCAGTTAATCTTCAGTTCTTGAGTCCATTTGGAGATCCTTGCTTACACATGGTGATCAAGTACCTCTTATTCATCACAGGGCGAATCTCATGAACCAAGTGTCAGTTTGGAAGCTTCCTGGGCAGTTGACACCTTGCAGGATGACTGTGCCACTTGGCCAATCTCGCCCAGCGCAGGTAGCCTTCATTAATCTTGACTTCCAGCGCAGGTACAAGGAGGAACAGTTGCATTCCAGCGCAGAAGCTCAGTGGAGCAGCTGACATGATCCAAAATAAGCCTGTTTTGAAGTGTTTTCAGGTGGAGAACTGATTGGAAGTGCTGTTGTTTGATGACCTTGTTCTTTTAGGGGTAAGAACAACATGTTTAGGGACTGAGGATCCATGTGATTATTGACATTTCATGCTCCATGATGTGAGGCACAAAAATGTCTATAACACTGGGGAAGTTGTGGTTCAGCTGTCATATCAGCCGAGACTTGGAGTGTAGAGTGAGGTAATCTCATTAATTTCTTCTGCCGAGTGATACTCTCTATAACTGGATTGCCAGAAAGGCATCCAATAGTTGTATTCAGAAATACTTCAGCTTAATAATAAAAACCCTCAGATCTACTATATCAATTTTCCCGCATTGGGTTTTTCCGTGGACGTTTGTATAAAAACAACTGTGTCATTTGTGTTGTATCTCTCTATTGTTCAGTTTCTTGTTTCAGCATATTATTGTAAATGGTGTAGGCTACAATGTATGTATTTCGATGTTTTCCATAGAAAAGTACAAATAACTTGTTTATGTAAATCTAACAAGTAGGAGAAATATCATCAGTTGTTGTAGTAGGGATTACAGTTTAAGGAATTTTAACATGGTATCAAAGCAATGCAGGTGAAGCAAGATGAACAGTGACATATAACCCATTGCTAAGCAGGAAAAGAGATCGAAATAGCTGCAAAAGGCAGTAGTTCGAATCCCCATAGGATTTTGTTCAGTCCAAGCCAGGAGGGCTAAATTTTCGAGGCAGTCTCTCTTTGAGTGAGTTGACAGAGAGAAAGGGATTATGGATCATAACTTTGTCATGGAAGAGGGAGTAGCACTGAGCCTCAGCATGAGGAAGAGCTAGTAGGACACAATTTTTTATGCAAGCCATTTTTAATGGGAAGAAAGACATCAAAAGGGAGAAGAGAAGCACAGTGAGGGAATTTTTCCTCAGTAGACTTCCCGCCAAGAAATCTGTTTTATTATTGGCTAAGCAGCAGCAGTAAGAAGCAGAGAGGAGCAGTTTGACATTTTCGTGGTAGCGATGGCAACCATTGGGCTGAGAGATCAGGATAGGTTGGATGGGGCATCCAACTATGTCATCTAGAAGGAAAGGATGTCATTCCTTTTAGATGATCATTCTCTCAAGACCTATGTCGACATCATGGTGGATGTGCCTACAAATCAAGATCCATTGAAGAAGTATTGAGAAGAAATGGCGAAGGCTAAGAGGATGATCCTGGATGGAGTAAAGTATCATGTAGTCTGTCACATCGCTAGCAAAGGAACCACTAAGGAGATGTGGGATGCCTTGGCCACGCTATATCAAGGATATTCCAAACAATGGAAGATGTACTTAGAGAATAAATTGAGATCTGTACAGATGCAAAGGAGTGTTAGAGAAATAGATGCAGTGGCTAGAACACCAAGTCTGAGCAGCGTAGTCCAAAGTTGCAGCAGTGTAGGGAGGCACAATGCAGTAGCAACAACAACACAATGGCTTCAGAGGGACAACGTGGGACTAGCAGCAGTCAAATATTTAGCATTGAGATGCATCTATGCTAAACACTAGTTCAGAAATTTTGGATGTTTTTCCGTTGTTGATGTAGTAGCAGCAATAGGTTACAGTGTAGGGGCAGTTGGTAGTGGCAGTGCTAGAAGCAGCACAGATGTAGAAATTTAGAGGGAGTTGCAATACGGATGCAATGTTGACATTGATAGGGTCAGCAGCAGTACAGATGCATGATTTACGCAGTAGTTGGTGGACAACATGTTAGACATCAACAACACAGAAGACGATGTTATGAAGTCAGGGTGATGCTTCAGTGGAAGGCATTGCTAGAGCACATTCCTCGCTAAGAGGGATTGTTGATTTCCGGTAGCATCGGATGTGATCTAAGTCTCAAATTTTGCAAGAAAGCTTTGGAAAATGTATTCCAAAGAACCCAGAAAGTGTTTTTTGGGAAATTCCACCCAAAGACAGTTTTATTAAAATAATTAATTATTTTGAATGGGACCCTAAGTCTAAACTTAGGAAAATAAAATAATTAATGGGTATTAATCTAACTGTGGGTGTAACTTCTAGAAGAAGACGAGGATCAAGCATAAATCATCTTAGCCATTGATTAGCTTCTAATGTGGGCGATTGAATGTCAATGAGAATATTATTTAAGGAGGCTTGAGGGTCATTTGGAATACACACAGAGAGTTGATCAGTTAGATCGAATTGCCGGAGCTAGAGGCAGCGCAGTGATTTGTAGTGATCATGCAGAGAGGGGCAAAGAGAGTTTTGGCTAGAGGATCTTCTCTGGAGCCAAGAAAACTCAGCAGAGAGACACACAGAGGAGGAAACGTAAAGGGAAGAGAGGGTGACACAGATCTAAGAAGGGCTCATGCATGCCCCACTCAGAGCAGCACAGTAGCTTCTAGCGCGGAAGTCCAAGTTTGTTGAGGAAGCAAATGTTTCTGAGTCGGGAGAGATAGAATAGGCGTCTGAGGGAAAATTAATTCCCAGTTGTGCTGACGCAAGGCTATGGATGTTGGAAATAATACTGAGAGGGGGGTGAATTAGTATTAGCAATTTAACAATTTTCATTTCCATAAACAAATTGATATACGCTACTTCAGTTAATTAAACTTGCGTATATACGCAATTGTGTTTAGAGAAACCCGCGTATATCTTGCAGACTTCTAATTTAGTTAGCTGATCTTAATCTGTGTCTTAGAACCATAAAGACAGTAATCAAGTGTAGTAAACAGTACAAACAATCACACACATGAACACAATATATAAGGTGGAAACCTAATGTGGGTGAGAACCACCTGGTGCAATTCGTCTCTATCTTCTTTTAATAAGAAACTTCTTGTTGCAATATTTCTGTACTGGTGCAGTCTTATACCAGTACACAGGCTTCTACCTACAGAAGGCTACAACCTTCTCTCGTTCTCCAGCTTCTCCTGGAAGGGAGCTACAACCCCCTTAGCTCTTGTACTAGCTGATGTACTAGTACGTAGGTGCTGACCTACAGAAGGCTACAACCTTCTCTTTTCTTCCAGGGACCACATTTCATAAATTTTCAGATTGGATCGATCAATAACATCAATCAAACATCAAATATATCTACATCAACCAATCTCCTTTGCACCAACCAAAAACTAAATCAAACAATCACTTCTCTGAAGCTGTAACCAGAATACAGTAATAGTAACTAGAAACCAATCCTAAACCCAGAACACTGCAGCAATAAACAGAAGTAGCTAAAACATATTTTATGAGACGTACGCTACTTTAATCTGTAGAACCTGCGTGCATACATTGATATATTAAGGAAAACCTGCGTATACGCCATTTTCAATTACCTAACCAGCGTGTATATGCACCTTTGATATGCTGAACCTGCGTACAGATCTATAAAAGATAATTTACCCTTTTCAATTATTCAGACATCAGTTATACCCAGATCATCAGATTTATAGATCAAGTCATGCGCCAAATATAACAGATCAAAATCACACAAAGATACTTCTCTTCAAGCCTTAAGATCTTGACCCATCAATAGAACTCATCCTTCTCCTAGCGCTCAGGTTCCTCCTTGATTTAGATCCAGCTATGCACCATAACCCAATGACCAGTATTCTAGATCTTGTTCTTCATAAGATATCCAATACTTGAGTGCCTTTTCCTAATGATCTCCTTCCCCTTTTATAGTCTTAGGCCTTACTCAATACCATGGTTCAAAACCACTTAGAACCAATACCTGGGTCCAAATACCTGAGTTCAACACTTCGAACGAGATACCATGGTCCAAAACCATAGGTCCGAATACCAAGGACCAAAAACCAAGTTTTCCAAACTGTACGCACTTTTATGTGCATGAAAGCGCGTGTATACGCATACGCGCTTTTTGGTCTGTGAATCCATGTATATACACGGCTTGGTCAATGGAAAACTCCGTATACCTCCTTTTCCTTTATTTGGAAAGCCTGTGAGCCTGAACTGTCATTTGAGTGATTTGCCGAGTGAGTTGCCATCAAGGACAATACGTGTGCCATAGTGCCAAGCCTGTGTCATATTGCCAATAATCTCCCCCTTTGGACTTGATGGCAACCCCAAGTCACTCTCCCCCTTTTTCATCAAGGGCAAAGGGTTATGCTCCCCCTGCGTACATGCTGAAATCTCTACTCTACTGAAGTGTGCTGTTCATGCTCCCCCTGACTGTAAGAAAGGTCTACAAAAAGATGTTCTACAAGAAGAACATGACTGTATACATCATAAATGACCTTCCTATCACCAAAGACTCATACATACATCCATCTCCCAACTAAATGGGGATATACCATAATTGATTCATTCACCCAACCAAGTGGGGATATACCAAAAAAATAATAAAACAAGAATATTACATCATCCATCCCAGGCATAGTGGGGAAACACGATAGGTCGTTACATGACCTTGATAATAAAAGAAATACATGACATAGAGACCAAATATCTAAGACAAGACTATGATAGTCATCAGCAACTATCATCTGCAACATCTGTCAATCACCATTCGGACCATCAACCATGATCTCCCTCTGCACCTGTTCCACCTGAATCAAAAACAACTGTGAAGTTGTACCAAGATCTTCTTAAGATAACGCCAACAATGCACCATTAGAAGTATATGCTCCCCCTGAACCTGTGCCAGATGGTCTCTGCCAGACCCAAATCAGACTCTTTTCATCCTGAGTCTGACCTATTGTTTTTCTTCAAACCAACATATACGCATCTGTATCCACAAAAACTGGAATATGTACGCGGATCCTCTTCATGAAACTCGCATACAACCATTGTTCTCTGAACAAATAAGTGTCAACAGCAAGATGATGCATCAACTACTCCCAGCTTCTGTCTGAGGTATTCAAATGTCTCTTTGGGCAGTGGTTTGGTGAATATATCAGCAAACTTTTGATTGGAGGGAACATACTCCAATTTGACTTATTGTTCAAGCACTTGTTCCCGAAGAAAATGATATTTGATAGGTATGTGCTTGATCTTGGAATGCATGACAAGATTCTTTGAAATGCTGATTGCACTTGTATTATCGCATAAAATGGAGATGGGTGGAGTACAAGTGATTTGGATGTCTTGAAATGTTTGCATCATCCAAAGGAATTGTGTGCAGCAAGATGCAGTAGCCACATATTCTGCTTCAGTTGTAGATAATGCAATTGAACTTTGTTTCTTGCTGAACCAAGACACTAATTTGGAACCCATAAAGAATGCACCACCACAAGTGCTTTTTCTGTCATCTACACTTCCTACCCAATCTGCATCTGTATATGCATGAAGTGTGAGATTTGTATCTCTAGGATACCATAAGCCATAGTTTTGAGTTCCTTGAAGATATTTGAAAATTCTTTTAACTGCCTGAAGGTGTGCTTCTTTTGGATTTGCCTGAAATCTTCCAACGATTCCCAATGCATGCATAATGTCTGGTCAGGTACTTTTCAGATAGAGCAGACTACCAATCATGGATCTATAGGTTGGTTGATGTACTGTTGCTAATTCATCATTTGCGCTGAGGCTGCATCCTGTTACCATAGGGGTACATACGGGTTTCGAATCCTCCATGCCATATTTCTTCAAGATCTACTTGAGGTACTTGGTTTGTGATAGAAAGATACCGTCCTTGTTTTGTAGGACTTGTAAATCAAGAAAATATGTGAGCTCACCAAGCAGGGACATTTCAAATTCTTTCCGCATCACCAAAGCAAAGTTTTGACTCATGGTTTCTTCATTGCTACCAAAAATGATATCATCAACATACACAACAAGTATTAGCAATTTATCATTGTCAATTTTTATATATAGATTTCTATTTGCTGATCCTTTTGAAAAACCTTGTTGATGGAGGTATTTTTCCATATGATAATACCAAGCCCTTGGAGCCTGTTTAAGGCCATAGAGAGCCTTTTTGAGTCTACATACAAGTTTTGGATCATTTCCAAGGATGAATCCATGTGGTTGCTCAATATACACTTCTTCTTCTAAGTCTCCATTTAGAAAGGCAGGTTTCACATCCATTTGGTATACTTTGAACTTCTGAAAGCTAGAAAGAGCAAGAAACATTCTTATGGCTTCAAGTCTAGCAACCGATGAAAAATTTTCTTCAAAGTCTATACCTTCTTGTTGAGCATACCATCTACAAATAAGTCTGGCCTTGTTTCTAATAACATTTCCATTTTCATTCAGCTTGTTTTTGAATATCCATTTGGTCCCTATGACATTCTTATCATTAGGTCTAGAAACTAATTCCCAAGTGTTATTCTTTTCAATCTGCTCAAGTTCTCCATTCATGGCCTTGACCCAGCATTCATCTTTGCATGCTTCGCTTATATTTCATGGTTCAACGGAGGAGAGAAATGCTAGATAGTTTTCCAAACTGTACGCGCTTTTTTGTGCATGAAAGTGTGTGTGTATGCGCATACGCTCCTTTTGGTCTGTGAATCCGCGTATAGACACGACTTGGTCAATGGAAAACTGTGTATACCTCCTTTTCCTTTATTTTGAGAGCCTGTGAGCCTGAACTATCATCTGAGTGATTTGTCGAGTGAGTTGCCATCAAGGACAATATCTACGCCATAGTGCCAAGCCTGTGTCATAATGCCAACAATAGAGGCTGACGCAGGGCCCATGCAGGGGCAACACAAAAGTAGCTGGGGAAGTCGTGGTTCAACTACCGGATCAGCCGGGACTTGCAGTGTAGAGTGAGGTAATCTCACTAATTTCTTCTACTAGTTGATTTTATCTATAATTGGATTATCAAAAAGGCATCCAGTAGTTGTATTCAGAAATACTTCAGCTTAATAACAAAAACCCTCAGATTTGCTGCATCGGTTTTCCCGCATTAGGTTTTTCTGGGGACATTTGTCCAAAAACAGTTGTGTCATTTGTGTTGTATCTCTCTATTGTTCATTTTCTTGTTTAAGAATATTATTTTAAATGGTGTAGGAAGAAGTGAATGTATTTCGATGTTTGTCGTAAGAAACTACAAATAACTTGTTCATGTAAATCTAACAAGTACGAGAAATATCATTAGTGGTTGTAATAGGGATTCTTGTTTAAGGAATTTTGACATAAGCATGGTCCAACGCCACATTGTAATAAAGATTGTCCCAATATGAAATTCAATCATAGTCAACCATGGTCCAACATCACATTGAGACAAAGATTATGCCAATATGAAAATCAGCCTTGGTCAACCATGGTCATCCTTGGCCCAACGTCGCATTGTGACAAATATTGTCTCAATATGAAAATAAACCATGGTCTAACATCATATTGTGACAAATATTGTCTCAATATGAAAATAAACCATAGTCCAACGTCGCATTGTGATAGATATTGTGTCAATATGAAAATCAAGCATGGTCAACCATGGTCCAATGTCGCATTATGACAAAGATTATGTCAATATGAAAATCAACCATGGTCAATGATGGTAAACCATGTTTATTTTAGTGTTTATAATATTTATCTCAGGGTTTATATACCTTGGGTTTATAATCCCTTAGGTTTTTAGTATTAATCCCTTATGTTTATTATCCCCTTGGGTTTATAATATCAATCCTTTGGGTTTATTAATCTAAGGGTTCATATTCCTAGGTTATAATATTATTCAAAGTGTTTATAATATTAATCATGGGGTTTAATATAAATCCCTTAGGTTTATAATCATCATCAACCATGGTCCAATGTCACACTGTGACAAATATTGTCTCAATATGAAAATCAACCATGTTCAACCATCGTCAACCATCATCAACCATGGTCATTCATGGTCAACCATGGTCTAACGTCACATTGTGACTTTTGAAACCTAATCATTGGGATTGGGTGAATATATGTAAATAGTAAATAATGGAGAATAAGTATATGAAGATATGCTAAGAGGTGAAGCCCAAGAGTCTCTCCCTGCTTGTATATATCCATGTGCAATCTCAATGCAAAGGCACAATTTATTTTGAGGAGTTACCTCCTGGCCTGACATGGTATCAGAGCACAGGTCCCAACCTCTATTTTGTATTGATGTGCTTCGTTCGATCATGGAACTTTGGGTTCTTGGCCAACTTTATTGTAGAGGTGTTGTCAATCATGAGTGGAGTTGAATGCACTTGTTTTACCCACAAATATTCCAGAATTATCTTGAGCCACACAATTTCTTTTGATGCTTCAGCTGCTGCCACATATTTATCCTCTGTTGTGGAATCTATTGGAAGTGATTGTTTGCGTGATCTCCAGGAGACAACTCTTGATCTAAGACTCATAACATAACCTGGAGTAGATACCCCAGTTTCTTTGTCTCCATCGAAGTCTGAATCAGAGTATCCAATCAAGCTGAAGTCGCCCACCTGTGTATACTTGATTCTAAAGTCTTAAGTTCCCTTCAAGTACTTTAGAACTCTTTTTGCAACAGACCAATGTCCCTCACAAGGCTTTTGCATAAATCTGGAGAGGATTCCAACAACAAATTAAATTTCCAGTCTGGTAGTAGTCAGGTAGTTGAGACTTCCTACAAGCTATCTATACTTTGTTGCATCCTCAAATTCTTTTCCTTCAATTGATGTGAGCTTTAAGTTTTGTTCCATTGGAGTAGTCAAAGGATTTCATTCATCCATGCCAAACCTATTCAACATATCTCCAATATAGTTCTTCTGAGAGAGGAATATAAACTTCGGAAGTCGAGTTACTTCAATACAAAGATAGTAGTGAAAATAGCCCAAGTCAGTCATTTCAAAACCTTTCCTTAATTCTTTCTTTATGGATGCAATGTAGCTCTCATTGTTCCCTGTCATCAAAATATCATCTACATATACCACAACATATACAACTGTTTTTCCAACTTTCTTGACAAACAAAGTTGCATCATCAAGATCATAATGCTTGAATTTGAGTTTCAGAAGATGCTCAGTTAACTTTTCATACTAGGCTCGCGGTGCTTGCTTGAGGCCATACAAGGATTTCACAAGTTTTCATATTTTGTGTTCATAAAAAATTTATTTTTTAGATCTCCATTCAAGAAAGAATTTTTTACATCCATTTGATGGACTTTCCAACCGTTTTGAGTTGCCAAGGCAAAGAGTGTCTGGATGGTAGCCCATTTTGCTATGGGGGAAAAAGTCTCCTCATAATTGACCCCTTCCTTCTATGCAAAACCTTTTTCCATAATCCTGGCTTTGTGCTTGTCAAGTGAGCCATTAACTTTATACTTGTTCTTGTAGACCTACTTGCATCCAATTGGTTTGGTTCCCAGTGGAGGATCAACCAGCTTCCAAGTGCCATTCTTTATCAAGGCACCATACCACTTTTTCATTGCTTCTTTCCATTCATCATGAGAAGCATCTTCTTTGAAGGAAGTTGGTTCAAAATATGTAGAAAAATTTAGTTCACAGTCATAAGAAACATCCATATCAACAGGTGAATCAAAATCGTCTACATCACCTCCATTTTACCTGGTTTAATTTCGTGTTCCTGTCTTTCCAACCTCATCAAGATGAACACTTTCAAGTGTCTTTTTCATCCATTTTGGAGGACCTTTCTAAGATGTCCCAGGCTACTCAGTTGATTGATTTGGGACTGAATCAAGATTCAGTCTCCCAATTCTATTAATCACATCACCCAAAGTATCATCGATGGTTGGAGCTTCATGTGGGGGAGAGAGTGCCTTAGAAGAAGATTCCACAGATTGATCCAGTATAGGAATCCCCCCTTCAAGGTGTGGAATCTGATTATCAAATTCTTGAAACGATTTTGCATGTCCAAATCTATCCAAGTGATCAAGCTATTGCTCAACAACATTGTCAACTTTGGAAGATTCAAGAAATATTACATCTCTAGATACAACAAACTTCTTATTAAATTCATCATAGAGATGATATGCTTTGGAGGTATTTGAATACCCCAAGAAGATACACTTATGACTCCTTGCACCAAGTTTGTTTCTTTGTTCCTTTCGATCAAGGCATAATAGGTGGAACCTAAGACCCTGAGATGATTTAACGGAGGAATGTGGCCATACTACATTTCATAAGGATTCTTGTTTCTAATAGAATTAGATGCACATATATAATTTACATAAGCAACACATAGAATGACATCAACCCAAAACATCAATTTTACATTCTTGAAAAACATCATGGAACATACCATATTTAAGATTGTCCTATTCATTCTTTCAGCTACTCCATTTTGTTGGGGATTATAAGGCACAATTGTTTGATGTTTGATCCCATGTTGGCAAAGATAGTTTTCAAATTCATTTAAAGTGTATTCTTTTCCATTATTAGTGTGAATAGATCCAATATGAGATTGTGCATCATTTTCAATCCATGTATGAAAGTTCTTGAATGTTTGAAAAGCATCAAATTTGCTCTTCAATAAATAAACCCAACACATTCTAGTGTAGTCATCAATAAATGTCATCATATATTTATTTCCATTTGCAGAAGGAACAAGAATTGGACTGTATAAATTTGAATGAATGAGTTAAAGTTGTCTATGTGCTCTAGAATGTGAATCATGAAAAGACTGTTTGCTATGTGTTAGTGTCAGTGTTTCACACTACCATCAGTGACCAAAATATGCTCTTTTGCATTTCATAGTAGGAGTCCCATACTGATGAGTTTGCATTCCATTAGGTCATGGATCCACTGATGGTGGTGTTAGCACTTGAAATTTCACCTCAGGCTGAAAAGGCAAATCTCAAAGCTACATCAAACCATTCAGCCTCGTAGCTAGCCCTACGGGGCAGGAGAAGGCTCTCTCCGGTCAAATCTCGGCAAATCTTCTATGAGATGAGATGACCAACAAGGTAACACTGATATTAGGCTAGTAAACTGATTATAAAGGTTGATTTGGGGTTTTTGGGGGTTTTTGGTGGCAAATTGAGGAGCTGCAATTTAGGGTGCGGGGATTTGACACAGTTTCTGTAGGGGGGTCTTTGGGGCAAGGTAGGAGCTTGTATTGATGTCTTTAGCTGAAGTGGATGATTAGGAAGAAAGATAAGAAGGCTAAAGAGAGCAAACAATGGATTTGAATTCTCTTTAGACAACAGAAAACATAGGAATTAAACAAATTTGAAAGCAGAGCATGGCAAGCATGAATTCTAACTTTATCACTTCATTTGTTTAATATGCAGCAGTATAGAAAGGAAATGAATCACATAAAAAATCTTACAATAACATGAAGAGACACACCATCAACACAATGAGTCCACAAGAATCCCAAAGATGACTGCAAAACCCTGGTCTTCCTTAGCCAAAAATTGCAGAGATACAAGTGAAATAATACAATGATAGCTTCTCCCTCAAGAGTCCAACCATGAAAATGAGCAAGAAAGTACATAATATAGATGATCCAACCTCTTTCCCTGCCTCCATGGGTCGAGCTCACTATCCTAGGAGCTGTTTGAACCACTTCTAAACTAAGCACTACAAAATAGGCAGTGAAAACAACTTGCCTCTATAAACTTGGAAACCAGTTCATACATTCAATTTTTACCCTTTACATGCAAAAATATTCTAGAAGAGTTAAACAAGAGTAAAAGTATCCAAAAAGTGCCACAAGTACAGTCAAGAGGACCACCATCGACCTCAGAAAGTCAAACTGGAGCTAAACTGCATTTTCTGGGCTGAACTGGTCAAATCTGGCACAAATTCCTCAATGGGTCGCGCACATTGGAGCCCTTTTTGAAGGCCTTAACGGTGTCAGAATGAGGTGCAGGATAGCTCGTTGGAAAGGTCACTGAGTCTACTTTCCAACCCAACTGGAATTTTTTGATTTGGAGGTCATTTTCCCAGTCAAAAGTTAATTCTCCCAAGACTACTTCTGCAGCTCAAAAAAGGGGCAGAAAGTCAAAATTTGGCTGTATTTTGACCTTTTGGAGGCTCAAAACTCCATGAAAACTCAAGTCCATCCATAGGCATGTGTAACTTTGCATGAAAAATCTAGCAATGCTGAGTTTTCACAAAACAGAGCTACGATGACAAAGGGTCTCACCGGGGGTGAGACCCGTTGAGAGGCCAAAACCTGTAAATTTCCCAAAAATACCAAAATTACCCAAAATTCTCAAAAAAAAATTGGGATTTGTGCTGTAGCTGATGCTAATGAGTGCCATGCTCCTTGAGGGATGCCTCAGCCAAGATACGGAGGGGGTTGGTCTTCTTCTTCCACCTAAGAGCTTCGGATAACCTCCTTTGGAACATTTTCATTTTTGCCTTGCAAACATGCATCCTCGCCCAATAGTGATTCTTCATGTTCCTTAGCATCTTTTTCTCGTGGTTGGATTTAGCCAACAGCCTCTCCAAGTGGGCATTCTCCTGAATGAGCAATGACTCCCGGTCAGCAGGCAATGGATCACCGGGCCTCCTACGGTTTAGGACTCAGTCACTACGAATCCTCCAAAGCTCATCAAGCGCCTTCTCCTCCTCTAGCTGTGTGTTCCGCTACTCTAGATAAGTGATGGTCCATTGGGCACCCTCAAGTCTCCGCTGTAAAACATCATTCTCGGCCCTGAGATGCTGAATGATCTCCTTTGCCTCTTGGCTAGGAGAACTGGCCTCGAGATCAATCACTGGATCCTCATGAACCATGGGCTCTTTGCCCCTCTGCAATACTTGTGCTGGTGAAGAAAGCGAGGCCCCTTCCACCTGATGTGGAGATAACACTCGCTGATCTGAAGATGAAGGTGAGACCCCTTCCACCTACTGTGGAGATAGTACTCGCCTAGCTGCTGCAAATAAGGCCCTTGGGCCTTTCTGATAGGTGACCAAAGGAGTGGAGCTGACATGTCGGGTGATGGGAGCATCAGGCTGCTGAGATGGTCCTCCCTCCTCATGAATGGCCTCCTGATGTGGCTGAGGTGGCACTGTGAAAAACTCACGGGAGATGAACTCCTCCCATGAGATGCCCTGCTGAGTCAACTGATGTGAGACTATGAGCTGAATCAAACCATAGTGGCAAAGGCTCCTGTACTGCTGGGCCGGGGTCTTCCTCTGCAACATGGGCACCATCCTCTGAATGTTATGAAACAAGAAGACCGGGAGGTTCATCATCCTCACCCGGGTGAAATGCATCAACAGGCGAATGTGATATGAATACACCTGTGAAAATCTGCCCTCACATGTAAAATAATGCATGATAAGTCTCATGAGGGGAGCATACTCACTCCGAAGAAATCTGAATGGGAAAACACCCGTCAACAGTCTCACAAATGATGGCCGGACATAAGGCTCAAAGTGAACAAAATCAAGTAATCTGCGCTTAGGCCACACCTCACCCACATTCGGTATCCCTGTAGCCTCTGAAATCACCTCAGGTGTCAATATGAAGTTCACCCCTGCAAGAGTGACATGTCCATCATGGAGGTGTAAGACAAACAAGCGGGCCAACTCTCTATGATGCTGAATCTGAGAGATCCTCTCACAAAACTGATAGCAAGACATGTACTGGAAACAATTCACTGCCAAAGGACAAGCCTGTAATTCTGCCAAGGAAGTAGGCTCTTCTCGTTTATGATGTCCTCCCTTACCTCCTCTACGAGGCCTCCTCTGTTCCTCAACCTCTGTAGATGATGAATGGTCATCACTTTGCTCATAAGTTTCGGTTTCTGACATGGTTTTGGAGCAAAGTGGAAAACTAAACTGCTGTCTCTGCCTGCAAAAGTGCTGAAATCTATGCTGTTTCAAGGGGAACCAAACATGAGGGAAATGTTAGGGGAGGGAATTTTTTAACAAGGAATGGGAATATATAACAACAACAGGGAGTTTTTAAGGGAAACTTTGCAAATCATATTCATATAGGAACACATTTTTATAAGGGAAATCATTTGCAAAGAGTTTTACATATGGGACAAAACATACATATAAGTGAACATGAGCACATATGCATATATGTATCAATAGGGAAATAGGGAAACCATATACAAAATTGCTGATATATTCACCAACATATGCCACTGTTTTCACATGAATCTTTTCTTTGTTTTTTACATGTATATGGTAGAGGGGAATTAGGGTTTCACTTTGTTTTGTTTTTTATACCTTGGGAGAGGGATAGGGTTTGTAGTTTTAGTGATTTAAGGATGGGAAGGGGATCATTTATAAAATCATGGGAAAGGAAATGTGTATATGAGTGTGGGCAAAAGGAATGGGAAAGGAAATCAACCAAGGGAAAAAACAACTTGAAACATCATAAACCCTAACACCATTTGGGCATGAACATTGCAGCCATATCAATCCATTCATTTGCAAATTTGGAGGATAAAATCATAGCATGAAGACTTGCATCCATCACCAATATCAAAAACCATGCATAAAGAGCCTACCTCGACCGATTGAGAAAAGTTGAAGGGAGATTGAGGAATTTGTGTGAAGTTTGATTGCAAACAGCTGAACGGGTCGCGCAGGCTCCCCAACGGGTCGCGCACCGCCCAACGGGTCGCGCCCGTTGAAATTTTGAACTGCTGGAGTGCCCTGGACGGGTCGCGCACCGCCCAACAGGTCGCGCACCGGCTTGAACGGGTCGCGCACCTGCTAACTGCCCGAAATCACTGTGTTTTTGCCTCTTTCGCCTATCACTCTCTCACAACCTCTCTTGCAAGCTTTGAAATGCACAATGAGAGTGAAAGGAGGGAATATGACCTTTTATAATCTTCATTTGAAAAAATTTCATCCATAAACCCACTTTATAAAGTCTATTTTGACACTTTTTTAAAACACTGATTTTTTGGTTTCCTTTATCCTGAAGTTGACTTTTTGAGTGCTTTGACTTGATTCTTTTTGTAGGTAGATCATCTGAGGGGCTGTGGCAAGGGGACCAGGGTTGTTGCTGCCTTTTTGAAGACTTTTTGGAAATTTATTCTTTTTACAAAAATTTATCATGACCTTGGGTTTAAAAACAAAGTTTTTAAATCCAAGGTGAGAAATGAACTGTACATGATGAAAATTTCAAAGGAACATGTTTACCATCCTCCCTCTGGCTTGCTGGTCACTCAAGGACTTTAAAGACATGACCTTGCATTGACAAATGACCAAAACCCTAGACCTAGAATTTTGACATTAAGACACATCAAGACAAGCTTGAAAAACTCAATGACTGATATGACCTGATCCAGCAGAGCCAAGAGGTATGAATAGACCAACTCCTCCATCAGGTTTATGGCATGCCTAACGGGATGCAAACTTTGACACTGATGAGACACCTACTAATGCAAATGCAAAGAGCTTTGATCACTGATGGAGGGCTTTCAAGACCGACACTAACAGGTGGTAATAACTTCAGTTTTTCCCTCATGAAACATATTTCTGATCCTCTTTCTTATTGTTTTCAGTCAAAATTCATTTTCCTTCTACAGTTCATTCCATAAGGTTACTAGGGTTTGGTCTCATTAGGTTTTAGGGTCCCACCATGGTCAAATCCAATAATTACATGCCAATAATGATCAGCGAGGACATGAGGGGACCAATAATGATTAGCAAAGCCGTAATTTATCATTTTGAAAGCCTAATGTAGTTCTCACCTCAAAACTTGTTTTTAGGTGAAAACAGGGTATTTTGTTTTTATCTCCATTAATGATGTAATTTTATGTTTTCATATGTAATATTGGTTCCCAACTACTCCTAAACATCTTGTGATGTTTCCAAACACCTGCCACTGCAAAAAATCAAGTCATCTTTAGTACCAATCCACCTGCAAAGGCAAAAGAGAAGCAAGCACTAAACCCTAATTTCCTCTCCCACTAAGCTAGGGTTGGCTATGGGATTAGAGATATCTGAGCAGAGGAGGCATTAGAGATATCAGAAGGTATGAGGCCATTTCATTTCATCAAACATCAGGTCTCCATCATTTGTCGAGAAGTTATTCGAGAAGTCATGAATTTGGCAAAAGTGAGAGAGGTTTTTGTCCATCATTGACCCAAGAACAAAAGCCTCTTTCAGTTTTTACACAGGTTTCATGGTTCGAGAGAAATGTCAAAAACATCATTTGCCTCAAGAGGGTTGATGCACCTCTGGAGTGACCTTGGAAAAAACAATTTGCCCCCTAGATGGAATGACCAAATGACTTTCTTAATGAGTCAAATGATAACTAGACACAAAGATGTTTCCAATGCGCTATCATGATCACAATTTGGAGTTCAGGAAGACCTTCAAAAGTTGACTGCAACATCACTATGAATTTTGGCATCTTCATTCTGCACATTTTGACCAGTCTTGGGAGATTGGACTTTTGACAGGGCAAATGAGCTCCAAATTAAAAAATTCAAGATGTTCTAGAAAGTAGACTTGACAAGATTTCTAACGAGCTATCCCATGCCCAATTTGGACACCAGGAAGGTAGTAAAAATTTTCCTTGAAGTGGCGTTGTGCTTTTGGAGACCAGCGCTGCGCTTTTGACCTGGTGCTGCGCTTTTGGCAGATTTTCCCAGTGCAAATTTACACAAGCGTTGGGCCTCTGAGTGGTGGCATTGTGCTTTTAGAAGGAGAGCTTAAAAACCCTCAAAACTTCAAGAAACTTCAAAATTTCTCTCTCTTACCTTCATTGCAAATAATTTGACCTCCCTCACTTTAGTTTTAGTTTGCAAATCAAACTTTTAAGCATCATTTCCCATGGTAAATATGAAACCCTAAATTTTCCCCTAGTATGCCTAAAACCCTAAACCCTCATTGTTCCTCCTATCACCTATCACTACAACTCTAAACTCTTTCCCTATCCCTTTATCCCTCTTCCCAAAGGGAAATTTCTCAAACAAAACAAGCCCTCCCTTTCATTTTTATCATTCCTACTCCCTCATTCATTTTCCAGCCCATAAGGTCATCTCCCATCCCCTCACTCCTAAATCACCCATACTCACTCCTTCCATACCTTCTCTAGGGGTACATAACTTCAAAACTTAGCAAACATGGACAAGGAAGACCTTCCAGTAGTGCTCAGGTGAAGACAGATGAGAAGGCCAAAGAGACTAGAACTGCTGAGATACCGGTGTTCTTGACATATCAGAGAGAGTCAAGGAAGTTGTTTGCAACTGCTAGGCAAGTGTTTGCTCCACAGGAAGTGGAAGGGACCTTGCCTTCTTCATCAGTCCACAGGCAAGTATTTTATCCATGAGAAGTGGAAGGGACCTTGCCTTCTTCATCGACAAAACAGGCAAATTTTATCTCCACTAGGTGTGGAAGGGGCTTTGCCTTCTACATCGAAAAAACAGGTACAGGTTGAGAAGCTGAGCAAAGGCAAGGAAAAGGTACAAGAAGATGACTTGGATGATGACCAAGAAAGGGAATTTCAGTTGGAGGCTCATGTCACATTTACTCCTATTGAGCAAGAGATTGAAAATGATAGGGAAACTTGGCTTGAGAGGGTCAACATACATCTTGAAAGACTTATTGGGAAGGCCAACAGGGATAAGAAAATGCTCTGACACATGGCATACCATCACATGACTCGTAACAAAATTTGTAACACGAGGATCAGGAAGCTAAAAACTAGGATAAGGAGAGCTTTAGAGGGCAATAAAGAGCAAGATAGGTTGAATATGTTGGCTGAAGCCTCCTTGGCCAACCAAAGCACTTGATGGTGGGTCTCCATGCCAAATTTGGGCAAATTTTGAGGAGTTTTTGCATTTTTGAAATTTTGAAATTCTTAGCACAGAAAATTTGCCCAACGCTTTTTCTTGAGGCATCCATTGGAGAAACGGTTGAAATTTTTGGATTCATAATGATGAGGACATGCACCCTAGCAATTTTTAGGAGTTTTGGAGCAGACCTGGTTCACCAAAAGGTCCAAAAACTACCAAAATTGACCTTTCTGCCTCTTTTTGGACACACAAAAGTAGTCTTGGGAGATTCAAGTTTTGAGGGTGCATATGACCTCTAAATTCAAAAAGTATAGGTGTTCCAGAAACTAGACTTGAAGACCTTTCCAATGAGCTATCATGGGCTCAATTTGGATGTCAGGAAGGCCTCCAAACGTGACCTGAAAGTGGCGCTATGCTTCTGTCCAATGGCGCTGTGCTTTTCACCATTTTGCTCAGAAAACCAAAATTCGCCTGTTTTGACTATGAATTAGATTTATCTCTCCTCATTGATGATTTCACTGATGTAATTGATGACATGGCATGTAAATTTAATGGTACAATAGTGTTAGAGGGTAGATTCATTAGTTAAAGGTGGTTTTGAGGCAAATGAATCAGTTTCCCTACTTATAGAGGCAAGTTGTTTGACTGCCAATATTCTTGTTCTTTGTTGGGAAATAGTTCAAACAACCCCTATTCTCCTGGATTCGACCCTTGAAGGTCAGGATGAGTAGTTTAGATGTCCATATTATGTGTTTTCTTGGTCATTTGGTGAGGTTGGACTCACTTGGATGCTCTGAGCTTGATTGTACACCATTGTAAGCAGTTTGGCAAGGAAATTAATAGGAATTGCAACTATTTTTATGGGATACCTGTGGTATGGTGTTTTTGCATAGTTTCTTCTTTTGTTATCAGTTGTTTACATATTTTATGTATGTCATCTTCTATTTCACTGCTTCTAATTGAATGATATCAAGATAGATAGGTAGAATCCATTGTTTACAATGCTCTACCTTGGGAAATCATTCAGTATTCTATGTTTTCTATTGTTTGAGAAGGATCCATGATTGCCACATGCCCTCTTCAGCTCCTCACTGGTCTTAGACACCTCATTTCACTTAATTTCAAGTGCTAAAGCCTATACCTACCTTGTCCCATAGAACACCCTGCATTTCTGACCTAATTTCCCAAACCCTACTGCCAAGCTCCATCTGATCTAGCAAACACCAACAAAATCAATCAAAACCTTTCGAGCTACTATACCTAGCATAAAATCTTGTCCCTGATCTAGTCATTTTAACTGAGATCCATAAGGAGAGATCCCTCTCCCGGCCTAGTAGAGCTATCTACCAGGTTAAGCGAGGTTTGTGGTTACTCTAGACTTGCCTCCATTCAACCTGAGGTCAATCTAGGTGATAACATTATGCTTTCCTAGAATACAAGCATCACATTGCTTAAGTTTCCTAGGAATTGTAAGCAAACTAGTAACACCATTTTTCTTCAACAAGCGAAGGCTGTCATAGTTCAAGTGTACAAATCTAGCATGCCATAAAAGACTTGATGGAATTTACCTTCATCATAATGAGAACTATATGAGAAATTTTTTGCACGAAAAAAGGTACCTTGCAGCTTCAAAACTCTTTCTTCTTCTATCCTCGTCATGACAAGTGAGTGATCTGATGCTTTTCTGACCTCAACCTTGCCATAAAACATATGAATGGAGTGTCCTTGCTGGCGGATGTGGACCAAGGAAAAGAAGTTTCTCCTTAGTTGTGGGAGATATTAAACATCATACAAAAGAAAGTTTGGAAGGCCAGGCAATTTGAGCCTGATTGTGCCAAGCCCTGATGGCTTGAGTTTTGATTTGTCTATAAAGTATATTGCTCCATCAACATTGTTAGTAAATTATTCAAAAAAATCTCTTCTAAAAGTCATGTGGCAAGTTGCTCCTGAATCAAGCAACTAATCATTTTTCCAAGAATCAAGTGAAGCATTGAACAAGTCTTCAGTTACACCAATATTACAATGTGCTACAACATAGTGAGCGGATTCAGGTGCTTTACCTTTCTCTTTATCATTGGTTTTACCTTTGGCTTGATTTATTTCCTTCTCAATTATGTCCCAAGGCAACCTACATTTGGATGCATCATGTCCATCTCTATTGCAACGTATGAAATGGAGATCATAATTTTCTACTTGAGAGTCATAGAGTTCCTTCAACTTCTTTAATGCAATAAAACCATTTGAAAATGGTGAAATATGGTGACTCACCTCTTCATTTACAGATATTGCAATCAAGGCATAGGCCTTGATGTTCTTGTTTTCCCAAATGGCAATCTCCTTATCTGAGGTAGGCTTTGCAGGTTCATTATCTCCTTTTCCTACACAAAATCCTTTCCACAACTCATTGAAAATGAGAGTTTTTTTAATCTTCCTTGACCATTTTGGATAGTTCTCTTTTCCAGAGAGGACTACTCCAATAATAGATATCAATGAATGCATTTTAAAGACTATGTACTATGTAAAAAATATGCTCTTCTGCTGGCCAAAAAATGCACTTCTGGTAGTAATATGTGTAAAAAAATGCACTATGATATATCAAACAGAGGTATTATGTGTGGGAGGTGGTTTATGGGGAAGGGTTTATATGGACATCGTATAATGGGAACAGTGTGTATATGTGGGGTAGGTGATATGATAGGCCAATGTCTGTGGACAGTGGACGTGATATGACATGCCAACATTTATGTAACATATATGGACAACGTTCATATAACTAGAGTGGTCAGGTATTAAAAACACTATGTAATATGGAGGGAGGTATGGAGCAACGTTATATGTCAGCGAGGATAGTGGTATGGCAGCATTCAAACAGTGGTATGGAGGCCAAGTGGGAGGGTTGTGTATGGCAGTGGCAATGCAGTGGGGAGAGGTGTAGTGAGGGGTCGAGCACTGTGTGTGGGAGAGCACCATTGAACGCATATAGTATATATAGTATAATCGGGAGGTCCCATTCAATAGTTTGTGGAGATATTTATTATACCTAGGAGTTGGGAGAGAGGCAGAGGTATGCGGAGGAAATATGAACCAGATGCAATGTATTAACCAATGTATGAGTCGAGTGGTATAAGTCAAGTGTGATATATTCACAAAGAGCCACAACTTGTGTAGGCAGTGTTATAATGTAATATGATTAACGCAACACAATGGTTTGTGGTGAGGAGCGGTGTGAGGAGCATAGAGTAGGGAGGACCGGTTGTATGGTAGTTTGGAGTAATAGATTGATCATATCACACTGATTGTGTTTGATATGGCCCAGAGGAGATAGAACCGGAAGTGATTCCACAACACAGTATTACCACAACACAGTAATACCACGGTATACGATAGGTGATATGATATATAACTGTGTGAGGATTAATAAAATTATGGTGGAGTGGTGTGGTACATATAGTCACACCACAATACCATTAAAATAGTCAATGCAACATTCACCACAATGTAAATAAATTAACAGTATCAATAATACCACATTGATACTTAATATTAAACACAGTTACGCCATACCACAACACCTCTAGGTAACATCTCGAAGAAGCAACCGCACCACACTTCCGCTGCACCGCACTTTTGCACCATGCTTTCACTATGCCACTCTAGGCAACATCTTTAGGCAACAACTCATTAACTTCTGGAACAAAGGGACCCCTCACACACCAATTAGATAGAATGCAAAGGGACAAAGGATAATGGTAGAGATTAACAGATATGACAGGCTACAAAAAACTGGCAGCAGGGACTTACAAGGACCTAAAGGAAGCACATCAATACAAAATACCATCTTATTCAACATCATGTTGAGGCCAAGGCAATCCATCTACGCCATTGTTCCACTAATGAGAAGATTGCAGACATCTTCACCAAAGCACTTGGAAGAGAAAAGTTCGAAAGGTTTAGAACGATGCTTGGACTCACCAACATCCCTTCAGATTAAGGGGGGAATTTTGACACCTAATCATTGGGATTGGGTGAATATATGTAAATATATGTAAATAGTAAATAATGGAGAATAGGAATATGAAGAGACGTTTGGAGGTGAAGCCCAAGAGTCTCTCCCTACTTGTATATATCCCTGAGCAATCTCAATGCAAAGACACAATTCATTTTGAGTTACCTCCTAGCCTGACTGTGACAAAGATTGTCTCAATATGGAAATCAACCATGGTCAACCATAGTCAACCATGTTCAATCATGGTCAACCATGGTTAAATTTCGAACCGTGACAAAGATTGTCTCAAAATGAAAATGAACCATGGTTAACCATTGTCGACCATGGTCAACCCTGGTCCAATGTCGCTTGCGACAAAGATTGTCTCGATGTGAAAATCAACCATGGTCAACCATGGTCAATCATGATCAACCATGGTCTATAATCATGGTCACATTGTGATGAAGATTATCTATTGGTCCAACATCACATTATGTCAACCATGGTCCAACATCACATTGTGACAAAGATTGTCTCAATATGAAAATCAACCATGGTAAACCATGGTGGACCATATTTATTTTAGGGTTTATAATATTTATCTAGGGGTTTATATACCTTAGGTTTATAATATTAATCTAATGGGTTGGATACTATTCCCTTTCGATTTTAGAGGAATCGTATATGATATTTTAAAAAGAAGCTAAATTATTTGAAATATGTATACATACCATTGACTATGTACATGGATATGTTATGGTGAATTATATGTTTTGGAATGAAATGATGTCATATTATTGACTTGTGGATTGTTTGTTATGCATATTTGTGGCTTTAAAAAAAAAAAAGATTGGTCCTTTTGAGTTTAATATTATTCCCTTGAATTTATAATACATAGGGTTTTAGAATTTAATACTTTGATTTATAATTATTAATATTATTATTATTATTATTATTATTATATAAAATTAATAATCAATTCATATTTATTTATTAATATTTATATTTATATTAATTAATATTAATATTAATATTTATTAATATTAATTAACAATATTAAATTTTTAAATTAACAATATTATGGATAAATTATTAAATTAACTATTTAATGAATGAATGAATTAATAATGTACGAAAAATAAATCGATTATTAATATAATAATAAATCATATTATCCTAATAAACCATATTATCCCAGGGATGAATCGAGGTATTAATGAGTGTATATCAAATTTTGAAAGTGGTTGCCACATTTATTAATATTATTATTAAATAATTAATTTATATTACATAATTTAAAATAAAATAATAATAAATAACACTTAATATTAAATAATTAATAATATTAAATATTAAATATTAAATAATTATTATTATTAATTATAATGATAATAATATATTTTTTTGCAATAAATTTTTTTGTATTATTATTTCTATATTTATTAATGACAGACATAAATGAAGCCTTTAACTATATTAACCATATTAATATTTTTAATGTGGTTGTTTTAGTATTACCAAATGAATTTAGATAGATTTTAAACTTAGAGAGTTATTTTAAGTTAATGTCTTGAGTTTTGAAAATAAGATAAATTTTGGAGGAAATAGTAAAGTGTAGATTTTTTTGTGAATTAGAATTTTAAAATCCTTTATATTAGTCAAAATTCTCTCAAATCATAGAGACCTCAATTCAATAATTTTAAAATCGTTTATATTAATCAAAATTAGTAGAAATTATTTAAATTTCAAAATTAATAATAAAAAAAATGAATAAAATCAATTGTTCTTAGATAAAAAAAACTATATATTTCTCAATATTTAAAATATATATTATTTAATAATTTTTCAGAATTTCAAATTTTTATTATATAGTATTCAATATGAATCCAAATTCGAATTTGGTAACTATACATTAAACCATATCCTCTAAACTAATTTTTTTATTCTTATTCTGTAGTTGAAAAGTTTTCTTTTGCTCAAATCCTTTGTCCGTGAAATAATGCTGTGAGTTGGAATAAAAAATAGATTGGTATAAAGTATATGCTGAGAAAACTGAAGGAGGAGCGATTAAGTTGGTAAACAAAGACTTTTGAGAGTTGAGTATCTTGTCAATATTGCGAGCTCTCCGTATTTCTCTGGTAAAGGCCACCAGCTCGCATGAGATTACTCTCCGTATTTCTCTGGTAAAGGCCACCAGCTCGCATGAGATTACTCTGTACGGGTAGAGGTGTAAAATTAAATATTTAAATAAATTAAAAGATTAATTTATTTAACATTCTCTCAAGCCTGTGAGCTGTGCGTATTTAACATGCCAGAGGGGCGTTGTTGCCCGTGTTCACAAACTCTGTGCGCTGGCCGTATTTGCCTGGAAATAACTCTGTAAAGTTTCAATAAAGTTATTTAATAATTCCAATAAAAGAAGACTTTAAACAATGATGCGATTAAGTAATTTCAATAAAGTTATTTAACAATTTCCTCGCGCCTTCTTGTCATCTGGGCACCCCATCTCGCGGAAGACCCACTACCCAAGATATTGTCGTAATAAACACGACAAAACACAAAATGGAGAAACATTTTCATAAACAAAATGGTTGATACATTCATTCAAACAATGATGCCAACACTCACATCCCTTAATTTTCGAGATGTGGTCCCTTAATCAAATATTTCCGACATCTTCGGGTCGCTTAACTTTCTCCAAATAGAAGAGCGCACTCACATTTATTAAATCCAAAAAACACTTGTTTACGCGCACTCACATTTATTAAATCCAAAAAACAATTGTTTTCTGTTTGAAGTTGGAATAAACGAGATAGTTGTCGAATCTAAGAAATGATGGTAAACACGCAAGTAAGAAATGAATGTGACATTTCGATAAAATTACTGGGCTAAAATAATGACCACCGGGACTCGAAATATGGCACTCACATAAAATTAATGAAAAATCATTCTCAGAAATATTCTCCGAATCTTCGCATTGGCTGTTTTCTTTCACGATTTTTTTTTTTTATTACTCTTGAAAAAAATTAAAAATTAATTTTTTGGTACGTTACAAGGTTGAATACTATTCCCAGATAGTCTTCAAACAACTCTTTAATTCTTTCAATCCATATATCATTCTCCTGCAGGAGACCATGCACTCGGTCCCCACTGTAATAAAATACTTCAGGAAGATGTTTCCGACGTGGCACATGGCTGCCATAGATGCTGCTGGTTTATCTGGTGGTCTGGTTGCAATATGGGACCCTCGATGGGTCAGGGTCAGGGCCTTCTCTTGTATTGTTGGTCTCCTTCTTGATGGTTATATTAGAGGTCTCTCCGGATGCATACATATCCTAAACATGTATGCTCCATACAAGAATAAACCTACTTTTTGGGATAAATTGATCTCATCTGGTATCTTTGAGATGGTGTCACTCATTATTGTGGGGGACATGAACTGCACGATTGGTATGGATGAGGTTTGGGGGCTCTCCAGGAAAATCGACCCGATGGCGGATGTGATCAAGGATATTATCATGGACCCAAATTTTGTGGATATATGTCCACCAAAAGTGGTTCCTACTTGGGACAATGGGCAGGCAGGGCCGACATATATTACGAAGTGATTGGATCGTTTTATTTTGCATGAACAGGTTGTGGAGTGCCTGGGAAATGTGCATTCGGTGGTGGTCAATTTCCACATCTCAGATCATCAACCCATTTTGTTAAAATGGCACCGAGGGGAGTACAAAATGGTATCCCTTTTAGATTCAATCGTGTATGGTTGGAGGACCCAGACTTCAATGACCTTGTGCATTTTGTCTAGGCTCGTAACATGGATTAGTGGCTTTCACATATGGATCTTTTGGTGGAGAAGTTTGGTATACTTCGTGGGGAAGTAATAGCATGGCAGAAAAAAGAAAAAAATTTCTTTGACAAGGAACGACATGACATCAATGGATAATTGGACACCATTGGGTCCCAGCTGGCTTCTCACGATCTACCAGAAGCCACTCGTTGTCGTATCAAAGAACTAGAACAAAAAAGGAAGCACATTCTATCTATTGTTGAATCTACCTAGTGCCTCAAGAGCAGGGCCATTTGGATTCTGGAAGGGGACTGTAACACGAAATTCTTCCACAGATTTTCTAATCACAGACGCAAAATTAATACTATCTGGAAGATACAAGATGTTGATGGGAATTTATGTCAGTCACAATCTGAGATTTGCAATGCTGCTATATCACATTTCCAGGGTGCCTACAGTCGGGCAAATGAGACATATGCTGAGGATTTTAATTGGGGGATCGAATTATATCCTAACATGTTTGATGCTGATGCAAACACTGAACTTTTCAAAGCTGTCAACGAGGATGAGCTTATGGCAGTGTTAAAATCATTTAAGGCCGACAAAAGCCCAGGGCGGGATGGGTGGGCGGTGGAACTTTTCTCCCATTTTTTTGAACTTTTCAAACAGAACCTACTTGACATGGTCGAGGAGTCGAGAACACGGGGATATATACACCCACACATGAATTCCACTTATATCGCTCTCATTCCGAAGAAGTCCCCTGCAAATACTTTCTCTAATTTTCGGCCCATATCTCTCTGTAATATCATTTACAAGGTCATATCCAAAACCATTGCAACTTGAATGAAGACTATCCTGTCCCGCTATATTACCCCTGAGCAATTCGGGTTTCTTCAAAATCGCCAAATCCATGATGTCGTTTCCATCACCCAAGAGTGCATACACTCAATTCATACTAAAAATCTAAATGCAGCCATTATGAAGGTGGACCTGCAAAAAGTATATGATTTCCTAGACTGGGGATATCTCAAACTTTTCTTACATAAAATTGGTATAAAAACGAGGGCAATGGAGTGGATTGTGGCTTGAGTCACAAATATCAATTATGCTGTCAACATCAATGATTTCCCCACAAATTTTTTCAGCATCGGAAGGGGTCTTTGTCGAGGTTGTTCTTTATCGTCACTCCTATTTATATTGGTCATGGATGGTTTGAGCCTTCATATTAAAAAAGAATTGGTTGATGGCTAGTTCTTAGCTTTGCACATGGAGAATGAGATTGATATTTCTCATTTTTTTTGTCGACGTGTTGATGGTGTTGGACCTGCCAACATTCAGGGGATCACCCCGGTATGAAGTCCCAACTAGACCTCACACTACTTAGTGTGGGAGTCCCTTCCGCTATGATGGCCTGGTTGCCATTGTCTTAAGGATTTTCCTCAACTCTTGCTTATCAGCACAGGAGAGTGGTCTGCTTTGTTGATCTAAGATGTTTTCGCTTATAGATGCATAGAAATAATTACATATCTAAATTGCAGCTTAACACATAAATGTACACATATGAAAAGAAGAAGAAAAACACATGAAAAGGCACAAAAGAGAACACCAAGGCTTGATAATGGAGTTCATCCAATTCGGACTACATCTCTGGGCCCAGCTCAACAATGGGGAGGCCTTTCTTATTAAATGGCATGAATAAACAGAGTTGCAATTATCAATCTGTCCAAAAAGAGGCTTATAACCCTAATCTGCGTGATGGCTATGAAATGAATGCCTAATATGGAGTGGTATGCAGCACCAAAGCTTCTCGCAGCAATAGAAGAGGGTTGGAGTTGTATAACTATCAAAAACAGATCAAAATACACTCTCGGCCTCTACGAAGCAGCGTGCTGCCACCATAAAAATGCCTCCTTTTGCTCTTCCATTGATCCCTTTATATAATGGTTTTCTTGGACAAGATCCCATTTAAAACGAAGCTTTCCTGGTTAATAAGAGAGGTTGGTAGAGTGGAAGCATCGGCGGGCACAACCATTCCTGTAAATGGCCTCTTATCATTTAAAACGATAAAACTTCCAAAAATCCCGAAAACACTAAGAAATCTGCCAAAACCATTCACCGTATTTCAAATATTATTAAATCGGGCTTATAATTTGTATCGGGTCTGTGAAGAAGTCACAATCGGCCTATCAGGGGTGTCCATGTCCTGGTTATCAGGAACGACCGACTACTGATCACCGATCGCAGATATCGGTGTCAACCGATCGCATCGGCATTTCCTCATGTATCTCTCCGATAATGATCGCCGATATGATTAATCGCCGATCACAACCTGCCACCGCCGACATACCCATATATATGTAAGACCTCCGATTGCGATTGCCTTCGATCTGCCGATCCGATCTGATCGAAGATCAGCGATCGGGGTTCCATTGTATCATGCTTAAGTCCGCCCTTATGCCACCTCCGGTTGTGATTTTCCTTTAAGGCTTTAAGACCCATTTTAAAGGAAAATCCTCATTTCCTTAAGGATTAATGCATCCTTCTTTGTGCAATAACTTCATCATCCTGAATCGGATTGAAGGTCTGCGCCGTTGGAATCAGGAAGGCGGGACCTTTGCTCTAATCCTGAGTTGACTTCCTTCCAATCACTTTGATTTTCTGAGTTTCTCCATGCCATTATATCTGAAGATCCACCTGGATCAATCCTCCCCATTGAGGATCTTTTGGACCGCCAAAAGCTTTTCGTTAGTCAATTGGCAAGTGAGGGTACTGTGCCCTCACTTTCTCTTTCTTCAGCCATCTGGCCTTGTTGGGATGCATTCCCTTGAATCCAACTCAAAGGTATTCTACATCTCCTCGTCGTGACGTCTTGGTTCTTCTTTCAAGGATGATGTCTTCGGGCAACTCATCGAGATATTCAGGTGCAAAATCATTGACGATAGGAACTATGCCCACCTCATGAGTGTCCATGATCAAAGGAAGTTCATACAGCTTTAGGTTCTCCACATTCACTACTGAGTACATCTGCACATATACCGGCAAGTCAAGACAAAAGGCATTGTTCCCAATCTTCTCCAATATGGTGAATGGTCCATACTGGATTGGCCGCAACTTCTTTTCTTCTCCCTTGATCATGTCTTTGCTGATGTGGAACTACACCTTGTCGCCCACTTGGAATTAATGGTCTACCTAGTGTTTATCATGTCGAGCCTTGTAACAAGCTTGACTCTTTTCCAACTATTCTTGCACTTCTTGGTGAATCATTTGGATTCACCAAATGAACTGCTGAGCTTTGCCTTTATCATTACATCCATTGGAGCCATCCTCCCTTCCAAAGACCATGTCTAAAGGGTCCTTTGGCAGGTAACCAAAGCATGTCTCGAATGGTGACCGTTGTGTCGATGAATGCACTGCTCGGTTATAGGAATGTTGTATATAGGGGAGATGTTCATCCCACAACTTGGGATGCTTCCCACAATAGCCTCGTAATAGATGTACCATGGTATGGTTAACAACCTCTGTCTGCCCGTCGGTTTGTGGGTGAAATGTCGTGCTCCTTTTCAGTTTGGTGTCCATCATTCTCCACAAGCTGGTCCAGAACTCCCCAAGGAAGCGAGAGTCTCAATCTGACACAATTGATGTGGGTAATCCAAAGTGAACCCAAACATATTGAAAGAAAAGAGAAGCAGTTTGCTCTGCAGTAATCTGCTTTTTACAAGGCATAAGAATACACATTTTGCTAAATGGTCAACGACGACATACAAATAGTCATGACCCTTCCTAGACAAAGGTAGACCTCCTACAAAGTCCATTGACACACTTTCCCATGGACGACTCGGAATAGGGAGTGGTGTGTAGAGCCCAGGTTTTCTATTAGAGGGATTTGAAACAGAACACATCACACAACCCTTTACATAGTGAGTCACAATGTTTTTCATATGAGGCCAAAAAAAAATCTTTGTACATGACATAAAGTATTTTTGACACCAAAGTGTCTAGACACAAGAGAGGTGTGGGCCTCTCGAATTACATGCACTCTTTCTCCTGTGGGAATACACAATTTACCAAGGTGATACAACAATTTCCCCTGCAAGTGATAGTTGTCCACCTGTGAACCATGGGTTAGTTTTGCATAAACCTCCTTAAAGTCATCATCGTTAGCATATTGTTCCGAGTAACTTTCAAAATACAACGAAGCATTATGCAAATTAGAGAAGTGGAAATAGGAGGGCGAGATAGCATATCAGCCACTTTATTGCTAGTGCCCTTCTTATACTTTATTACCAGATGAAACTGTTGAAGAAATCCCATCCACTTGAAATGACGAGTTTGTTGCAACTTGGTTTGTGATTGAAGGTACTGCAAGGGCTGATGATTTGTATGGATGATGGTCTCCTTGCCGATCAAGTAGTGTTTCCACTTTTTCACACTCTGCACCAAGGCATAAAGCTCCTTGTCATAGGTGGGATAGTTTATCACAGCTTGAGAAAACTTCTCAGAATGGTAACAAATTGGCTTCTTTTGCTGCATCAGTACAGCTCCCATGGCATAACCGTTGGCATCAGTTTCGATCTCAAATGGCTATTGGAGATTGGGTAAGGCTAAGACTAGCGCGGTGCTAATTTTCTCCTTCAATGTTTCAAAGGACTTCTGTTGTCTTCCTCCCCATTGGAAGACATGTTTCACACTTGTCAATGTGTGCAAAGGTGCTGCAATAACAGAGAAATTAGCAATAAATCTCCTCCAATACTGGACTGCACCTAGAAAGCTACGAACCTCAGTTACACTAGTAGGCTTAGGCCAATTTACAATTGCTTCAACTTTAGCGGGATCAATTTTTAACTAACCATGACCAACAATATGACCTAGGTAACCCAAAGAGGTTTTCCCAAACTCACACTTTGACAATTTTACAAAGAGTTTTTCTTTCTTCAGCACATCAAGCACTTTCTTTACATGACTCACATGTTCAAACCAACTCTTGTTGAAATATAGTATATCATCAAAATATACCAGAACAAAATCATCAATGACAGGACGAAATATATCATTCATAACCCACATAAAGGTGGCTGGAGCGTTGCAAAGCCCGAATGGCATTACCATCCATTCAAACAACCCCTGCTTGGTTTTGAAAGTGGTTTTCCACACGTCCTGCTCCACAATTCAGACCTGGTGATAGCCACTGTGCAGATCCAATTTTGTGAAATATACATCACATTTTAATTGATCCAATAAATCATCTATGTGTGGGAGGGGATAGCGATTTTTTAGTGATATTTTGTTGAGCGTGCGGTGGTCCATGCACATCCTCTAGCTGCCATCCTTCTTGGGCACTAGTACAATCAATGACATGCATGGAGAGGAGCTCGGCCTGATCACACCTTGGTCCAACAATTCCTGTACTTGACGCTTAATCTCCTCCATTTCGATTACTGACATTCTGTACATGCCGATATTCGATAGAGGGGCGGCATGCAACAGTTGGATTTTGTGTTGGATTTCCCTCTTTGGAGGTAGTCCCCGCGGCTCCTGAAACAATGCATTATAATCAGAAATTAAGTCCATCAATTCCTGTTTATGCTCCCCATCACAGCCCTGGAACACTTCTGTGAATTCGGCCTCCTTCTCCCTTACAACCATAAGCATGCATGTCTTGCTAGAATTCACCAGCCGTTTCATCTGCCCAGCGCTCATGAAGCTGGCGTTAATCTTGTTTTGATGAGCCCGCACTATGTATTCTACCCCATCCTTAGTGATGTGGTATTTATTCTCATGGTGGAAAAAGATTGCTTTCCTGTCATACAGGTATGAGTTCCCTAATACCATGCCACAGATATCCAGTGGGATTACATCCATCTCTACTTCATCTACCAGCTTAGACGCAATCACAAATTTTACCTTGCACTACTGGGTTACATTCAATTCACTACCTTACCCTTCCTTTCACCCTTTATCCTACCCTTCCCCTTTACCTTCCAGTCCACATAACTTTACCAACTGAACCACCTTCACGACTTACCTTTGCCCCACATAGCTTGACTAAAGAGCTTTTGGACAAGCCTTCCAGACAGCATTCACTTGAATCACACTTGCTTAAATAGGCTGGTACATTACCTATTCCGGCTGAGCCTTGCCCAGGATACACTTTCGAAATTTGGGATACCGCGTATCACCTTCTGGTCTGGCCGAGCCTCGCCGATACGATTCTGGATGCGCAAGCAGGCTCAACTGATACAGAGAGCCCCCTCGCCTTGGTCATTGGCCTCTCGCATAGGGGATTCGCTGTATGCCCCTTGTAAGAAAAGACATAAAGCTTTCTATGGGGAATGATAGGTCTATGGCTATGGGGAATGATAGGATTAGATATGTTTCCTAGTGATGATGAGAGAGGTTCTAGTGATATTCATATAGGAGGGGTAGTGTTAGTGGCAAAGAAAGAGAGAGCGGTAACGGGGGTTCGGGGATCTCCCCGAGAATTCTCCCTATCCTGAGAGTGATGATCCTGAGAATCCTTAAACGGATGCGGTAGGAAGGCGAGGCAAGGGGGCTCGCCTGACGAAAGGAAGGCGAGGACGTGGCTCGAGCCCCCCCACCCAATAAGTAAATTGAAAGACGCTCACCTGACAACGTAAGGTGAAGAAGGGAAGCAATCCCGAGCATTCGGGGAATAAGCTAGAATGGTAATTCTGCTCATCTCTTCTCGTTGCTAAGCTAAGGTCCTGGGTCTCCGAGTCAGCCAGCGGCTTTTTCGAAGAATCCTGCACCCATGGGCATACGGCCTGGCAGGCCTTTCCTTTCAGCTTCATGGGCGTTGCCCCGTTCCCCAATCAGATGTTTGGATGTGAGCTATACTCCGCGAGGAGCCCCACGAGCGTATGGCCTTGCCATTTGACCTCTCTGCTTGCTGGCTAGACGTGTGGAGAGACCTCACGAGAGAGAAGGCCCCTTCTACACATACCTACCGAGTCATCTTCACAACATGACACATCCACCCAACACGGTACGGTACGGTGAGTGAGTCACACCTGCTGTGAGTGATACCATCATGACATCACTGAATGAGAGAAAGAAGTGAAGTTACCCATCGTTACCAATAGACGAGAGAAGGAACCGTTGTCCCAGCGGGTAAGGCTTTGGGTGTGGTTTTGTTTCTAAGCCAAGCTTCTTTACCAGGGATGCTACAATTAAATTTGCATGGGACCCCGTATTAAATAGAGTTTCTACTTTGGTATGATTTACTACAACTCTGATATGAAATAATTCAATTCTTTTTCTATCATTTGAAAGGGACTCATCTATAGAACTGGTGCTTCCATGTGATTTAGAATCAACTGGAGGTGTAAGGGTACCTTTTGTTCCCGCTGTTGTGACCAGCGCTTCATCTCCCGAATCTGATCCAAGGTCTTGCTATGCTGCTGCCACTTTTTCTACTTCCCTTTTCCTCCATATTTCTTTGGAATCTTTTCTGTGTGCTGCTTCCAACAGTGATCATCATCGTGGCCTTCTTTCTTGCAATGATTGCAATAAGTTTGCTCTCCCTCTTTGGCTACTGCTGTTTTCTTCTCCTTCCCTTTCCATTTTGCTTTGGATTTGCCATTGGGAGGCTTGAACGGTGGTTTTCTAGACTAGTCCTTTCTTTTATTCTTGCCCCTGTTCTTAATATGAATTGCTTTCACACTAGCTGTGTCAATAGTGGTTGGTTTAAACAACAATAATGAATGTCGAATATAACTATGCAGTGAGCCAATATACATAGTTACAACTTCAGTTGTATCTAGTGCAATACCCAAATTCAGTGTTTGCTTCCTAAATTCTTCTGTAAAACTTTGAACATCCTGCCCTTTGCCTTGCCTTAAATATTTCCAATTCATCAAAGCTTTCTGTTTGCATCCCAAGGGACAAAACTGTTCCTTTAACACAGAAGTAAAATCAAACCATGATGAAAAGAGCTTACCCACATTTTTACTGCTTTGCAACTTACCCTCCCACCAACGAGAGCTCTGCTGCCCAGCCGTAGAGAGGCCAGCTGGATTTTCGCCTCATCCTCTATGATTTGTTGAATCCTGTATTAAACCTCAATCTGCCTTATTCAATTATTAAGCTTCTCTGTGTTACTTTCTCCATTAAAATAGGAAGATCAAATTTAACATTAATTTAAAGAAAGGTTTCTTAGATGTGTCCCTTGGATTTATATGATTATGGTGGTGGTGTGGGGAAGAACAACCTTCACCACTAGAAGGAGAAGGAGGGGGTTCTTCTCCATCATTCCCATGTGCTGAACCTTGTCCTTCTGGATTCCTCTCTTCAGCTTTTTCCAGTCTTATAACTAGTTGATTGATATTCTTTGCCATTGATTAGAAAGTATTTCTGAAATTGTGCTCCTCTTCAATACAGGCTTCCTCTTCAGCCATGTTTCTTCTTCGAGGTACACGCCCTGCCTTTGGATCGAAAGGTTCTAGATTCCCTTTGCCTATTTGAAGCCTGGATCTTGTTAGCATACAAACATGCAATTCACATCTAAAAAGCCCTGCTCTAATACCACTTGACCCAGGATGTTTTGGCTTATAGATGCATAGAAAAGAATTACATATATAAATTGCAACTTAACACATAAATGTGCACATATGAAAAGAAGAATAAAAACACATGAAAAGGCACAAAGAGAACACCAAGGCTTGATAACGGAGTTTGTCCAATTTGGACTACGTCTCCAAGCCCAGCTCAACAATGGGGAGGCCTTTCTTATTAAATGGCATGAATAAACAAAGTTACAATTATCAATCTATCCAAAAAGAGGCTTATACCCCCAATCTGCCTAATGGCTATGAAATGAATGCCTGAGATGGAGTGGTGTGCAGCACCAAAGCTTCTCCGCAACAATAGAAGAGGGCTGGAGTCGTATAAATATCCAAAATAGATCAAAAGACGCTCTTGGCCTCTGTGAAACAGCGTGCTGCAACCATAAAAATGCCTCCATGTGCTCTTCCATTGATCCCTTTATATAATGGTTTCTTGGACAAGATCCCATTTAAAACGGAGCTTGCCTGGTTAATAAGAGAGGTTGGTAGAGTGGAAGCATCAGTGGGCGCAACTGTTCCTGTAAATGGCCTCTTATCGTTTAAAATGATAAAACTTCCAAAAATCCCGAAAACACTAAGAAATCCACCAAAACCTGTTCACCCAGATTTCAAATATTATTAAGTCGGGCTTATAGTTTGTATCGGGTCTGCGTCGAAGTCGTAATTGGCCTATCGGGGATGTCCCTGTCTTGGTTATCGGGAACGACTGACCACCGATTTCCGATCGCCGATATCGGTGTCGATCGATCGCATCGGCGTTCCCTCATGTATCGCTCCGATAATGATCGTCGATCTGATTAATCGCCAATCGCAACCTGCCACCGCCGACATACCCATATATATATGTAAGAACTCTGATTGCAATTGCCTCCGATCCACCGATCGATCTGATCAGAGATCGACAATCGGGGGTTCCATTGTATCATGCTTCAGTCCGCCCTTATGCCACCTCTGATTTCAATTTGCCTTTAAGGCTTTAAGACCCATTTTTAAAGGAAAATCCTCATTTCCTTAAGGATTAATGCATCCTTCTTTGTGCGATAACTTCATCATCCGGAATCGGATTGAAGTACTATCTACGCCATTGGAATCAGGAAGATGAGACCTCCGCTATGATCCTGAGTTGACTTCCTTTCGATCACTTTTATTTTCTGAGTTTTTCCATGCCATTGTATCTAAAGATCCACCTGGATCATTTTTCTTTGGGAAGTGAGGTTCGTGTGCTTGGTGAGTGTAAGTGTACTTATGTCAATGTTTCTTTCACTACAAGGGGAAGAGAGTGAAGGTGAGTTCCAGGTTGAAAGGGATCAGTCCCAACTCGGCTAGGAACACACAATACAAAAGGACATGCACAGCTTCCGGCGGAGGAGTCCACTCGAATGCAGCTGTCACAACATACAAAGTAAGATAACATGTACAATACTCACGGATCAGTCTGAGACGAGTGCGACGCTTGTTACAATAAGGTTCATATGAAAGGTCTGTCTGATGTCTGGCAGAGCAGTCGATACGCATGGGACATCATTAACAACATATACAACACATTTCCATTAATAGATGATGCATTACAACAAATGAATCCATTCAAATGTAGGACACATGGTTAAAGCAACATACATTACAAGTGTTAAAGTTCAGTGTTACAACAAATACAATACATGTGTGAAAACGTGCTAGCCTGTGTTGTACTACGAAACAACCCCCCCCATTTTTAACTAACAATAGCTATTATTTGAGTTATAAATGGGGACCCTTTTTAATTTTTAAGCCTAGGATAATAATGTCTAACTCTAAAGAAAAAACTTAGCAAAACCTTGCAAAATAAGCTAAGGAGGAAACTTATATCGCAAATCGCATATCGCGCTTTTCCACATCACTATTTTATAATACCTTTACGAAATTGCGATATGCGAAAAGGTCTCCCACTGCGATAACCTCATCTTGTCATTACGCAATCGCATTTCACAATTCGCAAAAAACTTGAACATGCCTTAGGACAAACGTTAGCGATTTTCGAAATGCGATATTGCGATTTTCACAATCGCATTTCACTCGATGTATCTGATAAGCATTATACGGTACCCCTTTAAAGACCACGATCTACGATTAAGGAGGTAAAGTGTGTGGAATAATTACGTTTTAAATAATAAGAACAAACGAGTTGACATGTTATTTAATGTTTAGCGGCCCGAGGGAGGATAATAATTTTCCAGGTTATGGGTAGTTATAATCAAATATCTCATGAAAACCTTTCTCACAATCTAAAGTCATTTCACAAAGGATTTCAGTCTTAATTAATTGATATCGTCTACACTGATATATCTTGTTTGTTTCAGGCAAGAGACAAAAAGCCATGTCCTTAAGAAAGGTGATGTAGAAGCAAACTAAGAAGACCGTTGTTGAGACAGAGGATACATAGATGGCTCCTATCTTTGCTGATACACTCTGTGATGCAGCTGGAGGTGCAACAGATTGGGAAGTAATTTACAATAGGCTGGAGGATGAGCATCCTAAATCATTGTTACGAGAGTAACAAGTGGGTCAACAAAGCCTTCAGGACCTCAATACGGGGGATGCCTCTTTTTCTTTCCTCCATAGGATAGGAGCAAGAGCCAAAATCTTCCCCTACATAGACATGATCAGATGGGTGGTCGAAAACCTTATCATTGAAGATAGGCAGTTCAAGAATTCAAGGATGGAGCTCATAGGATCGTTCAGGGCAGAAGACTTGAAGGCAATGTATCACATACCTGACCCGCAGGAAATCTACGACAACACATTTGTGGCTAACTTCACAAAGAATAATCCAGACCCCTTCAAGTTAATTCAGACTTGGAGAATGTTAGACAACAAATTCAAGTATGAAAAATCGGGTATGTATGCAATAGCCTCTTTGGAAAACCCCTACAATTATGCAGTAGCAATGTTATGTAGACTGTATGGACTGCCAAATAACACTAAGTTTTCAATATAATGTATTCCTTGATTGATGCTTGTGTTAATTCCTATTTCATGAATTGGCCTTCTATCCTATCTGACAACTTAGCCACCTCCATCACTGAATATCAACAAAAGAAAGCCTCCTCTTCAGATAACTTTGTGCTTATATTATGGATGATATCTGTTTTTGCACGACATTTCCAACCATGGGTTAGAAATGGACCATACAAGATCCTTACCCAATCCATCTCAGTCATAAACAAATATGGGAATCGCATTACATACCTCACTTCTATAAGATATTTCATTCTATCGTGTTGCCCCTACACCAAATGATTTTCAATGAGAAAGCCCCTAGGTTTTCCCAAGAAGCTGCAACAGACCTGCTTGCTGTAGGCAAGTATTTCATTGAGGAATGGTTCACCTACATTAGGGTTTTTGGTAGCACTGTTGATCCACACGTCCTTCCTTTATATGTTTCTGATAAGCTATTAGCAAGGGAGATTGCCTACCAGACTGTAGGAAAGGGCCTGACTAAAGTTCTTAAAGATGGCAAGAAGTCATTATGGCCTACTTTCCCTATCAAATGCGGCTCTTTTACTTTAGCTAATTTTTTTCATGCTACTAAGGAATCAGCACAAATGGAAGCCCTCAGGCTTCATACATTGCCTACAAGGAAATTCGACCCAAACAAAGTGGCATACAATGTCACTACAGGACTAAAGCTCAAGGTGTACAATCATGGAGATAATTACTTTGAGGATTTGTTACAGTCAACAATTTCTTTCGAGCAAGCACTTGAATGGGAAAAGGTGAACCTGAAACCCGAAGATTTTCAAAGATTTCAGGAATTCAGGAATGAGAGGCTCTAGGTCATTCCAATGCATCTATTAAAGCCCGAGGATAAGCCTACCCCAAGTAACACTATCGATAGCGCAGCCCTAGCTCTCAAAAGGACTCTCAGGTAAACACTGAGAATACACCAAACACAGGGAAAATCTAGGATATAGACAACACAACTGAGTCCAGCAGGAAGCCAGCCGAAAAATAGGTAATGGACACCCTGACCATAGAGACAAGTTCAGAGGCCCAAGGCACTAGTTTGGAGTAGGAATGGGATCAATTCAATCAGAAATTGCAAGACACTCCCAAAGCTCCAAATACTCAAGAAACAAAGGAATTCAAGACTCCTCTGAAAATTCATCAAGATACAGAGCCCAAGTCTGTTGGCGAACAGTCTACACCTATGGATCAAGAAACAACAACATCCCAGCATGCTGAAATTATCCCTGCTCTGCCCACATCAGAAATTATTCTAAAAGTGACGGAGATACCTCCACTTGATGTATTCTATAGCCCTCTCCACAAGGTTGTAGTCAAAAGGTAAAGGAAAAGGAGAAGAGTAGATGCACCTAAATTCTCACCTGGAGATGAGCCAATGGACGTTGTTTGGAAGGACATGCCTTTCAATCCAACCGAGAACTTGACTAGACTATCACAGTTCACAGGAGCATACGCATTGGCCACTATGGATAAGGCTACTGAGGTGTCTACTCTGCTAAAGGAAAAGGAGGAAATAATTGTGCAACTCGAACAAGAGCTCGAGATAGAAAAAGCAAGCGCAAACAAACAGGTAGCCGAGCAGCTCGCACAATTTCAACAGGACATGGAAGTCTTAAAAATAAGCCATGAAGCCAAGTTATCAGCCAAAAACATGTAGCTCCAAGAATTACAACAATCTATGAACATGTACAAGGATGTTCCCGCTACTGAGGAATTTATTCAAGAGGCTATAGAACTAAATTCTCTTCTAATCAAGCAACAAGAGTATTTCTGCGAGAACGTTGTCACACATCACTCCCTACCTAATTACTAGTGACCAACTCACAGACAAAGCCATTGACTGAAGAACATAGCTTAATGATTTTAAAACCAAAATATCGATTTCATTGAATGGAAGGACTTAGAAGATGGAAAGAAGGCCAATCTACTCGAGATTGAGGAAACTCACAAAGTCATCCTCTTCACTGATTGGGATGCTAGGATAAAACAGGCCGAGCTAGCAATCGAAGGGCAGCTGGAGTATCGAAGAACATCATTAAGACAGTAAATCATACCCTATTCACTCCCAATCTCATGAAGGAGGGTAATATGAAAGAAATACCTTAATTGCTTTGAGTAAAGGCTGACAAGAAAAATCCAAGAATCAAAGAGATGCAATTACAAAACTGACTACGACCAACTGGGAGTCATATTGATAGTATCTAGTCAAGACACATAGCCACATTATGACCCTCAATTGTTCCCTTCATGTGACTCAAAGGATGTTGCCACCTCTTGCTGATGTAATCTTTACAGGACAACTCAAATCTCATTTTGGGCCATCTCCTCAAATTCAATCGATGATCGATATTTGTGATTTAAAGGACAAGCTGGCAGACAGCAAGTCATCCTCTTAGTTTTGTTTAGTTTATCTCTATTTATTTTTGGAGTTAGTTACCTATGTAGGAGGAAGGTTGTTTGAAACCTCCTCAAATTTTGTATAATTTATTTTTGCACATTTAGCTAGAATAGTATTTATACCCTTCTCATGCATTTAGAGAAGGGTCCAGAATTTTATCAAAAACATTTGCAAAGAATGCACTATTGTAAGTTTGTGAATGCTTTGGTGAAATGATGGAACATGATCTTTTCTTTTAGATATCAGACTACTTTCCTTTGTTGATGCACTTCTGTATTCTTGGGAGACAATTTGATTTGAAGGAAGAAGTTGGTCTATGTCATTTGTCAAATGAGCAGGACTTCATACATCTGGTACTATTATCGTGTATGCATAATTCTGTTTATATTTAATTAGTGGAAAAACTTTATTTTCATCAATTATAGTGAGATTTATTGCTTCTGTGAAGCATTAATTCACTTTTGTATGATGCCATAACTGAAGTTTTGATTTTCATATATAACTAATTAGATATGCGATATATTTTATAAATTTCTTTGACTACCTATTTAGTCAAAGGAATTATCTTTTATGTTATCATCTCCATTTAATTGTGTTCAATCTTTATTATCACATGTTAAACGAATATCTTTGTAGATCACATACCATACAAGAAAACCTGGGTTTATATTAGAATAAGTTAAGTTAGGGAAATTGAATCATAGAATAAGTCACTTAGATTATCATTATTCTATTGAAAAACACTCATGAACCACCCACTCTCACCTTAAAACCACATTGGGAAACTGGTCCCATTATCCATATCAGAGCCACCACTTTAAACGGAAAAGGAGTTGCCTTAAGGTTCAGACCGGGTGGTTATCCCCCATGTTTAGGTAGCAGAATTATAAGGCTGCAACATTTTGGTGCTAGAAGGAGGGCCTTCAGCTTGAATGGATATAAACCTAAAGATTACTCGGAAAGCATTCACAAGAGTCAAAAACCCCTCCACCACTTCTATACCTTCTAGATCTCGTTCAGAATCCCCTGACCAGAAATCTGAAGTTATAGAAACATCTCCCTCGTCTCCTGAAGTAGTAAGGCAACCACCATCTCCAGATTATATTCCCGAATCTCCCGAAGTTCATTCTTTGATATAGAAATTGGAATAGATGTCCATTTCTACTGAGAAGCAGAGAGACCCGAATTATCTGAAGAAAGCGTTACCTCCTTATTACAACAAACTAGTGTATTGACTAGACTACAAAGTGAGAAACTTGGGGTCACTCCTTTCGAGTTCCCTATCCCTCCACGATGTAGGAAAGTCACTTCATCAGTATCTGAATCAGATACTAGCGAGATCACATCACTTTCCACCTATCTATTCCTTCATCCACTTCTACTCAATCCACTACTTCTCAAATATCCACTTCCCCGTTAGTACTACAATTATTGGTACTAGCCAGAACCAGTAGTAAGTTATTTTCCATCTATACCTACTTTTGGATTGACCTTCCCATTTTCTCAGTCCTCAAGTCAAGTTATGACCATCAACCTGCTCAAACTTGGACAAATCCTGGTGTTTTCCTGGTTGCAAATCCAAATGTGCTCCTAGAAAATCCAGAGAAATGGCTGCCTAAGTATAATCCCAACGATGCTCTCCTGACCGAAGAAGAACATCTAAACAATTTTATGTTAGCCATGAATCTCAATGGGGTCGCACATGAAGTTGTTGTAATCATACTGTTTCCTTATAATTTCCAAGGATATAGGATCTTGGTATTTTTCCCTTCCAGTGGTTTCAATTAGAGACTGGGATACTTTTCAAGAAGTATTTCTTGCAAAATTTGGTGATGATAGAACCATAGCATCCTTGATCAATGATCTTTCTAATTTAAAAGCTAATACAGATGAAAAGATCAAAGATTTCAACTCTAGATTTAACAAATTGCTAAACAAAATCCCAGCTGCCTCTAAACCTGTTGTAGATGTACAAATAGAATGGTATATATCATCTCTTCCTTCTAATATTTCAATCTTTGTAGATAGAGCCAATAAGTCTACCCTTGTAGAAAACATGAAAGAAGCCCTGTCTGTAGAAAGAAGAATCATAGCTTTGGAAAAAGATCACAAACAAATGAGAGGAAGACAAAGAAAGTAACATTTAAAGATGACTCTAAGAAGAAAACTTCAAAGGACCCTTTCAATCTGGAAGGCCTTCAGAAAGTGTTAAAAAACAATGTATAATGAAATGGTAGAAATTAAAAAATAGGTCGCAGAATCTTCTGCTCTTAAAAGACCTTTCTGATCATTCAAAAAGAACTCCTCTTCTGCATCACAACCTCCAAACACCATTTCAAATGCTGAATCTGACCAAGAATCAGGAGAAGATTCACCAAACGATGAAGAAGTTGAAACAGAAGAAGAAATTGAACTAAATGGGATGTGGGATTTTATTCTCCCAATTGAATAAGAGGCACAAGCAATGCCAGTAACTACCAGAAGCGGAAATTCTCTTGACATGTCTACCAAAAATCAGAAGCAAAAAGCTCCTACTCCTGCAAAAGAGAAAACAGTAACTAAGAAATCTAAGACCAGCCAAACAGACCCTATTCCTCCAAACTCCCCGAATGCCTCAAAAACATTGGTAATCTTGGATATGGTCGAATACAATATAGTGGAATACATGAAAAGAACCAGAGCTAATATCACATTGCATGAGCTTACTAAACTCAAATAGCAATAGAAAAATCCTATTAAGAGAATTGAAATCAGTTCCAGTATCCCCTACCATCTGCTGTAGTTACTCAAGCTACTACATATGGGAAGACCTCCTTCATCCTCAAATAAAGTAGATCCCTCAGATCTAGTTCTGATTAGTGATAGGTCTATTTCTCTGTTCATCCCTTTCTGCTTACTTATGAAATTTTCATAGGAATGTTCATAACTGCCTTGTTGACTCAGGAGCCTCCTCAAACATAATGCCAAGGGTTGTGTGTACTAAATTGAACATTACACCTCAAAAATCTGTTGTACACATAGTTTAATTAGACAAGACGAAATTAGAGGTACTTGGAGAAATAACATCAGTTTAATTAGGCTTTCCTCTAATACAAAAGTTTCACAATAATTGATATATTGGTGGCTAATATCCCTAAATTTTATGGTTTGATTCTCTACAGGGATTGGTCTAAAAGTTGCATGGTTATTTTGCAACTGACTGTTCTCACATGTGGTTTCCACACAAATGGTAAACCAAACCAAATCAGGGTAGATCGAGAAAAATTCATGAAATATACAATCACAGACCTTGAGTGAAGCAACGAACCTGTTTCCTTCACTAATTAACATCATTGGAAAACTACTCAGTTGAGTCCTCTTTAGGATCTTTTAATGCTCAGAAGTCTCCCTTTTTAGATAATGTTGTAGTTTCTCAAATTGAGAATTTCTCACAAACATATGCTTCCAAGTGTTTAAATAGTTGATAAAGTTTATAATGACTCTTTGTTCCAGACTCTCTATTTTGATGGTTCTAAATCAGAAGACAGTGCAGGTGCAGGATGCTTTTAATCAATCCGCAAGGAGAGAAAATTATGGTGGCCTGTAGACTTGAATTCCAGTGTACTAAAAATATCCCTAAATATGAAGCACTGATCCAAGGACTGTATAAAGCCATCGGTCTTAATGTCAAATACCTTCAAGTCTTTAGTGAATCTGAAATAATTGTTGAAATAGGTGAGAAATACAATTCACTGTGCTTTTGGGCATCTTAAAACACTATCAATCTATAGCCCAGAAATTGACTTCTCATTTTTCTGCTTTCAACATTTCTTCAATCCCTAGACTCAGAACACAAGTACTGACTTACTTGCCAATGTGGCATCTAGACTTATACCATCAGAAGACTTTAGTCCAAATAGATTTTCAATAGAATTAATGTTTAGGCCATCTATTCCTGACAATATAACAAATTGGAGAGTTTTCAATAATGATGCAAATATAGTAAATTTCCTTACATCAGAAGTATCATATGAAGAGCAGGTCATAGACGAGCATGAGCATGATATAGAAATAAAAAATAATCTTG